>JAJIBD010001689.1:0-310259 GCA_021461705.1 Cryptotis parvus
CTTCCTTCCTTCCCTTCCTTCCTTCCTTTCTTCCTTCCTCCCTCCCTTCCTTCCTACCTTCCTTCCTTCCTTCATTCCTTCCTCCCTTTCCTTTTTTTATTTTATTTTTGGGTCATATCATCAGTGCTCAGGGCTTATTCCTGGCTCTGTTCTCAAACTATCACTCCTGTGGGCGGGCTCAGGGAATCATATGTGCTGCCAGGGATCAATTCTGGGTCTTTGCACACAAGGCAGGAACCCTACCCACTGTACTATAAATATGTCACCTAAGTTAGTTAGACTTTCTAATCAAAATATATGCATCGTTGTGGTCTTGTTTGAATGTCTGTAATTCCACTTGTTAATGGTTTTTAAATATGAGTGCTCATGTTCTGCTATCACAATTTCTAAGGAGTAACCTCGGTGATAGATCCATTATGTAAGTAAAGGTTTAAACCTTAGCCTGCAGTGTTATTGATCTATTTTTTAATAATTTTAAATCAGACAATCATATGGTTCACAATCAGCATAGGAAGAAAGAAACACACATTTCTTTCTCTTCAGTAGGTGACTGAAGTAGCTGTACATTTAGAGGAAAAGAAACACACACATTATCATCAGTAGGTAACAGGGTAGCCATACATTTATAGAAAGAAACACACACATTCTCATCAGTAGGTGACTGAAGTAGCCGTACATTTAGAGCCTCTACTAATAGCCTTATCTGTGTTAGGTAGAATGATTGTGAAGCACCACAGTGAGATTTTTTAAACAAATCAAAATTACAGCTTTCTCACTTGAAAATATACACGTTTCTCTAAGGAATCATTTTGATATTTGCCTACAGTTGTTTTCCCTTACCGTGTGAATATAATGTGATTTTTTTCCTTCTAAATCTAAATTAGGTGATTTAGCGAAGCAGTGCTCAATAATGTTCAGTCTTAGCTCTCAAATGTGCATTTTCCATTTCGCAGCTCTGCCGAGTATCTGGACTTCTGCTATATTTTATGGGCCAGGAAATGCTCAGTTATTCTGATGTCACCTCTGCTCCACCTACTGGAATAATGATTTTTACTATGCACACTATTTAGCAAAATCACTATTTTTATAATGGCCTTTTAAGAAAGTTTGTCAGAAGCATGGTGCCAAAGCACATTAAAGTTATTTAGTTAAACTGAGAAAGCTCAGAGCCGAATTAAGATGAAGCTATTGAATTAATCCTTTTCAGTCATGCTCAACTACATGCATCCAGTACAGTCATCTGTCATAGAAAGATAGAGTACAGCTTTGCACTGAGGGAATAGCTGATGCATGAGGGCAGAGAAATAGGCGAATCTTGAAATACAGCCGGTGTTTCATGTTTGCTTCAACTGATTCCTGATCTCACAGGCCTTGTGAGCTCTTTATAGTCAGACATTCTGTGACCTTCCTGATCTCCTTGGTTTTGCCTATGTCCTTTTTCCCTGCTTACAGCTTCCTTCTCTACCTCTTTTTCCTGGAAAATGCTTATTTCTCAAATTTCCTGACAGTTCATTCCCTTCATGATTTTCCTAATGTTCTAGAAAGCAGATCAATAAACACACACACACACACACACACACACACACACACACACACACACCCACTTCTCCCCACCCACACACAGAAAATAAAGGAAAGAAAAACATTTTCTTCTCTGTCAGTATAATACCATCAATTTATTGTTTGGGCATATTTTCCTCAAAATAATTGTCATTTTTTTTTGCTTTTTTTGGGTCACACCCAGTCATGCTCAGGGGTTACTCCTGGCTCTGCACACAGGAATTACTCCTGGCGGGTGCTTGGGCGACCATATGGGATTCTGGGGATCGAACCCAGGCCAGCACAGGCCAACCGTGTGCAAGGCAAAAGCCCTACCCGCTGGGCTATCGCTCCAGCCCCAATAATTGTCAATACTCATTTCTTTATTATGGTTTTCTGTATGATAGTGATCACTATACCATTATTTATAATATCTATATAGCACAAGCAACTCAAGTGTTCACTCAAGGATAAATAAATAAAATGTTACAATTTCATTGAAATTTTAATAGACTTAGTTTTATTGTTAAATATCATCAATTGCTTTTGACAGGAAGTCCTAAATCATGGACATGGATTTGGTTGTAGAGTGGTTAGTTCCAAAGAAGTTAAGCTAAAGATTATTTGTACCGAAATTAAAAAAAAAATAGCTGAAATCAGAGTTTTAGTATTGTAAGTAGGATGCTTGCCTCATAAGCAGTCAACCTGTATTCCACCCCCAGTACCACATTTCCATATTTGATCACCCAAACTCCACCAGCAGGAGTGACCCCTGTGTGCAGAGGCAAGAATAAAGCCCTGGGCACAACTGGGTTTCATTGTATTATTGTAAGGGGAATATAGATAGATAGATCAATAGATAGATAGATAGATAGATAGATAGATAGATAGATAGATAGATAGATAGATAGATAGATAGATAGATAGATAGATAGATAGATAGATAGATAGATAGATAGATGGATAGATAGATAGATAGATAGATAGATAGATAGATGGATAGATGATAGATGAATGGATGGATGGATGGATGGATGTAGATATCTATCTATATGTGTGTATGTGTGTAAGATATTTTAGACAGTTGTGGGAATGAGAAGTGATACAATGGATGAGGTAGCCAATGAACAAGTTTAGGGAATATTGTAGAGGTGGTTCATGGTGAAGTGTTAGATGCTTAGCTTGAGAGACTGTTGATTAGATGTGACTTAGAAATATTTCAGAAGATGATGCCTAATTTGTAATTTGTATGTTCACCTTCTCTTCTTCATGGCTATCTTTTTATTATATGACTGCTAGAGAATATTTGCGGATAATTAAAACAGATGATGCTATGGTTTTTCTTAAGGTGGCCCTGGGGTGAAGGCAGGGATTTGGGGGTAATCCATATATATCTAGTTTGTAGTGATAAACCTCATGACTAGTAGCTTAACTAAGAAGTGGTAACATTAAATGGATAAATAATGATATATTGTTAGAAAATGCTGAACAGGGGCCGGAGCAATAGCCCAGCTGGTAGGGCGTTTGCCTTACGCGTGGCCGGCCTGTGTCGGCCTGAGTTCGAATCCCGGCATCCCATGTGGTCCCCTGAGCACCGCCAGGAGTGATTCCTGAGTGCAGAGCCAGGAGTAACCCCTGAGCATCGCCAGGTGTGACCCAAAAAGCAAAAAAAAAAAAATGCTGAACAGCCCAGCAGTTTCTTTAAATTTTGTCCAGCAGTTTCTTTAAATTTTGTCTAGCAGTTTCTTTAAATTTTACCCATAAATTGAAAATTCTTTAAAGTTAGGAATATCATAGTAAATCTCAAAAGAGCGTTAAATATTGCTCATTATTTATTTTTTCAAATTTTTTAGAAAGTTCTGTCTCCAATGTTCATTATTTTTTTCAGATGTAGAAAGCAGAGTGTGTTTATTATGTTGGTCCAGAGAGTGTCTGTCTGCTTAAGATTTGCAACAATGGGGCCAGAGCAATAGCACAGCAGGTAGGGCGTTTGTCTTACAGCGGCCAACATGGATTCAATCTCCGACATCCCATATGGTCCCCAGAGCACTGCCAGGAGTAATGCCTGAGTGAAGAGGCAAGAGTAACCCTGAGCATTGCCGAGTGTGACCCAAAAAAGAAAAAAAAAGATCTGCAATGATCCACACCTGGGACAAAGAGGGTGCCATATTCTTGAATGTTCGCTTTTCTCAAAAGATATAATTAGTCTTAGAAGACATTTTAGAATATGCTCTTTCCGTCATTGAAAGCACAAATTTCCTGAGTCTATAATCTTTGCAGGGGATGTCACCTGATCAATTGATCAGGTGACATCCCGTTATTCATCGATTTGCTCCAGCGGGTGCCAGTATCATTTATATTTGACTCTATCACGTGCCAGTGTAGCCCAATGGCAACTGGTTGCTTCAGGAATATGAAGAGCCTCAAACCATTCGTTCAGGGACTTGATGAAGAAGTCTGACCATCTTGTAGGTGGGCGGCCTCGTGATCTTTTGACATCCCATGGGATCCAGTAGATAATGGCGCTGGTCCAGTGGTTGTCTCCAAATCGCATTACATGTCCAGCCCATCTGATTTTCGATGCCTTGGCAAATGAGACATCATCCCTGACTCTGGAACAGCGATGGAGGTCGAGCTCCGGATTCCTTCTTTCACTTGAGTGAGGGGTGGTATTCTAAGCATACCTCTTTCGATTCCTCTTTGGGAGACCCAGATATCATTCTCATCCTGCTTTCCTGGGGCCCAGGTCTCTGAGGCATATGTTAATGCAGGGAGAATGGTAGAGTCAAAGAGATGTGCCCCGGAGCCGGAGGTTCTTTGTCTTTTTAGCTATTTCTTCGATGCTTTTGAAGGAATTCCATGCCTCTTTCTTCCTCCTGTGCAGCTCAGGTTTTAAGTCATTAATCATGTTGACTTCTTGACCTAGCTACACATAACTGCTGCATTCAGAGATGTTTGTTCCATTGAGAGTGAATGGGGCCTCTGAAACTAGTTCATTTTTCCATGAACATAGTTTTGCTGAGATTCAGCTGTAGACCTATCTCTCCACATTCTAGGTCAACGTCAGCCAGCATTTGTGCCGCTTGGCTATGTTTGGTTTTATAAGAACGATGATTGGTGTTATTAGAAGCCCTCCCAAACAGGGCATTCAAACCCAATACATCAAGATCCTTTGTGAGCTGTATTATGGTTTTACCACCAGGATCTCACCATTCTACAAAGAAGTGATCATCGATGTCAAAGCCAAAAGAGGGGTTCGGCAGTGTGATACCATTTCACGAAAACTTTTCAGCACCACCCTCGAGAACATCATGTGACAATTAGAATGGGAAGGATTGGGAGTGAAGATAGATGGTCGGCAACTACACCACCTCTGCTTCACTGATGACATCGTTCTTGCAGGGATGTAGCATGATTTAATGAAAGAGAGTGATCATATTTTTGAATCATTTTCCTTTTGGCTGTTCACTCAAGGATCACTCCTGGTGAACTTGAGCTTGGGGGACCATATGGGATTCTGGGGACTCATGTGCCATAGGTAACATGTGAGGAAAACCTGTTACATTGCATTATCACACTCTTGCTTCAGATGCTTACTGTTTTTAAATAAATATTTTTATTATACCAACATGAGATATACAGTTACAAAGATTTTCATGTTTGGATTTCAGTAATACAATGTTAACAGCACCCAACCCTCCACCAGTGCCCATTTCCCACAACCGAATGTCCCCAAATCCTTCCCCTTCTCCCACCCTGCCTCTATGGCAAGCACTTAATTCTTTTCTCTCTCTTTCTCTCTCACTCTTTCCTCTTCTTCCTTCTCTTACACAATGTGTCTTGTGATGCATCCAGTTAGAGATTATCATGTATATCCCCTTGCCTCCATTCAATGGTCAGTTTAGGCTGGTATTATCATTTCCAACAATTATTAGCACACTATTCCTTCTCTGTCTACCTAACTTCTGACTCCCACACACTTGTGGTTGATTCCACCCATTGACAAGACATCCTGATCCTAGTTTTGCCTGACCTTCAATATTGGTTTCATACTATATAAGACACTTATATTTCTGTGCCAATACAAAACCACTTTCAATAACTACCTTAAAGTAAATAATAGAATAACAACCTGTGAAACTAGCAGAGATCCAGGTATAAAGTAGATGCTCAGATATTTTTTCTCTCTCCCCCACTATCTGCACTTTTGGCCTAAGAAACCATCAGCAATATTGAAAGTATAAGTATTAGGATTATGATTGAAGAATATATAGTCAGAACATTTGAGATAGTAACTTAGGCACAGGATGAATACCTTAAAGGGATACCCTAAATCGGTTTTGTCATATTGTTGCTAATGCATTAACCTTTAACTATAGTCATATAGTCAGTTATATATAAACTATAACTAATAATCAGCTGTTTATTTGGAAGGGAAGAATATCCAGAAACAGAACTTCATGCTAATCCAGTCATTGTTTGCCAAATCCCTACTTAAATTGGCTTTTAAGGCTATGGATCTCTAAAATTCACACATTAAAATCCTTTCCCCAAGGTGAGGGAGGAGACTAGGAGATGAATCTTTGGTGTTGACTAGGTAATGAGGGTAGAACTTGATCAGATTAATGCTGGCAAAGCAATGACACCCCCAAAATAGCCATTCCAGAAATGAACTTGACTTTGTCACCAGGTAGGACGTAAGAAGTAAAGTCTCTGATAGGAAAGTGACGATGGATTAAACAATTAATTTTTTCAGTGCTTTAATTTTAAAGTTTCTATCCCCCAAAACTGTGAAAAATATTTTTTTTTGTTTATACCACCCAGTCTGTGGTATTTTGTTATTACGACTTGAATGAATGAAAACAGAGATGTTTCTAGATTGTTGAATGTCTTAATGGTTTTGTAATATGGATGGATATTCAGTCTTTCTGAGACGAGGCAAACAACTTATTTTCATTTGGATCATAAAAGCAGATTCTTTTTCCCCTTAATGATGTATAGCTTAGCATAAGAAAAATAAATTTTAACAACATTTTGCAATGAGATTAATTGCTGTTTCCTACTGAGCCCCATCCAAACTTTTTTTAAAATCTGCAAAAATGCCTATGTCTATTATTTGGAGGAATAAAAGTATGTGTGCAAATAATTATGCCAGCAAACATTCCATCTAGTTATGATGGAAGCTGTTAACATCCACATATTTTTTCTTTTGTTGGTAGAAGTATAAGATTATTCTAACTAAAATATGTTTTGCATTTATGCTACCAAAATTATTTGTTTATTTGACAGCTGAGATTAGTCTATTTGCATTATTTTATAGTGGTTGCAGTCAATGTTATGCTATTAATTTGCATTTAGTCAGTTTATGTGGAATAATTCAGATGTTTTAAATGTATTTGTTTTCAGATAGAAAAAAAATGTATCCTTTTTAGAATTTACATGAAAATCCAATGTTAATTTACTTTACTGTGCAAACACTTCCCATGCTTTTTATTTTAAGAAACGAAACTCTGGGCCAGAGGGGTAGTACAGCAAATAAAGCATTTGCCTTGCAAGCCAGTAATCTGGTTTCAATTCTGTGTATCCAAATATTCCCCAAAGTCCCACCAGTAGCAATCCTTGAAAGCAGTCAGAAGTAAGCAATAAGCACCCAGTCAAAAAAAAAACAAAAACAAAATTCTTGTTTCTCACTTTGATTGATTTTAACATGATATTTTGTTTCTTAGTTGTTCAGTTATAATTATACTTGTATTTTCTATTTTAATTTTTATGTAAGCTATTAAAAAGTGCAAAGGGTAGAATTAATCATATGTTATCCAATTCTATTATGAGAGGATCATTTAAGATTAGTTTCAATGTTGGTATACTTATATCATGGATACATAGATCTCACAATAGAGTTCAAAAAGTAGTGCCAGACTAAAACAAGTTGCATGTTTCTTCTTCAAGGCCATGAAATAAAGTAATAATAGCTTTTAGTTGACTATTGTTTCACGGTCTACAACACATTTCAAACACATTTTATTTAAACTTCCTATCCCCTATAAAGTAAATAGAGCAAGTAGCAATTGTCTTTTCATTTTGCATGCAAACAGCGTTTTATTGAAGGGTGATCAACAGAGAGCAATGCAAGAACTCCCATCAGTACCTGCAAACATTTCCACTTTGATTTCTCCCTTTCCTCTCCGTGTTAGTGAAGCTGATACTTAGCACAACACTGATCCCAATTTCTCTTATTGTTTACAGAGATGCCCTCCCATCCAACAGATGTGACAGTAATTCTGCAGTAGCTGATAAAAATATAGTTGAATTTTTAATTGTCCAGCTCTGCCAATATTGGATATATTGGCTGAACATATTCGCATAAAGATAGCATTCTTTCATTCACTGAGGAATTATAATAGTGATTGCAAACAATACAGAGAAGTGAATCCAAGAACAGATGTAATTCTTTCATTTGTTTCTAGATTTAATTGTGGTAAATAGTTGAATTGCTTATTTCTCTATTATATTAGCAGTTGTCACAAGGCTTTCTCAGGAAGCTATTTCAAAGTTTAGTAGTCACTGAATCGCCTCTGACAGGTCTTCGGTCATCATTACTAAATTTTAGGTCCATGAATATATTGTGCTAATAATGCAACCATGTAGAATGGATTTAAGCTATATCTTGGGATTGACAATAATATGAAAATAGACATTTAACCTGGTTTGAATTATATTCAGATATCAGTCTACACACAGAGTTTTATTTTCAGTTATTAAGGACAGGTGGAAAATCTAGTGTATTATCTCTTAATTACTGTTAATTCCACTACAGACAACACAGTATCCAAGGGTCTTCTTCGACTCTTTACATTTACTTTTCCTTTTTAATTTCAGATCTTAAATCTTTTCCAGTAACACATATCACTGTCTGTCACCTAGTCTCACATGTCATTTTGTCTTAAATCCCTTCATACTCTAAAGAAAATAATTGTTACAAGTGAATGGACTGATACTCCTATCCATTTCAAAATTTCTAGTGGTCAGTAACATAAAACCAAAATTGAAGTTGATTATTCTGGCTTTCCAAAATCATAAATTGCTTCTTTATGGGTTTTTTCAGTTGTTTGATTAGCTTCATATCAATGATGCTTGGAAAACTCATAGGTCCATCTACAAAATTAAGTGTGGCCAAAAGACATTAGGCTTTATTTTAAAGTCCTAAATGTATATAAAAGCAACTTTAGTGTCTTAGAGTATCACTTGTCACTTGTCTTCCCATTGTTCATCGATTTGCTCGAGCGGGCACCAAACATCTCCATGCATCCTGTTGCTTACTAGTGTAGCCCAAGGCCATCTGCTCGCTTCAGGAACACAAAGAGCTTCAAACCATTCATTCATGTTATGGGAATGAGGTCTATAATTTTTACTGGGTTTTGGCATATCAAATACTACACGGGTAGCTTGCCAGGCTCTGCCATGTGGGTGGGATTATATTTATTGATGAACTGTGTAGCCATGTGTGGCCACATGCAATCAGTGTGCCAGAGTCCTTGCTACCCATGACATTGTGATCACCACATATCACCACATATTCTGGCCAAGGATATCCCTACAAAGAAGTAAGAGTTGAGATAATAAGAGGAAGAAAGCCTTAGTGGAGATCTCAGCGTGGAGGTGAGGCTTGGGGGCTGTTGGGAAGTTAGGCTGAAGACACATGTCTCTTAACCAGGCTCTTCTTTGAGTGTCAGAGAAAACCAAAGGAAGCCTTTTAGAGGGGTCAGGAATAGATGAAAACTTCTGTGGTGAGAGACAGAGACAGAGACAGAGAGAGAGAGAGAGAGAGAGAGAGAGAGAGAGAAAGAGAGGAAAAAGGGGTACCTGTTATTGAAGCAGCCTGGGGGTAGGCAGGAGGGGGTGTGGGTACATTGGTGGTGGGAATGGGGCACTGGTGGAGGGATGGGTGCTGGAATACTGTATTACCAAGAACCAATTCTGAACACCTTTGTAATTGTATGTCCACGGTGGTATAATGAAAGATTAAAAAAAAGAAAAAAAATTCTGTTGTGAAAGCAAATGGTTCTTCTCTGTCCCTTCTTTCTTCTAGAATAAGAAGAAAGTCAGTGACACCTTGACAGTGACACAGGTTGAAGAAACCTTGTCAGTGACACAGGTTGGGACTGGCACAATTTGGAGGATTTCATAGTCTTTCTCTCCCCAAATAAAGATAATAGTTATATTTTATCTCACACCTGTGTTGGTGAGGATATAAGTTTTATAAGAAGGGAACTTTTATTCACTACTGGTAGGAATGTTGCCTGGTTCATTTCCTACAGTAAATACTATGGAGAATTCTTTACAAAGTTTTACGAGAGCTCCAAGATGAATCAGATCCCACTTCTTGGTATCTACCACCAAAAAAATCATTTAAAAATCATTTCAAAAGATCTGTGCAAACCTATGTTAATTGCAGCACTTGGTTTAATAACCGGGATCTGGAAAGAACCCAAATATCCAATAAAATTAGAGTATAAAAATTGAAAAGTAAAACTTACACCCAAATATTTAAAATGCATTTTAAGGTTATAGAAATAATTTTTAGAAGCATAAGCTCTTTAGACTATGTATCACTGTATCACTGTTTTCCAGTTCATTATTGAATTGCTCGAGTGGGCGCCAGTAACACCTCCATATGCCCTGACTCATGCTAGTAGAGCCTATTATAAATTATTATTTTATTTTGATCCATTAAATGCTGATAAAACATAAATATTCCTATTAATATTTTAATTCTTTGTTCTGTGCTCTGTTTTGCATAGCATGTAATTATTTTTATTCATATTTTACAAAATTTGATGCTTCTGAGTCAATATTTTCAAGGGTATGTCTCCCAAATTTATGGTTACATATATGTTTCTATGTATATCATATGTTTAAAATTAATTTAATTATATGCTTTAATTTGAAAAATGTGTTTAAGAAAAAATCTTCATATATGCATATTTTCTAAATTCGAAACTTTTTTTCATATATAACTATTAAAAATTTCAGCACATAAATTTGTTAATGAAAAGCATTTTTATTTGGAATCCAAGCATCGAATATATATAATTTTGTTAATGAGTTTTCAATAACAATGTTGGCAGAAGAGACTACCAGATTTATTTTTGAGAGAAAATAATTTATAAGTTAGTATGGGGTTGCAAATGCAGTTATTTCCCTTGCTTTTCTCCTATTTTGCTGATCTTGGTAAATAAAGGATAAATTGAGACAAAGAGTTTTGCCATTACATAGTTAAAATGAGTCTTAAAATCATCATTGCAAACACCAAATTTAAATGCCTATTAAGAGAGATAAGGTGAAAAAAAGAAACAAATATTTCTTTTTTATTTTTTTCCAGTATTAACATTCTGAGCAAGTCAATTTTACATGATGTGATTGTAATAATATTTCTAGTATACATATTTATTATTCTTTAATTCATATCTCATGATAATCTTTCAGACTTCTGAATATATGTGGGAAGATCACTGTCTCTTGTCTTTGTTGGATACTTGACCTAACAAAATATAGTTTAAGTTTTGCATTGGCAAGATGTGATATTTGGCATTTGTTTTCCTTGTGTAAAATGTCTGGAAGCACATTATAAAGATATTTTGAAGTCTTTATGTTATTTCAGATTAGCATGTAATAATCAGTGATTTATTTGTTCTCCATTTATTTATATTAAGGCATGATATGGCATTGATTCAGTTTGTCTTCCTAAACTTTTTGAGCCAAATATTTAAAGCTTGGCATGAGAAGTACACTTGAAATAAACATCACTTCCATGTACAAATCAGATAATTGCTCACACAGCTACATACCAATTAGTCACTATTGATTCAATTAGTTGGATGTACATCTAATTTAGGGCCCCCAAAATGAGGACAGTCTAAATTGTGGCTTAGTGGTTAGTTTTGTTTAGGCTAATAAAAATTGGTTCTCTGGTAAATTTAAGAGTTTTGGCTTAATTTTAGATATTGGATATATAATTGCATAATCATATGATCATCTGTACTGGTTTCATTAACCCAGTGTGCCTGAGTCTGATCTTAAAAATCATGCTTAGCATAGGTCTCTGTTAAATTAGGTTATTGTTTTTTACCAATTTTATTTAATTAATTTTATTTAAGTTTTATTAAGGCATTGATATATAATTATCACTTTATATATTGAGTGATAATTAAAGTATAAATCATAATGATTCATTCTATGTAGACATTTGAAAGGAATTTCTTATTGACTTCCTTATTGATCTAAATCAACATCTATTGCCCGATATTTTTCTTCGAGTGTATGAAAATATTTCATATTCTTTAAGAATACTTCTATTACAAATATAATATATACTATAAAATTAGTAACATTCATTATGTTTTAAATAACAGCAACACATTTTATTTATCAATACTTAAAATTTATCCCTTACATAATTGAACCTTTTATTCTTCCTCACTTCTTAAAATATGAGAAACACTTTTGTACTCTGTACCTATGAGTTTTACTTTTAATAATTCTACAAATAACCAATTCTGTAGAAGATTTTGCTTTCTTCATCTGGTTTCTTTCACTAGCATAATGCTTGTGAGGTCATATATATAAAAAGAAAGATTTTCTTCTTTTCTGACTATGACTGAGAAATATCCTATTGTGATAGGACATGGTAGGTGTACTTTATCAGTAGTTAGATAAATGTATAGGAGGGAAGCGATAGGATAGATGATTAAAAGGTAAAATTGGCATTTCTTATTATGTTGTAGACACAATGAACTCAAAGATAATTGGAAACAAATGGAATGCAGTTTGTTAGAACTTGAAAGTTGCACACATGTGTAAGTTACTTTCTTATTTTCTTTTCTATTTATATGATGGAATAGAAAAGAAAATTCAGCTAAGTGATGTAATTTAAATAGAATGATGCACATGCACACACAGACACACACAGAGTGTGGTTATTCACAAATGAGTATTGGGATCCACCATCCCTCCCTCTATTCCTTTTTCCTTCCTTCCTTCCTTCCTTCCTTCCTTCCTTCCTTCCTTCCTTCCCTTCCTTCCTTCCTTCCTTCCTTCCTTCCTTCTTTCCTTCCTTCCTTCCTTCCTTCCTTCCTTCCTTCCTTCCTTCTTTCCTTCCTTCCTTCCTTCCTTCCTTCCTTCCTTCCTTCCTTCCTTCCTTCCTTCCTTCCTTCCTTCCTTCCTTCCTTCCTTCCTTCCTTCCTTCCTTCTCCTTCCTTCCTTCCTTCTTCTTTCCTTCCTTCTCATTCCAGCAGTGCTCTTAGGGTCACACCTGCAGTGCTCAGTGTATTCCCAATGATAGGAGGGGTATGATGTTGTTCTGATACCATGATTGAACTTGTTGCCTTGAATGAAGGCATGCATTTTATCTCTCCAAACCAGTATCCTTGCTTCTTGGATCCACTACGCATCTGTGAAATACTTAATGTTTCATCTGAAAAAGAATTTTCATTCTAACATGAAAACAAAGTGTAGAGTTTAACCTTTTTTAAATTCTAGGTAAACAGATAGATATTAATCTTATTTTTTTCTTCCCATAACAATCCTTATCTGACTTATTATCATTATTTACTTTTATTTTTCTATACCTGGATTTATATTAAAAGTCATCCAATAGCTTTGAAATTTATTATTTAATTACCTTTCTCATGATAGGAGATGAAGTTTTGGGATAGTATAGAACATTTGTCATATCTGCACTTTTTCTATGTTTTTCGACAATAGTGTTGCTTAAGGTCAAGAAATTAGAAGGTGATTTCTTATTTATTTGTAAATACGTAAGTTATAGACAACAAACATCTTTGCTTCAGTACAATTTCTTTTTGGCAAAATAATAACACAAGTCACAGTCACAGTACCTTCTCTCGCTTGATTTTTTATGCTGCCTACCACAATACCTGCTTGCCAAAACGATAGTGATGTCCTTCCCTGACAGTGCAGCAAGAGAAAGTAACCATAGGAGAGAGAAAGCTTCTCTGATTTCTTCACACAATTCTGAGTAAATTATTATTCATACATTAAAACCCTTGTGAGCAGCAAGGGTTACTTTCCCTGCTCTAATTATCTCAGGATCATTTTTATATAGACCCTATAACAATGGTAAATATTCTAGCATCTGGTCTTCAACTTTTGTACTGTACATGTTATTTCATAGGCAGCTTCAAATCAAAGTGTCTGCTTTCCCAAGGGAGTGCCTCTGTATGCCTCTTCATTCTTATCACATTTTACTGACATTGTGCAATGTTTACCTTTAGTGTAACATCATGTTCCATTTTAGGATGACTTCTGTTTTCCGAAAGTTTACACATTCATTACACATTCCTCAAATGTGTCATTTGGTCTGTTAGGTCTGGAATTTTGTTGTGGTCATTTTGGAGTCATAACATTAATGTGCAGATCCAGTCATTGACACTGTTGAGCTTCATCTAACCTCAAACTGAGGATCCTGAGAAATTCCAAGGGCTGTAGTTTCATAGTTTTCTTTAAAAGATATCCCAGACTGTTTCTTTAAGTGCGTTCCTTCGAAAAGAAATAAGGGTATGAGATAGGTGGATATTTGGATGTATACATAGTATGTGCCAGAAAAGCAAAACTTGAAAGGTAATGCTTTCTTTTTTTTAAGGCAGCATCAAAAAATCATTGTTTCTATGGAATCTCTAACCAGTTACCTGTGCCACTTAAGTTACTATCATGCCTCCCTTATTATTTTTCTTTTAGTTTAATTTTGTCTTTTTTTTTTTTTTTTGGCTTTTTGGGTCACACCCGGCAATGCTCAGGGGTTTCTCCAGGCTCTGCACTCAGGAATTACTCCTGGCAGTGTTTGGGATGCTGCCAATCCAACTCGGGCTGGCATGGACCGGCCGCATGCAAGGCAAACACCCTACCCACTGGGCTATCGCTCCGCCCCATAATTTTGTCTTGCTTTTTGAGTCTGACCAGTCAGGGTTCAGAGTTTACTCCTGATTCTGTGTTTAGAGATCGAGGCTGGTGGGGTTTCAGTAACCATGTGAAGTGCTGGGGATTGAGCCCAGGTTAGATTCATGTAAGGCAACCTCCCTACTCTCTGTACTATCCTATGGCTCCTTTAATTGTTATGATTATTTCTAGCATTATCATTTTAAAATGTTAGGAAAAAATTTTCCAATATGCTGCTTTAGTTTTTTTTTTTTTTTTTTTCATTTACTAAATATTTATTGAGTGTCTGCTTTGGGATAGATGCGGTTCTAGTTTTTGTTATGTATCATGAAACAAAATCGACCAAAAGTGTCTGCCCTCTGGGCACTCACATTCCAGCAGGGTGTAGAGAACATAAAGAATAGTAGTATGAATTGTGGCAGCTGAAATTGCTCCATGATGTGTAAGGTGTATGGAGAATCTATAGGTTAACTATGCATTTTGTTTATTGGACGTCTCCGAGGAGTGTCACTGACCTAATTTTCTACATGAATGATGATTTCTAGAATCTCTATTGTCCAACTTGTGTGACTCTTTGTGGCAATTCAGGTGTTAAATAAGTTTGTCTTTGAGTCATGTACTGCTGTGCTGAGAGATCACTTCTAGTTGTGTGTGATGGAGTACATGGGTTGTCTCAGCCATGTACTCCAGCTAATAATTGTTGAAAATGCTAATAGCAACCTAAAACTGAGCATTAAATACAGTCAAAAAGATGTACATGATAACCTCTAAATGTATGTATTGCAATCCACAATGTGTAAGAGAAGGAAGAGAGAAAGAAAGAGAAAGAGAAAGAGATAATAAACCTGCCATAGAGGCAGGCTAGGGGAGGGAATCAGGGGACACTGGTGGTGGGAAATGGGCACTGGTGGAGGGATGGATGCTGGAACACTGTATGACCGAAACCCAAATATGAACATCTTTGTAGTTGTATATCTCATGGTGGTATAATAAAAATATCAAATTAAAAAAAAGAAAGGAAGAGGCCAAAATCTCAAGAATTATTTCATGATGTTGAGATATATGCCCATAACCTTCATGATCTTCTTATTTGTCATTGAAATCTACATTAATTCCATATTTTAGCTATTTTACTATTTCTTACAATAAATATTGATGTGCATATGTTTTTTTGAAAGCATATTTGTTTTTTCTCCTTAGAATAGACACCCAGAAGCGGAATTGCTGGGTTATATGGCAGCTCAATTCCATATTGACCGAGACAGCACCATATCATTTTCCACAGGGACTGAACCAACAACATTCGCTTCAGAGTAGGTGAGAGTTTCTTTTCATCACATCCCTACTAACATATTTTCCCACTATCTTTCATATGTGCCTTAATGAAAAATGTAAAAATCAATAACAAAGCAGTGAGTTTACAAGTGGGTGAAAATAAGCACAAGTGAGCATATTAGCAATTAATTGTACCATATAAATAGAGAGCAATGAAGCAAAAAATTAATTGATTTAATAATAAATTTTATCATACGATTGTGGCCTTTTCAAATTTATTCCCATCTTGTTGTGAAACTTGGTCAAATTGCTGGCTGGCTTAATTTTTTAGTGTCAGCTTTCTAATTTCTTAAAAACTCTTTTTTAATAAATATCTCTTGAAATAGTAACATAATTGTCTTAAGATAGAAAACCTTTCAGGACATACCATTTAGATCTAGGATTCACTTCTAAATAGGATTTCTGTGGTTCTATTAAGACCTGTCATGCTGGAGTTACAAGGGGTTCACTAGATAGCCTCTTGCTGGTAGGTATCAGCTGTTGTTTTGATGTTCAGTCTGTCTTCTCACTTTCACATACTAGAAAGTTTGATGCTGGTTGACTTGATCAAACCCTATCATGTTAAGTCTCAAAAGACTATCCTGATACTGTGACATACTTGTATAAATGCCCAGCAGTTAACTTTTTTAGAGACTTTATTTTTGTTTTAATTTTCTCAATCCTAGAGAAAAAGTTGAATAATTCCCTTATATTTATTTTTTGTGTATATTTTCGATATAAATCTGAGAAAACAAGAATCTACTGGCAATGAAGAACAAAGGTTTTGGCTCTGATCAATCTGTCAAATTCGTGTTTGGGTTCTTGGCCAACAAACGAATTAATTGCCAATGAAATAGGAATAGAGAAGTAAAGAGATTGATTAGGCACTTATTACCTCACTTCAAATCTGGAATATTTTGAGTAGGTTATTTGACATTCTTAAGAGAAGGGATTCACCTTAATAAGCCAATGGAAGCAGTGTGATCTGGGAGTGTATAAAATACCTTCCTGGCAAGTTTTTTTTTTTACCTCAGCAATTTAATGCTGCTTTCTTTTAAATCAAAGCATGATGAATTGATTTAGATCAGGCAGCATTTTCCTGATAGTGTTAACTGAAGATATCATGTTCCTTGAAAAAAAATTTTATATTTCCCAACTCTCTCTTCCCAATGTCGTTTTGTTGTTGTTGTGATGATCATGAGTTGCATACATAAATTGGTGTGATATTCCCTGGAGGCAACGCACCTTATGTAGGAACTTTCAATATCCTTATAGATGTCACACTCCTAGCCACTGTGCTTGTGTAAATTTTATTCAAATATTTTTTGACAATTTTATCTATCTATGGCCAATCATGTATTTTTTTAGTAGTAGTGATTGATAGATTGCATGCTTTACTTTTTTAAAAAAAGAAATTTATTATAACAAAATGATTTAGACATTTACAAAGCTGTTCATGATTGGGTTTCATTCATAGTGTTGCAATACTGTCCCTCCATCAGTATACATATCCCACCAACAATGATCCTGGTCTAGACTGCATTCTTTAGTTGTGGAGCTCACTCACTATTTCATAGTAAATATAGTTAATATGGTATGGAGTTAGTTAATGCTATCTTTAGTAGGGAGTTAGTGTAATTTAATGGTTAAGGAGATAAACCTAAAGATATAAATTTAGGTTTATATTTTAGTTTTGTTAGTTCCTGATGAGGATCTTGAATATTTAACATTAACCCCAAATCAATTGAAAGGG
This sequence comes from Cryptotis parvus, assembly GCA_021461705.1. Taxonomy (NCBI): domain Eukaryota; kingdom Metazoa; phylum Chordata; class Mammalia; order Eulipotyphla; family Soricidae; genus Cryptotis; species Cryptotis parvus. Next base: position 17,561 of record JAJIBD010001689.1, read on the forward strand.
AAATTGTAGCCAAAACTATAACCTAACATAGGGTGTTGTGTGAATTTTAAAAATATATCTTTTCTAGTACTTAAAAGTTTCTTTTTAGAAATATATTTAGTAATTTTTAATTCTATTTCTGTGATACAGTAAATTAGACATATTACTTTTTTTGTCATGACAAAGTAGGTTGTAGAATACAGTTAGAATTTTGAAAATTGGCTGATATATCCAAAAACTCTAAACTTCTTTGGTAGATTTATTAAATAGTTCTCTCAAATATTGCTTTATGCTTATATCAAAGTTATATGTATTATTTTTTGCTTTCTTGTTATCTAAATAAATTTAATCTTTATTTAGTTCTTATATCCTGTTTCAATATTAAATTTTGCTGGTGTATTTTTAAAAATTATTTTTTATATTTGAAATTTAGTGTTACCATTTTAATGAATTAATATGTAATTTATTTATCATTATTAATATTTATTGTTATTGCTTTAATGTTAGTAACATTTTGAAAATTTACAAATTGTTTATTGGGGGCCAGCAAGATGGTACAGATGGTAAGGAAGGCTCTTGCCCTGAACATGGCACATCTGGGTTTGATCTTCAGCACCCGTATACAGAATCTGTGATCCTAAATGCAGCGGCAGGAGTAAACCCTGAGAAATTACAGGTAGTCCAATAAACAAAAACCTACATAAAATAAAATAATAAAATTATTGCCATTAAAAATTGTACACAGGTGATAGCCTCTTCTATGTATTCATATTTTGAAGAGGAAGTAACTATTATGACAGATTTACATAGACAAACAGTTGTCAAAATATCCACTCTCACATAACAGCACACACATATATGTAAGTGAATTTAAAGGAAAATGTATAGATAACATAGATGCTTCACTCTAAGGAATGCTACATTGTGAACTAAAACAAAAGAAACAGAAAGTTGGTATTAGATTTTATCTATACTCACAAAGCTTGACACTTTGGAATACAATTCAATATGTGGTCAAAGAGTAAATGTGTGGGGCCAGAGCGATAGCCCAGAGTGGAGGGCATTTGCCTTGCATTCAGCAGACCCAGGTTCCATGCCCAGCATCCCATATGGTCCCCTGAGCACCGCCAGGAGTAATTCCTGAGCAAAGAGCCAGGAGTGACCCCAGAGCTTTGCGGTGTGACCCAAAAAGCAAAAAAAAAAAAAAAAGTAAATGTGTAATCATTAATTTTGAATAGTTAACAAATATTCTTGATCACTTGACTTCCCGTAGATCATCGATTACTCGAGCGGGCACCAGTAACATCTCAATATGTCCTGTCACATGCGAGATAGCCCAAGGGTGCTTTGTCTGAGGTCTGAAGGCTCAGAATATAATTAATTCTAGATGAAGGTGGTGAATATGTGACTACTCATATGTGAATAGGTACAGTTGTTAATAATTTATAGATTGTGTATATTAGTGAAAAGTTACTCAAAATACTAACTAATATAATTCAATGGGTATTTGTTCTAAGAAGTAATGTAAATAACATTAAGAAATATGTTTCTTTCTAATTGTTCTCAAAGGTTAGTACTGTTAGCTCAAGGACCTAGAAAAGAAATCTTTTATTTCTACCTTTTTTCCAAAGTATATTTTGTAATTAAACCCTTTTTTAAAAGATAGGAAACTAATTTTTTTTATCTGTGTACTGTCTGAATCTGAATTAGTTAGAATGTCTTTTATTGTTCAGTTATCTGATTGTATATTTCTATCACCTTGATCATTCATGAATTGTGCTTTTTAAAAAAAAATCACTTCATTCTGCAAGCCCAGCATTCTGGTAGGTGTCACTGATATAGATAGCAGTTAGAAATTCTGCATCTATAGAGCTAAGGATAAAAGCATACTCTAATATTTGTTGAAAGACATAAAAATGCAAGTAAAATCAAAGAATCAAACTGAGGAAGCGGAGCAAGAGTTTAAGTCGGAAGTAATATCAAAATTGTGAACTAATACAAATTATCACATTTCTATTAAATGCAATAGAAGGTTCTACCTAGTACTCTGTGCTATACTAGAGACAGAATAGAGAAAAGGTGATGGGGGTAATGTGCTTACATTGTAATAGATAAGAAAATGGACAGAATATTCTAAGGTAAAAGAGACAATCAGGTGTCACTAATTTGTAAGCCTACAGATTTGGTGAGAGAATGGCCAGAAATTTACACTAATGATTATTTTTATGTGAAATAAAGTGATTTTCTGTTTAATTTATAAAAATATATATCCATTACACACAAACTTAAGTCGGTGGTGTTTGTCAGTAGTAGAATGCTATATCTGATCTGTGATTTAGAGTGGTATGTTCAAGGAGAAAATTACTGGAAAGGATGTTGTACTCAAAAGAGCAAAGCTTTGATAGAAATTTGCATGGAATTTTAGGAAATGTGTAAAATTCCAGAGACAGTTTCAGAGGGAAACTGAAAGCATTTCATGACCGACAGTGTTTAGACAGCAATGGAGAAATAAGGAAATACTTCTCTCCCAGATTACACGCCCATTCATCTATACCCTCACTACATCCTCATAGTTTTGGACAATAGTTTATATATAGGAAAAACATAGACAAATTGGACACGAATTTTGCTTCTATTAAAGCTCTGTACTTGATATTTCTCCCAGGGAGACTTTAGTTTTGGTCACTGTGTTAGAGATTGGTGAAAATGTCCTTTATAAAGAAGATAAAACTAAGCTATCCCAAAATCTGAAAATATATCAGGGAGTTAAGTGTGTTAGCTTTCTTGAAGTCTCCAGTTCTCTGACTTCGTATATGATGTTATCAAGTTAGTATGCTAGTCTCTGTTTCTTTCAAAATGACTTAGAGAATGAGAATATATGTGCAAGACTTTTCAAGAATAACTTATTACTGCATTAGAGAGAAATAAAAATGTATAACCCCCAGATTTTCATTGCAGTTTGCACTTGAATATTTGTAGATTCAAATTGAGTAGAGAGGATGTTAATTAGTGTGCAGATTTTTTAATTGTCTGTAATAGCAAGCTAATTGGTGTTTTCCTTAAAGAATGAATTCTAAGGAAATGTGATTTGAAAAGTGTGGTGTTGTTAATCGTGCTGCTCCAAGTAGTAGAGACTATTGATTGAGTAAAATAAGCAGTTTTGATTGTTTTAAATGCTGGCTTCAGCCTAGGAAACCAGAATTAAATGGTTGTGATAATTAAGAGACTTAAAACATGACAACTCTGACCTAATACTTAGTGTGCTTTCATAAAGATTAGCACACTCATTTACATGAGCTGAGGTTGTTTTCTGCCCCTCTGTCATCTATCCCGGCAATCTTCATTATCCCACCTCTTAGCTCTAAAAGTTGATTAGATCCTGCATCAGGAATTCCACTGCCCTGCAAGTGGGTTTTATGTGCAATGCAAAAAACACTCAATGTTTCTGTGTATCTGATTCATAAGACTCATAGACCATTAGCATGCCTTTCTCGTTATTTCCAGCAATACTGCAGCCAGGAATAATTAGGAGCACAACCAAAGGGGTGAAGTTTCTTTCTTTTCTTTCTTTTCTTTTTTTTTTTTGTTCTTTTTTGGGCCATTCCCAGCCAGGCTCGGGAGTTACTCCTGACTCTACCCTCAGGAATTACTCTTGACGACGGTGCTCAGGGGGACCATATGAAATGCCTGTGAACCGGGTCCACAGCTTTCAATCTCTAACCCTATCCACTGTGCTGGGCTCAGGCCCCAAAGAGATGCAGTTTCAACTCCAATGAGCATCACTGCTTAAAAGTTGTGACCCTCGCCTTTTGAACAAATCAAGACTTAGCAAGTCTATACTCATAAACTAAATAGTGACAACTTTTGATAAAGAATGTGTATAGCCCAACACAGTTCCTTTGTCTTTTATTTATTGATTTATTTATTTTTTGGTTTTGGACCACATCTTACAGTTCTCAGGACATAGTACTCTCTCTGCACTGAGGGACCATGCCTGGAAGTCTTGGGTGGTTAATTGAGGAGATGGTCTTCAAACCCATGTCAGTTAGTTTTAGGATAGTGCCATATCTACTATACTATCCCTCTTAGCCAAAGTTATGAGTTTAGTGTATATAATAAATTAATATTTAAATTATCTGTTAAATCATAAATCCAAATTTCAACAATATGAGTAGCTATGTTTTTCTGTTGTTTTTATTATATTCATAGAACTTTATAACCATCACCACCATTTTAGAATTTCTTTGTCCCTCCTAAATATTTTTTTTTTTTGCTTTTTTTTTGGGTCACACCCAGTGACGCTCAGGGGTTACTCCTGGCTCTGCACTCAGGAATTACTCCTGGCGGTGCTCGGGGGACCATATGGGATGCCGGGAATTGAACCCAGGCCTGCATAGGCCGGCCACGTGCAAGGGCAAATACCCTACCCGCTGGGCTATCGCTCCAGCCCCTCCTCCTAAATATTTTTATTACCCATTTTCATGGGTAAATCTTATTTTTTCATTTCATGAAAACATTTTATCTTATTTTCCTTTCTGGATCCACCTAAGCAAAATATTTCCTAACAACTATGGTGCTGGCTTGTTCTACTTTGCTAAATGTTTTCAGAGATATGTATGTTGTAGGATTGGTTTTATAGATGCATAAAATAAAAAAAATTAGGATCTCTGTATTCCTAGTTAGATTTGTATTAAAAAATTAAATGGAATTCTATGTCCAATTATTTGTAAGTTACACATATAAAGGAAAATGAATATCTGCAGTATGTATGGTGTGGTAGTATTGACAATGTGGTTTTTATATCCATGAAAACATAATTATAATATTTCATAGTTTGATACCATCCCCCATATTTACTGTATGGTAAAGGTGTTATCTTCTCTGACATAGACTCTCCCAAATACTACTGGTTTAAAGAGTCTTCCAATGTGAAGAAATAGCTGAGATCTTGTACTACCTCCTTGCCTCATGACTAAACAGAGTGAAGAAAAAAAACTGGAAGACTGAAGCAAACCAAAAAATAGAGCTAGAAGATGTTAGCTACCTATATTTCTTGCAGCTGGACATATTTTTTTATGAGTCGTTCACATCTTTGTAGCAAACATGGCTAAAATCAGCATCTATTTACTAAGAGAGTTTAGCTACCTGGATGTGATCTCTGAATATAATGGATTAACATTAAACCTCCATTGCATATATTTTCTTTGTTCTTTCCCTCAGTAGTCGGAAGGCAGTGACCCTTGCCTTCTCCCTTGTGAGGCAGTTATCTTAAATTAGAATCTTTACACATATGGAATTAAAAAAATACTTTTGATTGGGGAGAACTATAAAAGACAAGCAAATTATTTTTATTTGAAGCTAAAGTCTTTTTTTTTTTTTTCATTCTGTCAAAGAGTCACATATCTCTTGTAATTCTACAGTAAAAGATCCAGACACAAGATTATAAAGTTTGTGTGTGAAAATTGGCTGGAAGGCTGTTGGGTGGCTTCCTGTCAGGTATTAACAGAGTAATGATGCCAGAAATTGAAGCCACATTCCCTACAATGCTCACCATTCACAGCCCACTGTCAGACCTCAGTGGGCAAAAAGGGTCTACATTTAGGTCATAAAGACTTACACCGTGGGGGCGGAGCCATAGCACAGCAGGTAGGGCATTTGCCTTGCACATTGGCCAGCCTGTACCAGTCCATGTTCGATCCCGGCATCCCATATGGTCTCCAAGCAAGCACCGCCAGGAGTAATTCCTGAGTGCAGAGCCAGAAGTAACTCCTGAGCATTGCTGGTGTGATCAAAAAAAAAAAAAAAAAAAAGACTTACACCATTATTAATACCACTGCTCCACAGCTCTGAAGCCACTTTTTATTGAAATGTTCTTCTGAATAACATTGAACCATATGCTTCATCCAATACCCAGGTGTGCCAAGCTTTCTCAAATTCCACATACCTCTTTGTGAACTTGAAAACTAATATGTGTTTCCTCAGCCATGAAATTTGCCACTCAGACAACTATGTATCCAGAATCTAAGAATCTGTAATGATACATTGTAATTGACAGATGATTCGATCTCTGAGCATGTACTGTCTCTTGTTTTACTTATTGAAGATGTTTTCTCTTTCATTTCTTTGAAAATTCTATATGTATGTTCTATGATTCAGTTTGCATTGTGATAAAATTAAGGCATATCATAGATTCTGTTTTACAGGATTTTGTTACTTACCATGAACAATAAAACTTAATCACTATTTGTAATTGATGCACATATTTAAGGACAAAATTCATTTGCTTGTTCATAGCCCCTTTGTATGCATAAGCAAAGTCTTTTTAATTTCTTTTATGTTCCTTTGCAGTCAAAACCAGAAAAAATAATGTTGGAAAATAGTAGAAAGTCATACATCATGAGGAATTAACTAGACTTCATTGCTTCATGTCCTCTAATGTCAATTGGTATAAGTGGTTGTTGCTTTTGTCAACTAACATAATCTATTCAAGAGACAGCAAACAGTAGCCTCCTCCTTTTAACTTGGATACTAGCCCAGAAACCACTGTTCTTTCACCTTATAAGGAACCTCTCTCTGAACTATACATTAAATGAGCTGAATACTCTCACTAAAATATACATGTATTGCATTTTTTATTATAGTTAAATCATAGGTGGTATATAAGAAAAGAGCCCTATGTCACCAGAATCATTGTTCCTCTGTTCTGACATAAGAATCTGGTATAATTATGAATAATAATAAAATTAGGATTCTCTGCATTTATAATTATATGAAAATATTGAAAAGAAGTACTTCCCTTGTGAGGCAGACTCCTAATAGTGCTCAGGAATCTTGTGGGCTATTTGTTGGGGGAATGCCGGCCGGGTCACCCACAGTGCCAGGAAGCGAGTTCCCTTTTACCTCCAAAGCCGGGGGAATGGATGAAGACTCAGGAATACGATGCAGTTTTAAAAAGCTTTACTTATCACAGGTTCAGGCATACAAGTCAGCAGTAGAAAAAACCTATGCTTAGGATTCCCGGCTAAAACCCCAGCCATCTGTAGGCCAAGATGGCGGCCACCACATGTAAAGACCCTGTAGAGAGGAGACAAAGACAAGATTCCCAAGAAGGGTGAGGGCCCCAAAAGAGAGCCCAAAAAGGAGAGCCAAAAAGAGAGTGAGTGAGAGGAAGCAGGCTGGTTTTATACCCCTGCAACTCAGACCTCCCACTATTATGGGAAGCAGGAAGGGTCAAATGCCCTTAGGTAATTTTTCCCAGCACCTCACCTAGGCCCTATTATATGCTAATGTTTTGAGACAAGATCTGCCTGGAAAGGCCTTTATAGGGTAGAGAAGGGGGTTTCTGAGATGGCATGTCTCTGTACCAAAGACTAATACTAATGCCAGTTAAATATTTCTCCAAGCCTTCACAAGAGTCTCGTCTACTTCACGGTAGTTTTGTATTTTAGTTGCCTTTGAGTTATCAGGGAGTCATGCTTGCTTGCTTGGAGGCAAACAGCATTTCTCTCTGGTCTAATTACTTAGAGATCCAACATGGCCAGGCAAATATTCTGGTAAGATCTAGCTAGTCCCACGATGATTGTGGTAGCATGAGAGAATATTTACACCAGCTAGTACAGAATACATGGTCAGATAAACTGCCAACTTAGACTACCCCCTTATCTATGAAGTGATTTGCAGGAGGCACTCCAGAGCAGATGCAAAGGCTCTTAGAGAAGTCCTACAACAGGTATTGTCAAGAATTCTCTGCCGACTAACTGTGGGTTCAGTACAAGGGCTTAAGGATTGCTGGTCAGTTGTTACCATGCTGAGATCACAATTCAGAGTGGTGCTTGGGACCTTCAGGACTATACACTGTGATCCTCAGTGGGGCCCTGTGAAATGGGGATAGAATCATGGTTTGGTTATACAAGACATGAACTATAGTTCCAAGGCCCAGAAAAAATACTTTATATATATTTTATAAAATATAGAAATTATATTTTATATAATATATTTATGATCTATATTATATATGTTTCACCACGGCTGCTTTGTGGCAGCACCGTTCATCAATACATTCACCAGATGAGAGGCTACTACAAGAGTATCCCACCTGCACAGCAGAGCCTGGAAAGCTACCCGTGTTGTATTTGATATGCCAAAAACCGTAACAATTATTGACCTCATTCCCATGACCTAAATGAATGATTTGAGGCTCTTCATGTTCCTGGAATGAGCAGTTGCCCTTGGGCTACACTAGCATGTGACAGGACCTATGGAGATGTTACAGAGGTCCACTCAAGCAAATCGATGAATAATGAAAAGACAAGTGATACAAGTGATACAAGATTATATATATGTGTGTGTATTAGCTGTTAGAGGCAGAAAAATGAAAGTATGTTTCTTTTTGTTTTTATACTTTATTGCACAGTACAGTTGTTTCAAGTAGTCAATCTTCCAATACCAGTCCCACCTCTGATGTGTCCTTACCACCACCAAAGACCCTCATTTCCCAACCACTCCCATGCTGCTCCCCTAGTAGACACTAATTATATTACTTGTCACAACATATATCTTGGGATGATATTGATACAGTCATGAACTTTTTAATGAGCTGTGAGAATCGGACCCTCTATGTTATTGATTTCACTTATTGAACTCATTAAACATAGTGGGATTTTAAAAAATTGTTATTATACCACAGTGAGATATACAATTGCACAGCTATTTATTATTAGGTTTCAGTCATACAGTATTCCAGCACCCATCGCTCTACCAGTGCACATTTCCCACCACCAATGTCCCCAGATTCCCTCCCCATTCTTCAGCCTGCCTCTATGGCGGGCACTTTTCCTCTTCTTCTCTATCTCTTGCTCTTTTCTCTCTGTCTCTGTCTCTCTGTCTGTCTCTCTCTTCTCTTACACACTGTGGCTTGTACAATACATACATTTAGGGGTTAAAAGTATGTTTCTTAAACTTGACCAAGCTATGTGTAATTGCTACTATCTAATGTAAATCCAATTAATGCTGACTATCTACTGTGGGAAATAATAATACACCCTTTAAATTACACTATTATTTCTGTCTGGGTGAGAGATCTCACTTTTTTTATTTTTTGATTTTTTGGGTCAGAACCGGTGATGCTCAGTTGTCACTGCTGGTTCTACACTCCAGAATTATTCCTGGGGAGCTCAGGGGACTCTCTAGGATGCTCTGGATCAAACCCAAGTTGCGCACATGCAAGATAAATACCCTACCTACTGTACTACGGCTCCCGCTCGGATTTTATATCTTGAACTGACAGCTGGATAAGTGAAAAAATAATAATGAAGATCTCAACTTGGTATGTGTTCTTTCAGTGTGGAATGCAGTTCATTTCCAATTTTTCAATGTGATTGCACATATTTACGTATCCTCCATCTTCCTTCCATGGTTCAACAGTTTTAATCTTCAGTTTCACATGAATCTATAAGAAGAAAGTTATATAAAGGTAGTCCTTTGAATTCCGGAAAGTAGTCTAAGAAATAAACATATAATGCACAATTTTAGGAAGGTATAGACATATATACATATACATATAAGAATATGTGTACATATATGCATATATATGTATACATATGCATATATATAAATATAGGACTGTGCACTGCTTTTTCCAAGTGCTATGCCAATAGCATCGGTTTTCAGGCTCCATGGAATGACTCCTTACTATCTGCATATTGGTGATTTGCTGGGTATTGTGGAATGTCCCAATTAGAGAGATATTTTACATGATAGTCTTTCAGAGGACTGTAAAATTCCTTTTTTCAAGGCCATAATTTATATGGGTGATACCATTTCACCAAAACTCTTCAGTGCCACCCTCAAGAACATCATGCGATAATTAGAATGGGAAGGAATGGGAGTGAAGATAGATGGTCAGCAACTACACCACCTCCGCTTCACTGGCGACATCATTCTAATAACTCCAAACATTAGCCAAGCAGCACAAATGCTGGCTGACTTCAACCAAGAGTGTGGAAAGATAGGTCTACAGCTGAATCTAAAGAAAACTATGTTTATGAAAAATGAACTAGTTCCAGAGGCCCCATTCACTCTCAATGGAACAAACATCTCTGAATGCAGCAGTTACGTGTACCTAGGACAAGAAGTCAACATGATGAATGACCTAAAACCAGAGCTGTGCAGGAGGAAGAGAGCGGCATGGAATGCCTTCAAAGGCGTTGAAGAAATAGCTAAAAGGACAAAGAACCTCCGGCTCTGGGCACATCTCTTTGACTCCACCATTCTCCCTGCATTAACATATGCCTCAGAGACCTGGGCCCTACGAAAGGAGGATGAGAATTCTATTCGGGTCTCCCAGAGAGGGATCAAAAGAGCTATGCTTGGAATATCACGCCTCACTCAAGTGAGAGAAGGAATCCAGTGTTCTGACCTCCGTTGCTATTCCAGAATCAGGGACACTGTCTTGTTTGCCAAGGCATCGAAAATCAGATGGGCTGGACATGTAATGCGATTTGGCCACGGGACTAGAGCCATTACCGACTGTATCCCACAGGATGTCAAAAGATCACGTGGCCGCCCACCTACAAGATGGTCAGGTCAGACTTCCTTGTCAAGACCCTGAAGGAACGGTTTGAAGCTCTTCATATTCCTGAATCAACCAGATGCCATTGGTTACATTGGCACTTGATAGGGTCCAATGGAAATGTTTCTGGCTCCCGCTCGATCAAATCAATGAATAACGGGATTCAAGTGAAGAAGTGATAAAGTAAATAAACAGAATGCATTCTTCCGGCTTTATGGTCATGATGCTTGGTGAGACTTAAATGGGTCTCTTTTACTTTTTTATTTCATCCACATTTTATTTGAAGTAAAGATGAACTGGACATGCAGATGACTAGGAACTTTTATATTACAGTGAGCATTATGAACTGACTGTAATATAAAATCAAAATTATGTTTCTGAGTTTTTTGTTGAATCCATATTTTTGTTGAATTTTTTTGGGAAAGCTATACCCAGCCATTCTTAGCCATATTTTTGTTGATTTTTTTGGGAAAACTACACCCAGCCATTCTTAGGAAGCCATGAAGTCCTGCAACTGAACACAGGTCAAAACCATGCAAGGTCATGTGCCCAAACATGTATGCTATCTCCCTCAGCACCATCTATATTTGAAAAAAAATATTCATGTTATTTTAAATGTTTTTCTGGAAACTGCCATGTTTAAGTACAGAATGGAAAATATTTTTTTGGTTATATTTCTTTTAAGGATTTCAACAGGTAGTGGTGATTTATTAGTCTATGACTATAAAATGAATGATTAAAATTTGTTTTGTCCAATTTTGGGCTTCACTTAATTTTTCCAATATAATCTATCTATATCTATATCTATATCTATATCTATATCTATATCTATATCTATGTCTATATCTATATCTATATCTATATCTATATCTATATCTATATCTATATCTATATCTATATCTATTCTATATCTATATACTATACCTATATCTATATCTATATCTATATCTATATCTATATCTATATCTATTATATCTATATCTATATCTATATCTATATCTATATCTATATCTATATCTATATCTATATCTATTCTATATCTATATCTATACCTATACCTATACCTATACCTATACCTATACCTATACCTATATCAATATCTATATCTATATCTATATCTATATCTATATCTATATCTATATCTATATCTATATCTATATCTGTATCTAGATCTATATGATGAGGACTTCCCAGTCCGGAAGTTTATTGCCATTTAAAGTGAAGAATTACAGATAAATCCTACTAATCCTGTCCCTTTGCACAGTTTCATCCCTGGGATTAGTCTTTTGTACTTGCTGCAAACAGTGTGCATTTTTCAGCTCACTTCCTGATTTGAGAACAAATGTGTCCTACAGATCTGTTTGTTCAAATCTCCACAGGGATTTGCTTCTTTCAACTAAATACTACAGTCCTCGTGTTTGGTTTAAAGCTTCTTACCCTTCAGGGAAATTGGCATTATCTCTCTGACCCTAAAATTATTGGTGCTTGAGTCTCATGTGTTATGCTATGTAGTTTACACACTTAGGAACTTTTGCTTGTTATATTGGTTTTCAGTTTTGAGCCTAGAGTAGGTGAATCTTTCTTCTACTCTGCACTTAACAACATCCTTGTTTGTCACATTACCCAGTTTATTTGTACTAAAAAAAATAATTTTAACTGAAATTTCTTTGGGCTGGTCGACCAGCCCATCACAGCCCGGATCATCGACACCCACCCTGGAGCAGTTTCTTCCTCAATCCGCCCAGGTATGCTGGTCCAGAGACTCTCAGACATGGGGCAGAGTGGTTCCTTGCTCTCCCTGTGCCCAGCCGCTCATGAGGCAGTCGGGAGGCATGGTGGGTTCCAGCCTTGGCCCACCACCCCCCGGCAGAACCTCACAACAAGCCAGACGACCCCCACCCACTCCATGGGCGCCGCCATTTTCCACATTGGACTTCCCTCTCATCAGAACTCCACCCAGCCGACCAGCCCATCACAGCCCGGATCATCGACACCCACCCTGGAGCAGTTTCTTCCTCAATCCGGCCCAGGTATGCTGGTCCAGAGACTCTCAGACATGGGGCAGAGTGGTTCCTTGCTCTCCCTGTGCCCAGCCGCTCATGAGGCAGTCGGGAGGCATGGTGGGTTCCAGCCTTGGCCCACCACCCCGGCAGAACCTCACAACAAGCCAGGCGACCCCCCACCCACTCCATGGGCGCCGCCATTTTCCACATTGGACTTCCCTCTCATCAGAACTCCACCCAGCCGACCAGCCCATCACAGCCCGGATCATCGACACCCACCCTGGAGCAGTTTCTTCCTCAATCCGGCCCAGGTATGCTGGTCCAGAGACTCTCAGACATGGGGCAGAGTGGTTCCTTGCTCTCCCTGTGCCCAGCCGCTCATGAGGCAGTCGGGAGGCATGGTGGGTTCCAGCCTTGGCCCACCACCCCGGCAGAACCTCACAACAAGCCAGACGACCCCCACCCACTCCATGGGCGCCGCCATTTTCCACATTGGACTTCCCTCTCATCAGAACTCCACCCAGCCGACCAGCCCATCACAGCCCGGATCATCGACACCCACCCTGGAGCAGTTTCTTCCTCAATCCGGCCCAGGTATGCTGGTCCAGAGACTCTCAGACATGGGGCAGAGTGGTTCCTTGCTCTCCCTGTGCCCAGCCGCTCATGAGGCAGTCGGGAGGCATGGTGGGTTCCAGCCTTGGCCCACCACCCCGGCAGAACCTCACAACAAGCCAGGCGACCCCCACCCACTCCATGGGCGCCGCCATTTTCCACATTGGACTTCCCTCTCATCAGAACTCCACCCAGCCGACCAGCCCATCACAGCCCGGATCATCGACACCCACCCTGGAGCAGTTTCTTCCTCAATCCGGCCCAGGTATGCTGGTCCAGAGACTCTCAGACATGGGGCAGAGTGGTTCCTTGCTCTCCCTGTGCCCAGCCGCTCATGAGGCAGTCGGGAGGCATGGTGGGTTCCAGCCTTGGCCCACCACCCCGGCAGAACCTCACAACAAGCCAGGCGACCCCCACCCACTCCATGGGCGCCGCCATTTTCCACATTGGACTTCCCTCTCATCAGAACTCCACCCAGCCGACCAGCCCATCACAGCCCGGATCATCGACACCCACCCTGGAGCAGTTTCTTCCTCAATCCGGCCCAGGTATGCTGGTCCAGAGACTCTCAGACATGGGGCAGAGTGGTTCCTTGCTCTCCCTGTGCCCAGCCGCTCATGAGGCAGTCGGGAGGCATGGTGGGTTCCAGCCTTGGCCCACCACCCCGGCAGAACCTCACAACAAGCCAGACGACCCCCACCCACTCCATGGGCGCCGCCATTTTCCACATTGGACTTCCCTCTCATCAGAACTCCACCCAGCCGACCAGCCCATCACAGCCCGGATCATCGACACCCACCCTGGAGCAGTTTCTTCCTCAATCCGGCCCAGGTATGCTGGTCCAGAGACTCTCAGACATGGGGCAGAGTGGTTCCTTGCTCTCCCTGTGCCCAGCCGCTCATGAGGCAGTCGGGAGGCATGGTGGGTTCCAGCCTTGGCCCACCACCCCGGCAGAACCTCACAACAAGCCAGGCGACCCCACCCACTCCATGGGCGCCGCCATTTTCCACATTGGACTTCCCTCTCATCAGAACTCCACCCAGCCGACCAGCCCATCACAGCCCGGCTCGCATGCCGCAAGCGGCCGCGCGGTTCATCAATAAAGGCTTTATTTGGAGGTGTTTATAGAGTATGCCTCCCTGCGGCAAGCCTAGCAAGCTGCTCGTGTTGTATTTGATATGCCAAATGCCAGTAACAATTATATTAGATCATTCTCATGACCTAATATAATGGTTTGAGGCTCTTTATGTTCCTGTACCAAGCCGATGCCCTTGGCTCTACAGCATGTGACAGGACATATTGAGATATTACTTGTGCCCGCTCTAGCAAATAGATGATTAACGGGAAGATCGTGATCGTGATCGTGAAATTTCTTTACTTAAACTTTCTTAAGTCATTTTTTCCTACCTTTCTGCTTTCTTGTGATGTAAATGCCATAAAGACAAAATTTTGTTTTCTTCATTTCTGTATTTATGAGCCGATGATAGTGACTAAACAAAAAACTGGATAATAATTGGTAAATTAATTATTATCATCTTATTTATCATTTTTCTTAACTTCATAGTAGTTCTATTTGGTTTTATTTTGCTTAAAAACCCAGACTTTTGTTAATACTAAAATTTGAAGACTAATTTTTATGGGAGTGTATTATTTTTTAAGTTCCTTATCTTTATATTTTCAAATTATTATTTCAGTATTACTGTAATCACAGCCTCAGTTATCCTGATATGTAAGGATTTAATTTCATACTAAGAAATATGAAATGCATTCTAATGGCTGGGGATTATATCAAAGGGCCTTCTATGTTTGGAATTCAGCCAAGTTCAATCATTGGTTCAACCTCATGGTCCTCAGAGTAACTTTGGGAGCAATTCCCAAGGACAGATCAACTATTAACTTCTGATCATGCTGGATGGAGCCCCCTCACCCTAATAAAAAAGAAAATAAAATGCATGGTAATTTCCCTTTATTATTTTTGAAACTTTCAATAATATTTATATACTGTTGCTTTTGTATACCTAAGAGAGCTATGGTGATGATTAATATCTGCTTAGTTATTTCAGAATAGTAATACATCCTGAAACCCTAAGGGGAAAGAGTTCTATAAATGAACATAATTAGTGTTATAGTTTTCTCATTTGTAGAACCCAGAGAGAAAATACCTATTCACATTCACAAGTGTGTTATTGGGATTAATTAATTAATGTTTACAAAACTGTCTGAATTCTGGTGGGAGAACACATTTTTCTTTAGTATTTAAAGTGCATATCAAAGGTGAAGAGGCAACCTGAGTTAAAAATTTAGGGTTATTTGCTTGCTTTTTTTCCCTTGGATGTGTAGTTGAATTGCTCATTTGGCACAGAATTTGTTTATTTTTATCTTAAGCTATTTGATGCTTTTGAAATGAAAACTCAGCCCTCATGATATTTTTAATGGATTCTCATGTGAATTCTGGCTCGACAACATGTCAGAATACTCTGCATCCTTATTCAAGTTGGCCTCTTCATTAGCTTCTTACCACTATGCTCTCAATGGATTACAGCAGGTTCTTCACAGTTGATATTGATTTTCCCTAATTTAGAGCATATTACACAGCCAGTGATTGTGTAAAAACATAAGGATTATACCATTAACTGTGGCATCTTTATGCCCAACTTCTAGTTAGATAACTTGAAGACCACAACACAGACAGGAGTTCAGTTTGCAGCAAACTGCCACCTGATTATTAACAAGCTTTAAAGAAAAAGTTGAATCATGTTTGTTATTCAAACAGTGATAACTAATAATCTATTCTAATTTTCCTCCCATTTATTGTAATTAGTCCTACAATTTTGTCTAGTTTCACTCTCTTCCTTAGGATACCTTTTGCTAATAATAGGGAAAAATTAGAAAATATAGCACAATTTGAAAAGTAAATATTAGGCAGAAAACTAAATTGTAAAGGTAAATAAATTGTTCCCCACTCCATGAGGGCTACCATCTTCCACATCGGACTTCCTCTCATCAGAACTCCACCCAGCAGCAGACGAGCCTATCACAGCCCAGATCATCGACACCCACCCTGCAGCAGTATTTTTTTTTTCAATCCGGCCCAGGTATGCTGATCCAGAGACTTACAGACATGGGGCAGTGCTGCTACTTGCTCTCCCTGTGCCCAGTTGCTCACGAGGTGTCCAGGAGGGATGGTGGGTTCTAGCCCCATCTTCCACATCAGACTTCCCTCTCGTCAGAACTCCACCCAGCAGCAGACGGGCCTATCACAGCCTGGCTCGTGCAAGTGGCTGCACAGTTCATCAATAAATGCTGTATTTAGAGGTGACTACAAGAGTATGCCACCCACACGGCAAGCCTGGCAAGCTGCCCTGGTCGTATTTGGATGCCAAATACCAGTAACAATTATATTAGTAACAATTATATATTGTCTGAGGCTCTTTATGTTCCTGGACCAAGCAGATGCCCTTGGTCTCTACTAGCATGAGACAGGACATATGGAGATATTACTGGTGCCCGCTCGAGCAAATAGATGATGAACAGGAAGATAGTGAAATAAATAGCATAAATCCTTGGTAGGTTGTAGGAAATAATACAAAGTTTGTTTGAATATTAGGTAATGTCACCTAGCTATCTACAAAATACAAGAGTTTACCCTAAAATGCATTACTATATTTGATTTTTTTCCTAGCACTTTATAAAACACATATAACTATTCTGGAATAAAGTTAGAACAAATTAAACATCATACCATTATCATTGTTGCATGGTAGTCTTAAAATTCTGCAAATCAAAAGAAAAAGTTCAGCATTAACTAGCTAGTGCAAAATGACTTTCTAGAACTTTAAAAAACCACTAAGAGATTATGGGCAAGTGTAAAGTTAAATTTTTAATTGTTTAACAGTGATAAAATTTAAGATTTGTATTCCTCTCAAAATTGCCGAAAATTCACACGTTAAAGAAAATATTGGAAGTGTAATGAAAATACAATGCTAATACTCCATAAATGTAGCTCCTTTTATTTACATGTCTAGATTTTGTAGAAGTAAATTATTTGAGCTTTATATTGCTTTGACAGAATCATACTGGAATAAAATCCCACACTAACTTTAACATGCTTACGACTAGTACTAGAACCACAATAAATAGAAATATATGTCATTTACACAAGATAGAAATGTGTTTTGCTCTCCACTAAAGATTTGTAAAATATCATTCAGTTTGTTAGAATTGATCTTTAATATAGTTCAAGTGAAGATTGAGCTGTCTCATCATATACATCAAAATAACTTTTTGTATTTTGAAGTATAGAAATATCATGTTGCTAACTGTTCTGTTGTTCTATAGGATATACAAATATATAATATACATGCTGGTAGATTATTGACTTATTTATACAGTCATAAACAATGTCACTCACTTCTATAGTAAAAAATTTCTCTTCCTTGACTCTAGATATTGATTTTTAAAAGTCACCTAGAAAAATTACTATAGGAATAAAAGATTTATTGATATTAATAGAGGTACATATGTCTAAAGTGTAATATTATGTGAAAATGAATCATTGTAGTACAACTCAACTTTTGGTTACTTCGACTTTTTTGCTTTCACAGATCACAGATCTATGGCACAATTTTTGGTACCTCAACCCCTCAAAAATGATCTCTGAGCACAAAGCTGGAAGTATGCTCTGAAAACAATGAGGTGTAGCCCCAAAATAGCAAAACAATATTTTCAAGTGTTAGATTATTTAGTGTATAAAAGTTATTCTAATAAAGAATAATGAGTTTCTCTGAACAGACCAAGTGTGGTACTTCTTATTTATTTATTTGTTTAATGGTTGGGCAGAAGTTTCCCTTATTTAAGTGGGGGAATATGCCTTTAAATCAGGATTGCAACATAATTAGTCTCTTGTTGTCCATGGATTTTAATGTCTAAAAACCTTGCTTAAGCAATCAATCATATAATGACTTGCATTGTTTCTTGGGTTCTTTCCTTGTAAAGGTATTTTTGGTTTTCTATTGTTTATGGTTTCACATAGAGCATACCTACAAGCAAATTACTGTAGCAGGGAACAAGGTGTACATGTGTGTGTCTATCTCTGTGTGCGTCACAGTGTACTCAGAACTCAGTAAATATTTTTAAAAATGCAAATTTCACAGCATTTAAAACTGTTTCAGAAGACTGCGTACTATAAAATAGTGAGAGCTTGCATAATATTTACTAAGAGAATTACTGTTGTGTAAATAAAAGAAAGGTCATATCAGATAAACATTGACCCTTTCCCTGTAAAAATGTCATAAACATGAGAGAAAGGCAGAGTTGAAACAAATGTGAGCTAAGAGAATACTAATTAGAGGTGAGACAGGAGTTAGATCAATAATTTTTAAGACTTTCAACACTTTTTAATATAAGTACCTAAAGTTTCAAAGCCGTGAAGTACATTAGAAAATTAAGGGACCCTGTATATGTAGGCTTATCAAGCATTAGTTAGAGACAATACTAGAGACAAAGGGGTTTCATCGTAGATTTTCATAAGCAAAACATTTTAGGGATATAGCAAAAAAATATGCCAATAAACATGTTAATGGAAAAATGATTGCTAGGATAATAGATGTGAGTTATTAGAAACAAACTTATATTCACTAAAATATCACACTTATGGACAGAGTGATAATACTGGGGCTAAAGTGATACTCTCCCACATGGATAACCCTAGTTCTTTCCATGGAACTGTATGTGGTCCTCTAAGTACCACTAGTGATCCTTGAGCACAGAACCAGGAGTAAGCCCAAGTACATTTAGGAGCCACACCTAGCAGTGCTCAGGTCTTACTCCTGGCTTTATACTTATGTAAATATGCACATAATAATTATAAATAAATGTTTTTAAATACATTTTACGAAGGGTGTCATTTCAGAAAAGCTTAAAAGCATCTATTTTTGCAAAGCATCCACGTCCATAACTTTTTTGCCATGGGCCTATGATAATTCCTTATAGAGATGTTGTTGAAAGTTGATAGAGAGCTCACTAAGTGGTTTTAAAAAGATAGTCAAAGAAAAACACTAAAAGGTGGTGTAGATTATCATTTAAGGAGGTAAGCAGGACCTGAAATGAAAAAAAGGCTAAAAAAGGCACCAGGATAGGAAACTTTACCTAGGAATCAGCTTAATGAAGAATGTCAAGGTTATGTACAAAGAAAACTACAAAATATTGCTTCAAGAAATAAAAGAGGACATGAAGAAATGGATGTACATATCCTGCTCATGAATTGTGAGAATCAACATGTCAAAATGGCAATACTCCATAAAACATTATATAGATGAAGCGTAATCCTTATAAGGATACCCTTGTCATATTTCAAAGAAATTGACCGAATGTTCCTGAAATTTGTATGGATGAATAAACCCCTACAAATAGATAAAGAAATCTTTGTGGGAAAAATATCACCTCTTACAACTTCAAACTGCACTATACAGCAGTATTAATTAAAACATCCTGATATGGGAATAAAAACAGACCTGTGGACCCATGGAATATAGTTGACTGACCTGATGAATATCCTAAAATATATGATCACTTAATATCTAATAAAGGAGAAAAAGTATGAAGTGGAGCAAGGAAAGTCTCTTCAAAAGTGGTGCTGGGAAAACTAGGCAGCTACCCTGATAAAATAAAAATAGGCCTCTGTCTAATGCCATGACAAAAGTCAGATCAAAATGGATTAAAGATCTCAATACCAGACCGAATTCATAAAGTATATTGAAGAAAAGATAGGCAAAATCCTCCATGACATTGAAGCTACAGGTATCTTCAAAGATGCAACACCACTAACAAAGCAATTGGAAGCAAAGATAAACCAATAGGAACTACATGAATCTAAAAAGTTTCCATACCTCAAAGGAAATGGTGACCAAGATACAATTACAGCCCACAGAGTGGGAAATAATATTCACCCAATGCATATCTGTTATGCAGTTAATATCCATGATATTCAAAGCACTGATAGAACTTTACAAGAAAAAAGCAGCCAACACCATCAGAAATGGGGAGAAGAAATGAACAGAAACTTCCTCAAAGAAGAAATTCAAAAGGCCAAAAAGGTATATGAAAAATGCTCCTCATCACTAGTCATCAATTTGTTTGCAAATCAAAACTACAAAGAGATATAATCTCTCAGCACAGAGACTGGCACACATCCAAAAGAGCAAGAACAACCAGGACTGGCATGGATGGGGGGAGAAAGGGACTCTCATCAATTTTTGTGGGAGCGTCAACTGATCTAGCCCTTTTGGAAAATAATATGAACATTCCTTCAGAAACTAGAGATTGAGCTCCCATTTGACCTGGCATTACCACTTCTGGGAATATACCCTGGGAGACCCAAAAACACACAGCAGAAACAAAGTCTGTACTTCTATGTTAATAGCAGCACTATTCACAATAGACAGACTCTGGAAACAACCTAAGTGCCTGAGAACAGAAAACTTGACAAAGTAACTGTGGTACAGCTACACAATTGGATGCTATGTAGCTTTTAGGAAAAGCGGAGTTATGAAATACTCCTATAAATGGATGGACATACTGAGCAAAATCAACTTTTGTCTATTCTCAGGCACTCCGTTATCAGGGAGTAGAAATTATGTGCCTTTACTATGTCCCTGTCTTGCTTCCTGTGTAGGTGTATGGTTCTGGAATCTTTCTTGGGAACTTGGGTCCAGGAATTGGAAGGTTTAATTTTATAGGGCCCAGAGGATACTACTGGTGTCTAGTCAGAGGCCAGACTTCTGAGTGTTTCCTGATATTGTTTTATAAAAAATACAGGGGTAAAACTAAGCTCTAAATACTCTGCTCATGTTTTTTGCTCTTGTCTTTATAAATGCAAGAGGCCCCAAATATTGAACTTACAAAGATAAAACAAAATGCATTTTTGATAAAGCGTAACATTAACTTGTTTCTGTATAGAGAAATTAGGGGTGCAATAAATCCTTTATGCAAAAGGAATTCATTTTAACATAGCAACATCTGTATTCCTTGTATTATGATTGAGAAGCAGACTTGTTGGATCATTTTGGAGCTTCTATGTTCTACTTCTCCAGGAAGCTCAGACAGTTTCCCAAAACATTTGCACTGGGCCGAATTCCCATTCACATCATTAAAATATTTGCTTTTTATCTGCAATCTTTTCAACACTTGGGTTTTCCATTCCTTTTTGATAGAAGTGATTCTCACTGGCACAAGGTGGTATTTCACTAATTTTAATTTTCATTGCCTGATAATTACTGACTACCATCCTTTCATATTCTGATAAGCCATTTGTATATTTTCTTTGAAGAAGTGTTTATTCAGAATTTTTCACTATTTTGGCTGTATTTTTGCTGTTACATGAGTTTCTTTTCTTTTTTTCTTTTCTTTTTTTTTGAAGGGGCAGGGGGCAGTGATTGAACTACTCCCAGTGGGACTCAGGGCTTTCTCCTTACTCTGTGGTCATAGATCTTTACTCCTGACAGTTCTATATGGGATACCAGGGATCAAACCCAGCCTCATGCAAAACAAGCACACTATGAACTCCACTGTCTCTCTGGGAGTAGAGGCTCACTTTTGTGGTTAAGTTGTAGAACATGTCATTAACCCTTTCAGAATATATTATGTAAAAATATTTTTCTTGTGTTTTATTTTGTAGAAAGAACAAAAGTCAATTTAATGTAGTCATCAGTGTTTACTTTTACTATCATTTTCCTTTCTTAGTCCTCCAAATCCCCTAACAGTGTAATCGTGAATTGTGGCACCTAAGTTATATTCTGTGTATTTGATGATTTGTGAACTTACACTAAGATCTTTATCCATTTGAGAAATATTTTGCATGTGATGTTAGAGAGTAGTCTAAGATTATAATTTTCCTGCGATTGTTCCGTTTTTCAACATTATTTGTTGAATGTGCTATCCTAAATCCCATGTCATGCATTCTTTGTCATAAAATAAGTCTTATTATACATGAACTTATTTCTGTATTTCAATTAGTTGTGCATGCATGTTATATTCCATAAAGAATAGTTTTAACTATCATTGCTTTGTAGTATGGTTGAAAGTCATCTTATTGAGATTCCCATTTTACTTTTCATCCTCAAAATCACTGCAACAATTTGAGTTCTTTGATGATTCCATATAATTTTTTGTAATGATTTTGTTTTCTTAAGAGCATCATTAAAATTGATTGCATTAAAACTATAGATACATATCTATAAAACTGTTATATATACACATATACCATATATTTATATAAAGTAGGCAAAGTAAAGTAGACATTACTTTATTTTGTAAATAGTATATGCTTTTGTATAAACTATATATACATATACCATATATATGTTATGTTTACTGTATATTCACTTTGTTTGAAGTCTGTACTCTGTATAAAATATATCTATATACATATATTCTAATACATATAAAGTTGGCAAGTTAAATTAGACATTATGACTGCATTGATTATCCAATATAGTAGCATAATATTTTTCCACCTTTCAGTGTTTTGATTTGTGTCTTTTAACAGTGCCTGTATATAGATCTGTCATATACTTTATTTAATGTATTTATTTTATTCCATTTTGTTATATATACCCATCACCCAATTCATCAAACATTTTTCTTTGTATCTTGTTATTTCGTTTCTGTAAATTTTGGAAAAATTATAATTGCTTTTTCTCATATTTTTCCTCTTTTTTTAGTTTTTTTAAAATTTTCCAGCTATAGAATCAACAAATTTTTTGTATATCACTATTTTACTGCTCATTGTTTCTATATTTTAATGGACATTAGGGTTCATATCATATTTAAATAATTATAATATTCCTCTTTTCATTTTATTTTCATTTTTTGTTTTGTTCATGTTGTTTGATCAGGAATTCACATCTTGTAGTACTCAAGGCATATTCCTGGCTCTGCACTTAGGGATCATTCCTAGATGGTCTCAGAGTAACAAATTGAACACTGGGTGTCTATCCCAGTTTAGCAGCATGAAATGCAATTGACCTCTGTAATCTTTCTCAAGTGCCTATTTTATGTCTGGTTTCATATCTCTTAAGACTCTGATAATTGGGAGATCACTGAAAAGACTGGAACTCATGCTTCACAAATTGGTTGCTCAGTTTCTGTTTTCTGTTTTTTTTGAATTAGTAATTTATTTTTTTCTGTCGTATTTGTCTAAATAGCTCTTTTTAAATTTTTAAAAGTATTTTATTATACCACCGTGGTATACAAATAAAAGATATACAATTAAAAGTTCATGTTTGGGTTTGGTCATACAGTGTTCCAGCCCCCGTCCCCCCTCCACCAGTGCCCATCTCCCCACCACCAACATCCCCGGCTCCCCCCCCCCCTTCCCCAGCCCGCTCCATGGCAGGTTCTTTATTTCTTTCCCTTTCTCCTCTCTTCCTCTCTTTCTCCTTCCCTTCCAGACTATGGTTACAGAACATACATTAAAAGGCTGTCATTGTATCCTTTGCCTCTATTAGCTCAGTTCTAGGTTGGCATTAGTACCCTCGACTATTATTAGCACCCTGTTCCATTTTCTGTCTTACCTAAACCCGACCCCACGTGTGATAATTCCACCGACAAGACCTCGATATATGTTTCACTTGACCTTGGATATTGGTATCATAATGTGTATATATATTTATGCCATGCAAATAAATGCAGTCTTCTGCATCTGTTTTCCTGGACACTGTTAATAGTTGCTGGTTACTGCCACACTGAACCCCAATACAAGCCAAAGACCCTGATACTAAATAGAAGTGGCGCCAACAGATAGCCTTATCTTGATGTTTATTTGAAAGAATGAAGCTTTCAGTTTTTCACTATGTACTATATTAGTCATTTGCTTATAATGTATGGTCATTATTATGCTTGGTTTTGTTCCTTCTTTCCCCATTTTATTGAGAGATTTTGCTATAAACAGACGCTGAATCAAATTTATTCTTAGGACTATTGATATATGGTGATTGTTTTTCCTTTTATGGGTATAGAACATACCTTAATTTGCATATGTTGAACTGTTCGATTATACCCCACTCATTGAAATAAGCCTTATTTATTTGTTTTTATATATGGTTGATTTTGATAAAAACTTGCGAGAATTTACATATTTACAAATTTGTTCAAAAGAGGTCCTGCTCTGTGGATTAATTTATATGTGATGTAGTCCTCTGATTTGGATTTCTGTGTGACAGTACCTTTACAAAATTTGCTTGTAAATATTCCTTCTTCATATTTTGGGTAAATCTAAGGAGAACAGCCTTATGTTATTAAAAGGCTTGGTAAAATTTGCTGGTAAAGCCAGCAGGTGCAGTTACATATTTTCAAGGGAAATTTTGATTGTTGTTTCAATTTTCATATCTGTGACCCATTGATTCATGTTTTTGGTTCATTTCAATCTTGCATTTATCTAAAAAATTGTATGCATCTTTCTAGGCTATTAAACTTACTGAAATTTACTTATTTATAGAATTCTCTTTTTATTCATCTGGTATCCAGGGAAATTCTTTCATTTCATTTTTATTTTAATTTTTCTCTCATTTTCAATATATGGCCAGATAAATAAAGGCTTATTGATTGTATTTATCATTTGGAGCATATAAGGAACTGTGAGTTTCATTGAATGTCAGTATTTTTGTTTCTATTATATTTATTTCTGTTGATTTTTATTATTTGTCTTCTAATTCTTGCCTGCATTAGTTTTTATTTTATTTAGTAATACAAATGAATTTATTTAAGCAACAAATTTAAATGGTTAATTTGAATTGTATACTTTCTTTTGAAGGCCTGCATCACTTTTTATTAGTACCATTTTTTTCTATACTTGTAATTTCTAGTAGCCCATTTTTACACTATTGTTAGTATACAGATACTTTTGAATAGCTTTTATATTTTTTCATCTTTTCTTTACTTGTTGACACAGTGATATTTGAGAAGCGTGTTTATTTTACACATATTTGAATTTTTCCAACTCTTTTGTACTTCAAACTTTATAGAAATATTATCAGTATCTTTATTGCAAATTATACAGCCCAAAAGGAAAAAGAGACAGAGAGAGAGAGAGAGAGAGAGAGAGAGAGAGAGAGAGAGAAGTAAAGTACTAAGAAAGAAAAGAAAGAAATATTTGGTGGGATTTTAAAATTTATAAATCTATTGATATGAATTTGCTATCCCAATGTATGGTTTATCCTTGAAATTTTTCTATCTGCATTTTTAAATATGTGAATTGTCTATTTTATTAGCTTTAGCTTTTTTTGAACTTTATTTTTAATATATTTTATTATACCATCATGAGATATACAATAATAAAGATGTTCATAAGATGTTCATATTTGGGTTTTGGCCATACAGTGTTCCAGGCCCCATCCCTTCACCAGTGCCCATTTCCCACCATCAATGTCCCCATCCGATTCCCTCCCCCTCCCCCAGCCCGCGTCTATGACAGGTTCTTTATCGCTTTTCTGTCTTTCTCTTTCTCTCTCTTTCTCTCTTCCTTCTCTTACATATTGTGGATTGTAATACATATACTTAGAGGACATATATATATATATATATATATATATATACTTATATATATTGTAATACATATACTTAGACAGACATGGGGCAGAGCTGCTACTGGCTCTCACTGTGCCCAACCACTCATGAGGTGCCCGGGAGGGCTGGCAGGTTCTAGCCCTGGCCTGCCACCCCAGCAGAGCCTCACAACAAGCCAGACGACCCTCCACTCCATGAGGACCTCCATTTTCCACATCCGGACTTCCCCCTCGTCAGACCTCATCACCCAGCAGACCAGCCTATCACAGCTCGGCTCGCATGGCCGCAAGCAGCTGCGCGGTTCATCAATAAATGCTGGATTTTGAGATGACTACAAGAGTATGCTACCCGCACGGCAGAGCCTGGCAAGCTACCCGTGTCGTATTTGATATGCCAAATACCAGTAACAATTATATACCTCATTCCCATGACCTGATGGAATGGTTTGAGGCTCTTTATGTTCCTGGAGCAAGCAGGTGCCCTTGGGCTCTACTTGCATGAGACAGGACATATGGAGATGTTACTGGTGCCCGCTCGAGCAAATCGAAGATGAACTGGAAGACAGCGATACAGTGATACAGTGATACTTAGAGGTTATCATGTGTATCTTTTTGCCTGTATTTAATATTAGCTTTAGTTTTTATAATTATATCACATGCTGGACAGTATCTGGTTGGGTTCATTTCATTTGAGACTTTTAAAATATTTTTTATTTTTATTAGATCACAAAGAGATACAGAGTTGCACAGTTGTTCAGGATTGGGTTTCATCATATAATATTCCAACACCCTTCCCATCACCAGTGTATATTTTCCACAATCAATGACCCCAGTTTCCCTCCTGCCCCAATACACTGCCTGCATTTATGACAGGCACTTTTCTTATTTCTCTCTCTCTCTCTTCCTGTCCCTCCCTCCCGCCATCCCCTCTCTCTCTCACATGCCTCTCTCTCTCTTCTCTTTCTATCTTTCTCTCTCTTTCTCTTTGTCTCTAACCCTGTTTGGTTTGCAATACAGATAGTGAAAAGTTATTCATCACTCATTTCCTATCCAAAACAATAATTTACAACATTATTGTCATACTGGTCCCTTCTCTATCCTAACTGCCCGTTGCTCCCCCACACTTTTGTGGCAAACTTCCAACCATTGACCAGTTCCCTTGCTCCTGTTTTCCTTGGTCTTGGATATTAGTTTGTTTGAGAGTTTTCAAGTATCATGTATTTGAATGTTTAGTTAATTCCTGAAATCAGGTAAATTCACAGATATTGTTTTTTTAATAAGATCTCTACTTCTCTTACTTTTTTCAGGAATAAATATAGTTTTTTTACTAAATAAATTTGCTTAGTCATGAGGAGAGAATAAGAGGTATAAGTGTGTGGTAAACAATACAGACTTCTCTAGAGATGAGGAAACAAAAGTAGAGAGGTGATGTTCAAGGGAGAGCATGGGTCTGAAACAGCAAACAAGTGAGATACCTGTACAAAAGCGAACATGGGCATGAGAGAACAAGTTCACAACGGAGCACGCAAAAGTAGAGCTATACGCTTAGAGAGCTATATGCTTAAGGGAGCACACAGGCTTGAAGGGGCAATCTCCTTATGTCACTTCTAAAACCATTTTATTATACATCTTGTTCTTTATACAGTGCATTGGGCTCTTACAATGATTTTTACAATGTACAATTGTTTATTTCATTTGCTATTGTACCTTTTTTTGCTTTTTTGGGTCACACCTGGCAATGCTCAGGGGCTACTCCTGGCTCTGCACTCAGCAATTACTCCTGGCGGTGCTTGGGGGACCATATGGAATGCCGGGGATCGAACCCAGACCAGCACAGGCCAGCCACGTGCAAGGCAAATGCCCTACCCGCTGGGCTATCGCTCCGGCCCCTGCTGTTGTACTTTTGCTATTTTCCACCACTACACTGTTTAACATGTCGATTATATTGACTAGTTTACTCTTAAGTCCCTTTATTATAGTGGTTCTCAAAACTGACTGTTCATTATAATCATACTTCATAATTCTGAAACCACACTTAGAGATTATTCTGATGTAATTGTCTGGTCCGCATCCATTTTATTAGGAATATGAGAAATACGTTTGAGATTTTAAGAGTTCTCCAGGTGATTAGCATAAAAAAAGTAAATATGAGAACTTGCTCTATTGTATCATTTAAGCTTAACTGGCTTTTTAAAAATCAGTTATTTCTCCTTGAAAATTTTTGATATTTTCTCTGTCTTTATTATGTCTCATTTTGTTTACTGATTGTGTTTCCTATTTCATTTACCATTGTCACAAATTGTTGCAATACTTCTTCCAAGAAGAAACCCAGTTCCATTCTATTCGAACTTTCCCCCATATTTGTTCTCCATCATTTGTAGCCAATTAATTTGTTTCCTTATTCTGCTTATGATTATATAACTTTTATGTTTTGAGTTCAGTAGCTATCTTTATTCCACTTGTTATAGATGTCTTATATCAGAAATGAAGGCTGCTGACTGTAATCCTAATTCATTGACCCAGGATATTGTGGTATCTCTGGCTGTTACAGTTCTACATCTGTTTAGATGATTTGAGATCTGTGCTAATAAAGGGTTACAGTTGAGGTAGTGTGAAATAGAGTGTTTGCTTTTGGAGGGTACCACAAAATCCAAGACCCCAAGAAACCACTACTGTCTTAGTTAATGGGACAATATCTATAACTTCCTTCACCTTTAAACCAGTTCCAAAGATTGGGTTTTCCTGTTGCTTCAAGTGTATTGAATTATTTTATTCCTCAGCTGTATTTTGTCCAAGCCTATAGATTCTTCTGCCAAAACTCGGACAGTAATGTAGACTAAGTAACAGTGACTAAGAACTGTAGATTTAGACTGTGGTCAGGACAATAGATAGGTAAATACAGGAATAGGGATTTTCAAAGTTTACATGTGTCATTAGTGAAAGTTGATTTATTACATCAGCAGCTATAGAAGTTCCTAGAGCATCACAAGGTGTGGCTCTGAAGACCAACTCTACCACAGGGTGACATAGATATCCGCAACACATCTGAGCATCATCACGTCTTTGGCCCTTGCCAAACCAGTTGTCTGGTTGACAAAGTATCCCTATTGGACCTCTTGAACCTCGTGCGTACCACTTGGGATCCCCGCCCATGAAAATTATAAAAACGTTTTGGACACAAAATTTTTTCAAGTTGATTTGTGCAAGACAAAAACGTCTCTGTAGAGAGCGCATATATCACTCTAAAGATATTACTAAAAATTGAAATGTAAGGACAAGAGCAAGAGTTACAGTAGTTGGTGCACTTGCCATGAATGTGGTCAAAGATGGTTCTATTTCTGATACCACGTTTGGTTCCCTGCGTTTCCTCAGAAGTAATCCCTGAATTCTGAGTAAGTAATAAAATCTGTCTAAGTCCAGGTGTAGCCAAAACAAACAAAAAAAATGTAAATAAATAAATAATAAAATAAAAAATTGTGTTCTAAAGGTACATTTTTGTGTCAATAGAACCTTTGTATTGCATTTAAAAAAGTGTTGCAAGGATAACAATGTGCTTAAATACAGGAATCAAAATTTTAAAGAGCAGTGTCTCAAATTTACTAGCTGTTTTTGATGACACAGAATGTTACCTTTATTAATTTAATATGATTATATCAGAAAAGTCATATATTTTATAAGATACTTTATGTTTCCATCTATACTGACTATGGAAGATGCCAAATGATGCCTAGGAATCAGTCCCTGAGATATGGCGCTGCTAAAACCCTGTGGTGCAGGGATTACCCAACCACTCTGTGGTGTAGAGGAGGTTCTTGGGTCACACCCTCCAAAGATAGGGGGTGAGAGGGTCCTTATGATGATCTACCCAAATTCAGCTCTGCCCCAAGTATGAACCATAAACCATATACTTTCTCCAACTCATGTTTATAGAATTAAATTCTCATATAAATCTACCTATGCAGAGTTCCATAGCAGTTTTTTAATTATATTTTTTGACCACAAAGCCTGTTAAAGACCAATTGTGGTGAGTATCTTCTAACCAGAATTGAAATACTTCAAATTATTTAATAATATGCTTTTAATTAGGTTCTGTTGATTATTCATTTTGATTTAGACAAATCATTTCCAGAGCATGATTATTGAGTAGACACAGTGTACGAGCTTACGGTTATGAAAGGAAGGGGAAGTTCTTCATCATAGTTGTGCTCAAATTATTTGTCTATAGGTATTAGTTGAGTCTAGTAGGGAAGGTAGGTTCTAGCCCTGGCCTGCCATCCCAATAGAGCCTTGCAAGAAGCCAGAGGAACCCCGCACCATGAGGGCAGCCATTTTCAACATCCGGACTCCACAGCTTCTCAGAGCTCCACCCAAGAGAAAAACTGATCTCTCCCGGTTGTGCACTGCCTCATGGTTCATCAGTAATTGCATGAATTAAGAGCTTACTACTGAGAGTATCCCACCTGCACGGCAGAGCCTGGCAAGCTAACCGTGTTGTATTTGATATGCCAAAACCAAGTATCAATTACAGACCTCATTCCCATGACCTGAACAAATTTGTCTGAGGCTCTTTGTCTTTCCAGAGTGAGCAGATGCCCTTGGGCTACACTAGCACGTGGCAGGACACATGGAGATGTTACTGGTGCCTGCTTGAGCTAATTGATGAACAACGGGAAGACAAGTGATACAAGTGATTAGTTGAGTATTTGTGTACTGTATGGTTTTCTTGCATAAAGTCATCAGAAGCATTAGCTTCTTTTTACTTTGTAAAGTATTTTAATAATAGATGTATACCACCCTTGTCCACATAGTAATAGGAAATTAAAATAACAGCTCATTGAAAATTAATTATTTACAACAAATTTATACCTATGGTTAGCTTTGTCACAAATAAAACACAAATAATGATTTTACTTCCAATCATTTAGCTATTTGCAAAAAAGGATTACCTCAGAACTATGTTTTCCAAAATGTTATCATACATGCACAAAATGCATAATTTAATGGAACTTTTATATTTGTATGGAGATACTGAATTGTGCAGATGAAAGATACACTTGAGTCCATTCACATTCAGAACGCTGCTGCTGTTATCTTTATCCTCAAATAAGTGATTTACTTTAACAATAGCTTTCTTTTGTAAGAAAGAAAATTTGTGCTTGGAAGTATTTAATGTCTAGTAATAAATGATTCTATTCAATATTAAATTCTAGTTGCTGAGCAACTGCATTAAACAGTGAGAAATCCCAGTTTCAGAGTAGTTAGAAGCCTAGTTTGTCATAGTTGGAAAGATAGTATCTTTCAAGTAAAGTGCATGTAAAACTTCTTATAAAATTTTCAGTTTCAGTGTTTGGTAACAAGTTTCATGCAGAGAATAGCTTTCTCCCAATGTGCTTACTCTGATTAATACACAAAATGTTATGTAAAATGATATGAACAATTTAATTGAGCTCTTTCTTGAATTTTAGAGGTATTAACCATATATATTTGCAAAGGGAATTATTAATTTATATAGATCCAAAAAATAAGGAAGTAGTCTAATTCTGTCACAATTATGCTAATATTCAAGACCTATTAATGAAGAATGAGGAATAAGAAAAAATGGACAAAATATAAGGTAAGTAAATGGATCACTTGATCACTTCACTTGATCTCTTGACATCCCGTTATTCATTGATTTGCTTGAATGGACACCAGTAACATTTCATTTGACTCTATCACATGCCAGTGTAGCCCAATGGTATGCTTCAGGAATAGGAAGGAAATGGATGGCTCATTATAACCTTGTTCTTCAGTCTTTGGAGCTGAAATAATTTATTGGTTTGGCTTTTGGGTCACACCCAACGATGCTCAGGGTTACTCCTGGCTCTGTGCTCAGGTATCACTCCTGGCACTGTGTGGGGCACCATATGGGATGCTGGGGATCAAACCCAGGTCGGCTGCATGCAAGGCAAACGCCCTACCTGCTGGACTATGGTTTCGGCCCCAATTTTTTTTGAGACTCATTCATTGACTGCCCGATCATCCAGGGCATCTTTGTACACTAGATTTGCCATCACACACATGCACACACACACTTTGTGCGCATAGAAGTTATCAAGATATGGCAGAATGTACATTCCAATGTGGAGTCTACTATGGCATTTGAATTTTATAATTGTTATTATTTTTTCAGTGGAGCAAGGTACTGTTTATTGAACAAAACTTACTTGCAAAGGCTTAACAAGGTAGGTAGACAGGAATACTTGTGGAAGAGAAAAAGTAGCTTCTTTAAAGAATTGAAAATAGCAGAGATAGAGATGTATTCAAAGGAGAATCCAGACTTGAAAAAGGAAACCTACGTTTCTATTTTTTTAAATATTTTAATTTTAATAGTCATTATAAACATGTTTGTGTTTATATCACCGGGAGATAGACAATTACAAAGCTGTTCATGATTGGGTTTCAGTCATACAATGTTCCAACATCCATTCCTCCACCACATTTACCAACGCCAATGTCTCCAGTTTTTCTTCACCCTACAAGCGGCCTCTATTGCTGGCACTTTTCTCTCTCTCTGTCCCTCTCTCCCAGAATCCCCTTTGTGCATTGTGGTTTGCAGTACAGGCACTGAAGGATTATTATGTATATTATTATGCATATTCTTTCAATACTCAGTTCTGTCCAGAGTTACCATTTCCAACTATTATTGGTAAACTTATTCCTTCTCTTTCTTAGCTACCATCTGTCCCACACACACTTTGGTAAATTCCAACCATTGACAAGTTCTACTAGTCCATGCTTGTGTGGGCTTGGATATTAGTATCATAACTTCTTCTAATTAATTTCACTCAGCATAATACCCTTCATGTCCATTCATTCATAGGCATGTTTCATGACTTCATTTTTCCTAATTTCTGCATAATGTTCCATTGTGTATATATACCATGGTTTCTTTATCCAATTGTCTGTTTTCGGGTACTCAGGCTTTTTCAGGAATCTGGATATTCTGAATAAGTACTGTAAACTTAATAAATCACTTGTATCACTTGTTCACTTGTAACACTTGTTTTCACATTGTTCATCAATTTGCTCAAGCGGGCACCAATAACATCTCCATATGTCCTGTCACATGCTAGTGTAGCCCAAGGGCAACTGCTTGCTCCAGGAACATGTAGAGCCTCAAACCAATCCTTCATTCAGGTCATGGGAATGATGTCCATAACTGTTACTGGTTTTTGGCATATCAAATACAACATGGGTAGCTTGCCAAGATCTGGTGTGCAGGAGAATGGTCATTACAATGTATAAATGTGAAAGATTCTGGGAAGGACCTGGTCCTAACTTCCATCATTGTCTAAGGATGTCACGCAGCTGTGGGTCTGGAGTGTCTCGCTTCCATTGCTGGGTGTGGTGGTTGGGAACTTCGTAGCTACGCCCTTGATTTACTTATATGCCCTATATTATACTTAATTTTATTTGAGACACATTATGTTCTTTCAAATTTTCTACCTCTATAATGGTGTCCCTTTCTTTTTGAGTTTTATAACTACCAATTCCCCACCTTATTGAAAAGTAGGGAGACTTTACAAGTTAGAGTTCACTCAAAACCTGTTCATTCATGACTTTGATTTTAGTCCTCAAGCTATTATCTTCAGTAATGTAGAGAGGCACTACAGATCTTTTTGTTTTGCTTTGTTTTTATTATTTCCTTTTGTTTGTTTGGGGGCCACACCATTGCAGTCATGCAGTACATCAAGTTAGTAGAAACCAACCATATTCCAGAAATTCAGATGGTCAAGGCAAGAACAGAAATAGACCAGACTATACCATAAGAAATAAGGAAAAAAAGTAATGAATTTATCAATAACATTGACGATA
This sequence comes from Cryptotis parvus, assembly GCA_021461705.1. NCBI lineage: Eukaryota > Metazoa > Chordata > Mammalia > Eulipotyphla > Soricidae > Cryptotis > Cryptotis parvus. The sequence goes on from JAJIBD010001689.1 coordinate 51,142, forward strand.
TATTGGTTGCTATGTTACAAATTACTCTATCCACTGAGGAGGAGAAAAGAAAGAAGACAAGAATGCTTTTAACCTGACAGTGGACTTGACACCCTGGGATGAATATAGAGCCATGGCAGAGCCTGGAAAGCTACCCGTGGTGTATTCGATATGCCAAAAACAGTTACAATAATGTACCTCATTCCCACGAATAGAGATGTAGCTGGTACCTGCTTGAACAAATCAATGAACAATGGGAAGACAAGTGATAAAAGTGAACACAAGTGAATATATTATTTTATTACATATTGTAATCCCTGCCCCTCAAGATGTTGCAGGTGGGGCTGTGGTGCCTGGCTACAAAGGCAGGTGACAGACAGGAGATAGGCTTGTCTACACCCAGGGCTCTGTCCGATGGGCCCTGGATGGTTGATGGTCTGACATAGAAAAAGACTGGGCACCTTGGTGTGAACCCAGAGCTATGGCAGAGCCTGGCAAGATACCCATGGTGTATTCAAAATGCCAAAAACAGTAACAATAATGGACCTCATTCCCATCGAATGGAGACGTTACTGGTGTCCACTTGAGTAAATCAATGAACAATGAGAAGACAAGTGACAAGTCATATATTATAATATATTGAATTTTGTACTATGAAGGGACTTCTTTTTCGTTTACGTACTGATTTTAACTGAGTTATTAATAAACATCTCTTTGATTTTTGACATTTACTTACGTATTCATTTAGCTGCTATTACTCTATAATTGGTAAAAGCCCATTACCAAGTTGAGAGTGTTCTATAAACAAAACCAGCAGTTTTGTGATTTTATGAAACTTGCAGTATAGTACAGAGAAATATAAAGCGTAACTAACTATATAATTTTTGACTTTTTTAAGTGATGTAAATAAGACCAATGATAAAAAAACAGTGGAATTAGGTACAATGAATATTGAACAGGATCCTATGTCATTTGGATTGTTCCAAAGTGTTTCATCGTTTCCATAACTGGTTTTGGGGCCATATGTCAGTGCTCAGTATTTGTGACTCTTCACTCAGGGATCACTCGTATCAATGCTCAGGGATCATGTGCAATGATGACATTTGGACCTGTGTTGACCACAGTCATCTTTATTTCCCTTCAAATTGGTAACACAATGTAGAACACCCAAGGTTCTCTCTATGGAGCAGATAGAGTTTGAACACTCAAAGTTGTCTATTTACAGTTACTTTCCACTGTGCTTCATAATTTTTCTATGATGGTGACAATGATTTTAGAAGGTTATCAGTGCTTTCTGAGTAATTTTTATTCAAATATTCTTTTATTTGAATACAGCTAAAGTCATATACACAGTGTATTCTGTGTTGAAAATTGCAGTTTATACTACGTTTGATTATACATTTTTAATAGAACATTTGATCAAAACATGGTTATTGGAGTCTTATTGCCATTTGGTAAGCAAGGCAAGATAAGCATCATTATTCCCAATTAAAGATTAGGGAAAAGACACAAAAGCAATTAGGTGATTTTCATCTAGCTAGTCACTAGCTAGATGAGAAAATTTGAAATTAAACATGAGTGTTCTAAGTCCAGAGTCTGGAAATGGTACTCTTCATTATGAATTCATTCATTATAAATGTGCTTGTGTATTTTAGTCTTTCATCCTTTAGAGGATTTGAAATTTTATTAGCATACATACATACTAGATCTTTATGAAGTGAAACTTTAATTTAATAAAAAATTCTCTCTTACCTCAGCAGTTTTACAACTATTTTTTCTTTATTAATACAATAATATATTCAAGTTCTGCTTCTGGTTAACAAAAATGTATACAGAAATTGCACAGTGAAGTGAAAAACATCATTAATCCTACTGGCTAGGTCTTGTATTTGGTGTTAATAGGTTCTGGTTTTTGCCCATTCAATTCAGTCAACTGTGTCCAAGTTGAAGCATAAGTATAATGACCACCCCGTTTTATCAGATATGGTATTCACTAGAGACATATTTAATTTGTGTTAAAATATTCCTTTTTATGTTTTTCTTTTTGCCTTCTACATATTTTTCTTTTATAATTGGCTATTTGACATATGACCATGCTGATAGTTTCAGCAAGTCTTTCTTTCATCAACATGTAGTTTGTGAATACATACAAATAGTTCAAAACCTAGAAGTACAATTAAGCAGAATGACATTTAACAATAAAAATCTTCTTTATTTAACTATTTTCCTCATTCTCATATTATTGCTTCTTTCAATTGCTTTTATTTTTATTTTTTCATTTTGTTTCCATACTTGGCTTGCATGACTTACTATTTGATTTTTCCCCCTTTTTAAACCACGGTAATGACCAAGAATTGAATCATTCACATAATGATACCTTAAATTTAGAAAGAATCTAAAAATAAAAATGAAAATAAAAGTTCTAAGGTGCTTTAATTAGCTAATCAGTCATTTAAATCATTTGTTTATTTGGATTTGCTAGATTGGGGGTCATAATAAGCAGTCAATAGGGAATATTCTTGGCTCTGCACACAGGAATTCTCTTGGAAGTACTTGGGGAACCATATGGGATATTGGGCTGTCAACCTGCGTCAGTCCCATGTAAGGCAAGACCCAACCCACAGCACTATCTCTCCAGTCCATATGATTTGATCTCTTAAGTTTATTTTTAATGCCTAGATATATTAAAATTCCCACAAAGGGTACTATTTGATATAATAAATTCTCTAATCTGAGTTAATACTTACAACATAGATTATAAATCCATTCTGAGAATGGAAAGTTTGTACAGATAGGTTGCTTGCTCTGCGTGAATTTGATCCCAAGATCAGCTTGTGGGGACGGTAAGCCCTGTCAACAGTGGCACCTGATTCAAAACCAGGAGCAAGCCATTAGCACAATGTGGTGTGCCCCCAAATAGCAAAGGAAGATAACTCCATCTGATGTAATATGAAAATTAGAGTTGAAATAACGTTAAGCAAGATCTCCTGGCATTTGAAAAAATGCTACCACATTGTTTTATATATATTCAGTTTCACTATTGCTCTATATTTAGACATATTTAAATTCTCAATTGTTTATGCTGTTACAGGATTTGTGATTTATAAACCAGATAGTTTATGACTAAGATACCTAAAGGATTGAATATTTCCGCATGCCCATCACTTGTATTACTTATTTACCTGTTGATCATCAATTTACTCAAGCGGACACCAGTAACGTTTCCATTCACTGGGAATGAGATCCATTATTGTTACTGTTTTTGGCATACTGAATACACCATGGGTAGCTTACCAGGTTCTGCCGCATGCCCATACAATCTGTTATTGTATGTTATAATCAAGAACTACTGCTTATGAAACTTTAATGAAAATATGAATAGTGTTCGTAATGTGAAAACAATAAGAAATTCAGTCTTAAAATAGTTTAATAGTAAATAATGGAGGACTCAACAAATTTAAATGTGTTTCTTGTATACCACTTGTATCACTTGCTTTCCCATTGTTCATGGATTTGCTTGAACGGGCACCAGTAGCGTCTCCCCCAACCCTTGCACCACGATAACAGCCATTTTCAATGTATGGACTCCACAAGTTGTCAGAGCTCCATCCTAGAGAGAAGTCAATCTCAAGCCTGGCTGGTCAGAGCCACACCCTAGAGAGATGCTGATTTCAGGCCCAGGAATATGGGTCTCCCTATCATGTGCTAGTGTAGCCCATGGACATCTGCTCTCCAGGAACACGAAGAACCTCAAGCCATTCATTCAGGTCATGGGAATGAGGTCTATTATTGTTACTGTTTTTGGCATAACGAATATGACACGGGTAGCTTGCCAAACTCTGCAGTGCAGGCTTGATACTCTCGGTAGTAGGTAGGTTCTTGCATTTACTGCTGTACCCTTTCATGAGCACATGCAATGGGAGAGTGGTAGCAGCTATCCTTTGTGTATTTGCATCTCTGGTTCAAGGCCAACAGCCCAGGATCAGTTCGTGGACATGTCCACCGGCCTGCAGAAAGGACAGATGTAGGGGAAAGGGACCCCAGTTCTATCTCCAAAGAAGCCTGGTGACTTTAGCCACCGAGACCCATATTCCTGGGCCTGAAATCAGCATCTCTGTAGGGTATGGCTCTGACCAGCCAGGCTTGAGATTGACTTCTCTCTAGGATGGAGCTCTGACAACTTGTGGAGTCCATACATTGAAAATGGCTGTTATCGTGGTGCAGGGGGTACCTCTGGCTTCTTCTAAGGCTCTATTGGGGTGGCGGACTAGGGCTAGAACCCGACTTCTTTCCTGTCTGCCTCATGATCAGCCAAGCACAGAGAGAGCTGGTAGCAGCTCTGCCCATGTATCTGTGTCTCTGGTTCATAGATGACTGCCCAAAAGCCTCTTGTGGGCAGGTCTACTGGGCTTGCCCAATGGGACAGAGGTGGGGAAAGGGACCCCAGCTCCATCTCCATGGAAGTCAAGTGACTTTAGCCTTTAGTATCTTGTATATGGTTATTATAGACTTTACTGTCTTGTATGTGATTATTATAAATGAAATCCTTCAATTTTGTGTACTTTTGACCAGCAGAGTGGATAAATGAAGATAATTTTGTTTTGATTTCATTTTGGGCTTACCCCATTTGTGTTAGGGCTTGTTCCTGGCACTGTATTCAGGGATCATTCCTGGACAGCTCCATGCTTCAAATGTGGTACTCAGTCTTATGCAAGGCAAGCACCATGGTACTATCACTGTCTCATAAAGGTTATCTTATTACGAAAATCAAATAGTACCAGGCTCAGACCTTGCGCTCAGAACTACCAGGACATTGAAAACACCTCGATTATAACTTGGATCTTTCACTTGAGTGAGGCGTGATATTCCAAGAATAGCTCTTTCAATTCTTCTTTGGGATACCTGAATAGCATTCTCATCCTGCTTTTGTAGGGCCCAGGTCTCTGAAGCATATGTTAGTGCAGGGAGAATGGGTGGAGTCAAAGAGATGTACCCGGAGCCTGAGCTTCTTTGCCTTTTAGCTAATTCTTCGATGTTTTTTGTAGGCACTCCATGCTGCTCTCTTAATCCTGCGCAGCTCGGGTTTTACGTCGTTCATCATGTTGACTTCTCGACCTAGGTACACATAACTGCTGCATTCAGACATGTTTGTTCCATTGAGAGTGAACGGGGCCTCTGGAGCTAGTTCATTTCTCATGAACATAGTTTTGTTGAGATTCAGCTGTAGACCTATCTTTCCACATTCTTGGTCAAAGTCAGCCAGCATTTGTGCGCTTGGCTAATGTTTAGTGTTATTAGAATAATGGCATCAGCGAAGCGGGAGGTGGTGTAGTTGCCAACCATCTATCTTCACTCCCATTCCTTCCCATGCTAATTGTCGCTGATGTTTTTGAGGGTGGTGCTGAAGAGTTTTGTTGAGATGGTTTTACCCTGCCAAATCCCTCTTTTGACATTGATGATCACTTATTTGTAGAATGGTGAGACCCTGGTGGTGAATCCGCAATACAGCTCATGAAGGATCTTGATGTATTGGGTTTGAATGCCCTATTTGGTTAGGGCTTTGATGACCACTTCAGTCTCCACAGAATCAAAGGCTTTCTTTAAATCAATGAACATGAGACAGATTGGCATCTTGAACTGACTACAAACTTCTATGAGCTTGGTTACCATGTGGATATGGTTGATTGCGCTGAATCCTATTTGGAAGCCAACTTGCTCTCATGGTTGTCCTTCATCTAATGTTCGGCCAATCCTATTCAGGATGACTTGAGTGAATAGGTTATATATGACAGACAAGAGGCAGATGGGACAATTGTTGCCAATGTCATGGATGTCTCCTTTCTTGAACATAGAACTGTCCTGCTGTTTTCCAATGGGAGGGAACCTTTCATTCAGACAGGTAGCGTGTGAAGAGCTAAGCAGTGTATTGATGGGCACTGAAGGCAGATTCTTTAGGTGTTTGGGTCTGACTTTTTCTGGGCCACGTGCTGTTCCCTTCTTTACCGACGAAATGGCATATTGGATTTCAGAAGGGAGAACATTGGGAATGACATATCCATCTTGCGGAATTTGGCATGTGGGCAGGTGGACATGGCTATCAAAGAGATCTGAGTAGAAGTCATGGATAATCTTCTCCATTGCCTTTCTGGAAGATGAGCTAGATCCATTGGGGGACATTGGAGGGCAGTCATCTTGGTCTTATAGTTGGCGAAGGACAGGCCAGCGTTGCTAATGCTTTTCCGGCCTCTGCTGCATCTTCCAGTATTTCTGCTCTTCTGTCCTTGAAGTCTTCCTTTATCACTTCTCTGCCCTGCTTTCCAAGCTTGGATGTTAGCAATTGGTCGCCTGTGGCTCACGCCTTGCCACTTTGGTGAATGAGCTCAAGAGTTTTTTGAAGACAAGTGTCTTCTTGTGGCTTTTCTCTCTCGGCATTCTTCGCACAATCATGGAGGTGCTGAACCAACTGGTTCAGCAGTCGGTTCAGCACCTCCATCCACATACAAGGAAGAGGAAGATGGACACACCAACATCCACATACAAGGAAGAAGAAATTGAGAAATTCTACATGGAACTGGAGGAGTAATATAAAAAAAGATCACACCTTCTACAAGATCATAGTTGGTGATTTTAAGGCCAAGATAAGCCTGAGAAGATTGGCCTGAGAAGATCGCCAAAGAACTCCACATGAGGACCCATGGCCTAGAATGGAACCAACAGGGTGAGAGACTATCTGAGTTCATCATGTCCACCAAGACCATTCATGGGAACTCGCAGTTCCAGAAGGCTGAATTGAAATATTGGACATGGGAATCCCCTGGATGGACAGTTCCACAATGAAATTGACCACATCATCTTCAATCGACGGTTTTGCCTGACCAATATTGCTGTCATCCCAAAATTCCAAACAGGATCAGACCACCTTCTCCTTCATGCAAAATTTTATTTCACACAACAAGGATAAAAGACTTCAAAGTTTAAGAAGAGAACTCCCAGAACGACCACCAACTGGGAACTCTTTGGAACTACTGCAGCAACATGGGAAGATACCATCATTGATGACATCGATGAAGAATATATCTATCATACAAATGAACATACTATAATTCTTTCACTAACCTGAAATGACTATACTGAGATATCTTAAATGATCTGCTTGAGATCATCCAAGCACTTATTTTACTTAAGTAAAGTACTTAAGTAAGATAAGTACTTATTTTACAAATTACCTAAGTAAAAAGTATTTACCTAAGTAAGTGATAATTTATACTAAGTGATTTGCCAAGGTAACCTGAATAGACTTCTGTTTCAATGTGTTTAAATGTACCTATATTGACTCTCCAAGTCTTAATTATAATCGCCTTTTATTAGTACCTTATCGATTTTACCATAGTAGTCTTCTATTTCCAATAGCTATTTGTGTAACATTTTTCATTTTTAGAAAACTAGCTCTCTAATTTATTGATGATCAGGAGTGCATTTGTGTGCCTATGATGTAGGTCTTTTCATATTAACTTCCATAAGAGCAAATCATTTGATGAAGTATTCTAAGTTTCTTGATATGCTTAGGAGAAAACTATCTGGATAATTCAACATGTTTTTATACCTATCTATTTTATAAGAGAGACAGATAAAGGAGATTTGAGGTAACTAAATTTTATAAAATGCTTTTTTTGTGGAAATATTAGAGATAGCAAGCATGTATACTAAGGAAAGGAAAAAAGTGGTTGACTAAATAGTCCACAGAAAACAGACAACTTATAAAATCACCAATAATTTTAATATTTTAAAATTACTGATTTATTTATTTATTTTTGGTGCCATGCATAAGATCAGTGCAAAGTGCTTACTTCTGGCTCTATGCTCAGAGATCACTCCTGGTGAGTTCAGGGGACTATATGGATTTTGAGGATCAAACTGGGTTCGGCCATGTGAAAGGCAAGTTAACTGTCCTATCACTCCACCTCTGAGTTATTTGTTTTAACTGAGGTAAGGCAGTTTACAATATTATTAATTGTAATGCTTCAAGCATTCAGTGTTATTTCAGCACACCCTCCCACTACACTTTCCATCATTGTTGTTACAGAATGTTCTGCAGAATACCTTTGTATCTTGCATTAAAAGTATGGTAATATGATTTATAGAAAGCTCCTTAAATAAAAAATTTATATGAATACGTGGTAATAAAATTAAAAACAAATTCTTTCCAAAAGAGGATTTAAAATACATTAACATCCTCTCAGACACATGCATTTAGGATTTTTCTTTATAACTTTCAACCTCTTATAATCCTTCAGTTTACCTCCAGTGTCAATCATAATATTATATTATGTTCAAGCGCTTACGAATGTTTATCCTTTCAATATGGTCTTATCAGGAAATTTGTGTTTAGAACATGGATACCTGCATGCTCATTGTTAGTATTACAAATGAGTTTGAGGAACTAAAGAGAAAACTCAGAGGCTAGGAGACACACCTTGTACATACATGTTGAAACTTAATTATATCCCCTCACTCCCGCTCCACCTATTGTGGCCCAGAGGTCCCTGTGTACTGCCAGGTCTGGCCCACAAGGTCAGCAGCACCAGGAGCTCCAAGCAGCACCAAATTGCTCGACCCTGAATGACGAGGTTTGGTTGGATGACTGCCTCTGGGAGTCACCCTCAGGGTCCTAGCGCAGAGTTTAGGAAGCCTCCAAATATTAAAAATGAACTATAAAAATCAGTTCTATATATTGCTATAGGAAATTTATTTCACAGAAAGTTCATGATTGCATTTTTCTCTTCAAAATGCAACTCTCTGGATGTCCTTCGTCTGATAACCATTTCGGGTGAGTCATTGATTGTCTCTGTTGTCAGGACCAGGTGGCAGGCTCTTAAAGGCCGCAGACTGTGAGCTCTGTTATACATCTTTACCCCATGGTGTCCTTTGAAATGCCAAGAACTCTGAAGTTGTTTAATAAAAATCACTTGGATTGATTTTTATCTTTGTAGTCAAGTAGGGGAGACAGTTGCAATTTTCTCTGACTTTAAAATGGTGAAATACCCTTGGAACACAGAAGAGGAGCCACATCTCTGGATTCAAAACTCAGTTCTTAAATCATTAGCATAGTTCAGTATTTTCCCCTCTGAAATAATTCTAATTGCACACATGAATGAAGGATAGATTCTTTGCAGGTTCTAAAGTCTTAATAGCAGAGTCTGGGAACAGCTTCAATTACTTTTTTCTGAAATAATGTGTTTTATCTTAAAGTATTTTTTTGTGTGTTTTTTATCTGAATAATAATTGATTATTCTAAACATAAGTAAATAAACTTGGGAGGTTTTCCTTAATTTGCAAACAGTTTTCTTAATTTGAAGCAAATATTTAAAGATATTTCTAATGATGATTTATAAAATTAAGAGAAATTTTAGAAAATACTATTTACTAAAAACAAATACAATCAACTATAAAAAATATGTCTCTTGTGTAGAAAATATTATATAATTATTTCTATAAAATGATAAGAATGTTATATTATCATAGATAAGATATCTTATTATAGAGGTAATAAAGAATTTAGCCAAATGGTAGGGAAAATTATATTTAAGGGTATACTAGACCTTTAATAAAACTCAATTTATGAAAACATAAGCTCTAAAAGACCTACCCAGTCACATCCACTCTAGTACGATTTATGATCATACAATGAAATGATATTTGAAGATGTATATATGCGTACATATGAGTACCTATATATACACATATATACATGTGTAGATATAAATCTACATGTGTAAATCTACATGTGTAGATTTATATCTACACATGTATATCAACACATGTATATCAAAAGATCACGTGGCAACCCACCTACAAGATGGTCAGACTTCTTCATCAAGACCCTTAATGAAAGGTTTGAGGCTCTTAGTATTCCTGAAACCACCAGATGCCATTGAGCTACACTGGCACGTGATAGGGTCAAATGGAAATGTTACTGGCACCTACTAGAGGAAATCGATGAACAACGGGATGCCTAGTGATCTAGTATATATATATATTTTATCTTTATTAATCTTTATATGTACACAGCTATGCAATAGAATACTACACTGCTCTAAAAATCTTGTAATTTGCATGAAATCTCATAACAGCATGAATGAAATATGTAGGTATTAGTGCTAAGGTGAATAGGCTAAAAATGGTGTTTGATTTTACTCGGGAGAATATAAAGAAACAAATAAAAGGAACAAACAAAATAAACTCTAAGCTGAGAATAGGTTGCTATTTTCCACAGACATATGCTGGTGGCTTGGTGAAACAGATAAAGGAGATCAATTGTATTGTGTCTGGAGAAAATGAGATATTTGATGATGTGTATATAGATATCACATTATAATGTTGCTATGTCAAAAACGAATGTGATATGAACCAGTTACCTAAAATGTATTGGAAATAGTTTTATATTTTGTTTGTATTATTATAATTAATGTAGTAGATTTGACCATTAATAATTTTGTCACCTGTTTTTTGTCTCCTCTGACTCTGACAACATTTTTGCATCTCTAGCTTTGGATCATATTTTTCAAGAAGAGTGCTTCCTTTTTCATACTTAAGTAACATTTTGTTTTTTCTATTTCATTTTATTGTTTTGAGTCGCATCCACTGTTCTTGGGGCTGACTGCCAACTCTCGGCTCAAGGGTCACTCCTGGTAATGCTCAGCAGACTATGATATGTAGGAATGAAACCAGGGTCAACTTCATGCAAAGTGGAAAGCAAGTGCATTCCTTCATTAGCTGTCTCTCCAGCTCAGAAAGTTCCTCTTCCATAAGTGACATGATCTTTGTCCCAAACAACTATAAACATTCAACAAATAATCAGAACAGTGAGTAGGCCTTGTATTCTCCAAGGAAGTAGTTTCAAATGCTTTTACAGTGTAATTATACTTTGTAGATATCTCCTCAGGCACTAAATCTTGGCCTGTTTATTTATTAATTAAAACCGCATTCCCTTATGGAGACTGGGAAAGAGCAGACTTGACTGGGAGAATGCTTCTAAAATCGAGAGAAGCACAAGCATGATATAAGATACATAGGGAATACACTCCAATATTTCACATTTTTCATACAATTAAAAGTAGACAAAAATGGGGCGGGCGAGCCCAGCAGGGGGCGGTTGCGCGGCCCGCGGGGCGGCTGGGTGCGACCCCGATCCCCGCGGCGCCGCCAGGAATAATTCCGAGTGCGAGGCCAGGGGCCCCGCCCCGCCGGGGACCCCCAAACAAAAAAAAAATAGACAAATATATTTTACTTTACTTAAAATTTTCACTCTCTTATTTGTAAATATAAATAGGCAATAAACTTCCTTGTATGTGTGAAGTTCTGGATTCCACATTCAGACACACACACACAAACACACACAGACACACACTCACATGCACACAGAGTTTGGATGATAAACCTAGAAATCTGACTCAGATATGCAGGAAAATGATAAAATATGTATGTCACCTAACAGATCTTGAGATCTTGGAATATAGTAAGCGATCAGGCACTGTTTGCTATTAATTTTATTAATGTTTAAACAGAAATACATTCATCTGTATCTTTCACAGAGAATGGAGAAAGTTTGATTACATTTTAAAAAAATGTAATGCCTCTCATTTACAAGTGATAAAAGCCTGTTTTCCCCTGGTGAGCTATCAGACAGATTGAGCAAATGAACTGCTAGCCATTGAAATCAAGCCTAGGTAGGCCTGGAGGAGTTTCAGGCAATTATGCAGACTCCTGACTTCCCAGAGGACTTCCCTGGTTGTCAGCTGATCCCAGGAACTTATGGTAAAACTGCTGGTGCTTCTCTGGGCCTTCTGTGTTTAATCCTGGGCAGGAGGCCAATTATGTAGAAGGAAGGGAAGAACATGACACCTTGTTGCAACTAATTTCTTTATATATGAATTAATTATCCAGATAGAGAATTATCAATCAGTTTCCCTTCTGACAGCTTTCCTTTGGTCACTCCATATTTAATAGATTAAGGTAAAGAGCAGCTGTGGAAGGAATTGAGATAGAAAATAGCAGTTAGGAGAAGGGAAAAGAAAATTCAAGTGAGGTAATAAGGTAGCCATGGTGAGATGGTCTGAGTTACAAAGACGATGGTGAGAATGACTTGAAATTGCATCTGATGTTCATGAATCTATAGCCTAAGTATGCCTAGGCTATAGGTTGAAAATGGAAGCTGCTGTATTCTAAAGGATTTTTTTTGTCAAGTGAATATGTGGAAGAGCCTTGTTACTTCGTTACCAAAGCTTAGAAATGCTTGGTAAAAGGATTTTATAAAAATGATTGAGCCTGTTATATACAGAAACAACACATTTTGGGGAAATATAAAGTTTGCCAGAGTTGATCTGGCTTTTTTTTTTCTTCTTTGGGCCACATCCAGCTTAGGGTTACTCCTGGCTGTTCACTCAGGAATTACTCCTGGCAGTGCTTGGGGAACCATATGGGATGCTGGGTATCGAACCGGGTCGGCTGCAAGCAAGGCAAAGCCCTACCCACTGTGCTATCGCTCCATCCACTGTCTGGCTTTTGCAGAGACATTTGTATGCTCTGAATGAAATGAGCAGCTTCACTGATGGAGAAGTCTGCTGCACCAAGGGGCTCTAGAGTCGGCAATAGGGAGAATATAAGAGAAAAATTGGCTTAAGAGAGTGACCTTTGAGCCACACTGAATTGAATGGTATGTGGTATATCTCATATCTGTAGATGTGTTTCCCAGTGGTATGTGAAGGCGCATTTCAGTACAGGAAAATTAATGTGCACAGTGTAACACAGATGCCATTTGTTCTCAGCTCTCAACAATGTGTGCCATTGTGGCTACCCGAAAGTGTAGGGAGAATTACTAGCCTGCATAATTGGGGAACTCACACAAACACTTACTTTGTTTTTCCTTCCAGTGGCAATATTATTTTAGTTCCCATTTCTCTGTCAAAAATTTTTATGATGATCTTTCTTGATCTTTTTTACAGGTAGAAAGACAGCAACACATAATTTCTATGTCACTGACTTTCCACTTGTAACATTTTTTGGTGTACTATATGAAATTTTTCTTTGTTAAATCTGTTAAGGAGATGTATCACTTGTATCACTTGTCTTTCTGTTGTTCATTGATTTGTTTGAGCGGGTGCCAGTAACATCCACATTATTGTTACTGTTTTTGGCATATTGAATACACCATGGGTAGGTTGCCAGACTCTGCCATAGCTCTGGGTTCATCCCAGGGGCCCAATCTAGGAGATGTAAAATATAAAAATAGTTTATATCTATGAATGCTTTTGATAGATTTTACTGTCATCAAAGTACATTATACTTATATCTAGGATGCTCATTCACACTAGTGTCTGGGTTTTCTTCTCCTCACCTCTTCCCTCCCCTCTCCTCCCACACTCTCCTCACTTGATCTCCCCACCTTGCCTTTCCCTACTCTTCTCTCATCTGCTACCCTCCTCTCTCCATTTCCCTCTATTTTCCCCTTGTATTTTTGCATTCCTAATCTTATTTACTGTTTTTTTTTCCAGTTTTTTGTTTGAGACCATAATGCATACTACTAATAATGACAGAATATCGACACTTAGTATTTTTTTTTTTGCTTTTTTGGGTCACAATTGGCAATGCTCAACAGTTTCTCCTAGATCTGCATTCAGGAATCACTCCTGGCGGTGCTTAGCAGACCATATGGGATGCCAAGGATCGAACTTGGGTTGCCTGCAAGGCAAACACCCTACCCCCTGTGTTATTGCTCTGACCACAGGCAATTAAAACATTGCTCCCACAGGCAGAATATCAGAGTCCCTCCACAATATTTTCTTTACTTTTTTTCTTTCTTTCAGTAAACACAAAGGATGCATTATTTTCCTCAAGAAGATAAAACCAGAATCTTCTTGGAGTTTTTTCTCATTTAAAAGGCCTAATTAAAATGTTCCATTTGAAAGATTTTTTTTTTTCTTAACTCAAATTCTTATTAAGCAAATGTTTTATAGACCTTGCAGGAATATGAGGTTGTAGTATTTCTACAGGGGAAATTTGCAAAAGGCCATTGGACAAATATACAGTAACATGCATCATTCTAATATATTAAAGCATTGATTGTTCCAAGAACTTTTTAGAGTTAAGAAAAAAAATAATCAACAAAATTTGATTGTGTCCATTTGGGAAAAAATAACTACTTTAACATGATCTTTAATCAAGAAAATGAAGAATATGCCGCTTTAACACAGTTAATATTGATCCCACTCACATGTTATTACTCATTTATATCACGTGGAAAGAAAAATTTAATTTATGTCTTTATAACACAATGGTAATGTTTATACTATCCTTCTATGGTTATATCTTGTTACATTTTATAAGTACAAATGATAAATCAACAACATGCATAGTGTATTATCTTTGCAACTAAAGTCAAATTATTCCTTGTCACTTGTCTTCACGTTGTTCATAGATTTGCTCAAGCAGGCACCAGTAACATCTCCATAGGTCCTGTTGTGTGCTAGTGTAGCCCCAAGGGCATCTGCTCGCTCCAGGAACACAAAGAGCCCTCAAACAATTCCTTCAGGCCATGGGAATGAGGTCTATAATTGTTACTGGTTTTGGCATATAAAAATACTACACAGTAATTTGCCAGGTGCTAACAATGAACCCATTTTACCCAATTTTTCACTCCCCTTTCCTCCTTCCCTTCTGTCTTAGATATATAGTTTGTTTTAATCCAGCTCTTTTGTTTTGTAATGCACCACATGTGAGTGAAAATATTCATTTATAAAATTATTTCTAAATGTGTTTTTTTTTTCACTAAGAACACCCCGTAGGTCCATCTGTGTTGTTGTAAAAGCTGCATTTTACACTCTTGAGGACCCCAGTGTGACCAAGTAGAGACATTCCCTGTGATTCTTGGCATGAAGGCTAATAACTCACTGCAGTGGTTATGCAGTGGTAATGAGGCATTTTGAGGGCCATCAGGACATAGCCAGAAGTGTTTTAACTAACCAAAATTTAAACCACTAGGTTTGCCAGAAGTTGAACTTTGAGACCTCATGCATATAAGCATGAGGTCTCAAATCCAGCCTTTCTAGATCACTGTCACTGTCTTCCTGTTCATCATTTATTTGCTCGGCGGGCCCCAGTAACATCTCCATATGTCCTGTCTCATGCTAGTAGAGCCCAAGGGCATCTGCTTGCTCCAGGAACATAAAGATCCTCAATCCATTCGGGAATGAGGTCTATAATTGTTACTGGTATTTGGCATATCAAATACAACACGGGTAGCTTGCCAGGCTCTGCTGTGCAGGTAGCATACTCTTGTGGTCATCTCTAAGTCCAGCATTTATTGAACCGCGCGGCTGCTTGCGGCTGCGTGAGCTGGGCTGTGATAGGCTGGTCTGCTGGGTGGAGTTCTGAGCGGAGAGAGAAGTCGGATGTTGAAAATGGAGGCCCTCATGGAGTGGGGGGGTCGTCTGGCTTGTTGCAAGGCTCTGCTGGTGTGGCGGGCCAGGGCTAGAATCTGCCATCCCTCCTGGGTGCCTCATGAGCAGCTGGGCACAGGGAGAGCCAGTAGTAGCTCTGTCCCATGTCTGTGAGCCTTTCTAGATATCTCCAGTATTTCATCTTCCAAATAACTATGTGGTTCCCTGTTCACTATATACCCAACATACTCTCTAGTCGATCATCTGTTTAGGATTACTTACTTATTTTAGGTTTATATAACCAGAAAAAATACTTCAGCTAGAATATTTCTATAATTTGAAATTTTATTTCCTTAAAATATATATTTTATTATTCAGACTAATTCTTGTGCTGGAATCTTCTAAATTCTCAGAAACAATAGAATTATCATATTAATTTAAATAAAATATCAACCAGATTAAGTTTTGCAACCTAACAATTTTTTTACTATTTCTAGTGATTTGGTTACATGTAATTTTTCATTAGTTATTTTATTTATTTATAATATAAATTCAATTAAAATTGTGAATTAAATCTAGTACTGAAGTTACATTTGTTTAATCTGGTGTAACTAACTTCCTCTTGAACTCACTTATCTTACTTCAACTGCTATAATTTCCCCTTATGTGGGCACTTATTTAATTTTAAAGCAAAATGGATCAAAATTTATTATTGTTCTACATTTTACATTTTATGTTAAAAATGAATTGAAAGTTGCATAGATAGTAAAGTGTAATAGTACCCTGCTGTGTATTTCTTGCATCCAATTGAATTTAGCAAATACATTTTTATTTACACTATCTCCATTTAATGAAAATAAGAACCATGTTAGTTTCTTCTAGACTCTCATGCTTCCCTGAATACTTCTCTCTATCAAAAAATTCTATGAATGGATTTTCCAAATTTATCTGTGTTAGAGCCATGTCTCTGTCAGGTTCCCTATTCAACCTTAGGGGCCAATGACTGATGAACAAAAAGCCATGAGTCTAGAACAAATAGTCCAGGGAGTTTTTATACTTCTCACCAACAGTTAAACACACTAGACTACCACCCCACTGGCCGACAGACTCCTACAAATTCAGACCTGTTGATCCAACGCCCTGACCATGGGCTCTCATCAAGAACTTACCCACATACATGTGTGTACCTCTTGACCAAGCTTCTTTATCTACTGCAGCCCACCAAAGCAAAAGCTAAAACCTCTTGTGGTCAGGCTTTTACAAAATTAAAAACCAGCTACCTTATGCCTCAGATAAGCCACATCTCTGGCTCAACCTTAAGAGATGCTAATTCAGAACATTGTTGCCTTCCTCTCAGACCAGTTTCTTATGCAAACACTATAGACAGGTGACTGGCATAAAGAGACTAAACCAAAGATATAATATCTATTATATCTATTAAATAGGGATTATTTTTATGGGGAGAATCACGTCATATATTTCAAACTATACTCCCTATGCTAGATTGATATGTCCATCCCTACAAGGTCCTTTGTAAATTCTATTCTGTTCCAAGGAAATTTCTTAAGTACTCTTGCTCTTTATCAAAATCTTTGCAGTTCTACAGGTTTGTCTTTCAGTGAGAAAAACTAGTGTGACATTTCCTTTGATCTTTTGTAGAGCTGATTTCCCCTAATTGTGGTCACATATAGAAGCCAGAGTGGCTTTCTTCATGGTACTGTCCAAGTCTGAGATAGAGGACCCATGGGGAGTATGAGGAAGTATATTCAATCTAGTTTGTACTGGGGCTAAGTGTAGAAAAAAATGACAGGATTCCAGGAGTCATTAATTTGGAGTCAAACTGACAAGTGCTTACCCCCACACTTCTTTCATGTTTACACAAGTAAAAGATCTCTTTGGCATAATGCTCTGAGCTAAAGATATGCAAAGGCATATTTGAGGAGGAGAAGAATCCCAAATGCAAAGATCCAGGGTTAATGGGTGAGGTTCACCCAACATATCTGTTTAAACATTGCTTTTCTATCTCTTTGGACATTTATTATACTTTCATATCATGTCCTATATTTTCATGGATATTCCTTATATCACTTGTATCATTTATCTTCCTATTGTTCATTGATTTGCTCGAGCGGGCACCAGTAACATCTATATACGTCCTGTCACAAGCAAGTGTAGCCCAAGGGCATCTGCTTGCTCCAGGAACAGGAAGAGCTTCAAACCATTCCTTCAGGTTATGGGAATGAGATCCATCATTGTTACTGGTTTTTGGCATATCAAATAAAACAAGGGTAACTTGCCAGGCTCTGCCGTGTAGGTATTATACTCTCAGTAGAAGGCTCTCATCTCAAGCATTTACTGATGAAACTCAAGGGGAAGGATCAGGTTTTCTCTTGGGTGGAGCTCTGAGGAACTGTGAGTCTGGATGTTGAGAATGACTGTCCTCATGGTGTGGGGGGTTCCTCTGGCTTCTTGCTGGACTCACTGGGATGATGGGCCATGGCTAGAACCTGCCTAGAACTGTAGAGTGTATAAATGTGAAAGATCCTGGAAAAGACCTGATCCCAACATCCAGTACTATCTAAGACTGTCTTAAGACTGTGGGGCTGAGCAGCACAGCTGTGGGTCTGGATCTTCTCTCTTCCAGGGTTGCTGACAGAGCTGTGGTCTGGCATGTCTCTCTTCTGGGGTTGCTGGCATGGAGGTGGAGGAATGGGAAGAGGGGCCCAAGTCCGCTCTCCAACTCCTCCGGCCAGTATGACCGCTACCCCGCATGTGTGAGTGAACCCTTGGAGATATGTTGGACAATGGCAGGGGCTGGCTGGCCCTTTACTGCCTCAGGGGCTCCATGGGTTGCTTCCATGTGGGGCCGAGTGGTGCAGCTGTAGGTCTGGAGCTATGGATATTCATACTACAATTAATATTTGTTTAGTAATATTAGGAAATTTTTTGTGATCTTTTGTCTGTGCCACAAGAACGTAATGTTTTTGATGACATATAAGGCATATGGCAGTGGATTAGATGAGTTATCCTGTGATAACCATACACTCTGGTTCTTAAGTTTTGGCTCTGCCATTGGCAAGACTTCAAGCAACTCATTTGTAATTTGGGGAGGACATCTGTAATGTATTATATCATTGATATAATAGGTTAAATTATATAAATTATTTGGCATATAATAAGGTCTTTTTTTTTTTTTTTGCTTTTGAGTCACACCCGGCAATGGTCAGGGATTACTCCTGGCTCTGTACTCAAGAATTACTCCTGGCAGTGCACAGGGGGCCATATGGGATGCTGGGTATCAAACCCTGGTCTGCCATGTGCAAGGCAAATGCTATACCCGCTGGACTATCACTCCGGCCCCATATGTCTTAATGTGAGTTAGCAAGATATCACAGTGTATGTTGTGTTCTATATAATTAATAGTTTATCATATGAATAATTGATATAAAAAGAGCTTTACGGTAGGACATATAAAGTTTGAGTGTCAATTCTATTATTTCACATCTCAGCATATTTTCTTTTTGTAAACTTTAGTTTCTCAATGTGTAAAAAAGTTCTGACAATTTTTATAGATGGTAGTGTATGGATGCTATAAAAAAATAAAACTTTATGGCAATTTCTGTTATTTATTTTATTAAAAATTTAGAATCTTTATATGGTATTCTATCATATGGATTTGAACAATAACAACCTTAATTAATTACTGTGCTACGTTAATGTCCTTTTTCATGTAACATCACACATACAGACTAAGGGACTTAATGTGAACATTGAAGGTCAGGTCTTATGAGCCAGCATCACTCTGGTAAAAATAAACTTTAAAACAAAGAGCACTGAACTACTTAATTGTACTGATAATGACTAGAACATTCATATAAATGTTTATTATCTTAACTCACACTGTGTGGTTTACCTAATGCTCCTATGTTCAACCACAAGATTAGGAATTATTGATAATTAAACTTCAAAAGGCTTTTGTCAGGACAATTCCTTCTTAAGGGTCTCCTTGAAGCTTTTTCTATACTGGTGGGGAACTCAAAATTAACATTCTCTTAAATTTTAAAAAATATGAATTAGTCACAGAGTTAAAACTGGGTATCATGGTAGTCTATAAATATTATAATAATAACATAGATTCAATCATTTTCATGGTAAATATTTGCTGATACTTCTACTTTTGTTATTAGAATGATCACCCTACTCATGTAGAGTTTCCATTTTAATGGAGAAAAGAAATTGAGAATCACCTAAGTAAGTTAATGTGCTCAGGATCAGGGTAGGAGGAAGCGGCAGTTAGGCTTTAATATTCACTGCTTTCATTAAAATTGACCAAAATATGTAAATTATTAGTATGATATATACAGCATTTTAATAGCAGAATGATTTTGAATTTATTTAACTTCAGAGCTTTATTTGTGACTATACATTTTATTTTATATCTATGTATTTTCTCCTTATATAGTCTTAATATATATGTGTGTATATATAAATAACATACCCAATCTCTCTTTATCTAGGGCAAATATAATAGATATTATATTATGTATATAAAAATAATCAGTATTGACTTTTCTAGATATAACTTATGTATATAATATTTATAGATATATAACTTTCATATATATAACATTATATATATTTATCACTTGTCTTCCGTTGTTCATCGATTTGCTCGAGCGGGCAACAGTAACATCTCCATATGTCCTGTCGCATGCTAGTGTATCCCAAGGGCAACTGCTCGCGCCAGGAACATGAAGAGCCTCAATTCATTCTTTCAGGTCATGGGAATGAGGTATATAATTGTTACTGGTTCTTGGCATATCAAATACGACATGGGTAGCTTGCCAGGCTCTGCCGTGCAGGTAGGAGACTCTTCTAGTAGCCTCTCATCTTGTGCATTTATTGATGCACAAGATACATATTATAATTTATATATATATATATATATATATATATATATATATCTAGAAGACTCAATACTGATTACTTCTAGAATGTAATAAAGGGGCCGGCGATAGTCCAGCAGGTAAGGCATTTGCCTTGCGCGCAGCTGACGTATGCCGGCCGGGGTTCGATCCCGGCATCCCATATGTTCTCCCGAGCACCGCCAGGAGTAATTCCTGAGTGCAGAGCTAGGAGAAACCCCTGAGCATCGCTGGGTGTGACCCAAAAAAAAAAAAAAGAAAAACAAGAAAAAAAAAAAAAAAAGAATAACAACGTGGTGGCCAGAGCTATAGCACAGCAGGTAGGGTGTTTGCTTTGCACACGCCTAACCTGAGTTTGATCCCTGGCATCCCATATGATCCCCTGAGCACCACCAGGACCATTGCTGGGTGTGACCCAAAAAAAGAAAAAAAATGTAATAAAGCAAAAAAAAAAATCTTTTAATACTAATTGTTCTGTCTATATGTTTTATACCACAGTGAAACATACAGTTACAAAGGTGTTCATAATTGTTTCTTGTTAATACAGTATTCAGGCACCCATCCCTCCACCAGTGCTCCTTCACCTCCACCAGTATACCCACACCCCCTCCCGCCAACCCCAAGGCTGCCTCAATAGCAAGTACCCCCTTTTCCTCTCTTTCTCTCTCTGTCTCTCTGTCTCTCTCTCTGTCTCTACATCTCTCTCCCCGTTCTTTGTTCTTTTACACATTGAGGCTAGCCCTGCAGACATTTAGGGTTTATCATGTAAGTCTCTTTGTTTATATTCAATGCTGAATTCCAGTCTGACATTACCATTGCCCACACTCAGTAAAACACTGGTGTCTTATATGTTTTTAATGTCATATATTTGTTTTATAAGAATAAAAATGTTTAACTCCTCCTTTTGATTAATTCTTATATCTCTGGAGTGGTAGATTTTCCTCAGGTAAATTCTTGTCTGTTTTTCTTCTACAATTCAAAGAGAAATTGTCCTGCTGTTTCCTTTTCTTATTAAAATCTAAAGCACTTGCATTATTTTTTTGAAAACTATAGGTATATAGGAAACAAGCAGAGAGATATCTGCTGAGAGACATTTATTTTCCCTGCTTCCTTGCTCCCCCTCCCCCATAAATAGAACACTTAAGTTTTATTTTTTTTTCCTTTTTGGGTCACACCCAGCGATGCCCAGGGGTTACTCCTGGCTCTTCGCTCAGGAATTACTCCTGGTGGTGCTCAGGGGATCATATGGGATGCGGGGATCGAACCAGGGTCGGCCACATGCAAGGCAAACACCCTACCTGCTGTGTTAATGCTCCAGTCACAATAGCTTTTTAATTATACTAGTTTTTCCTCTTAACTGATTTGAGAAAATTCTTATTAAGCTTTAAATTGTTTTATGAATGCAAATTTTGGAAAACTGCAGTTCCCTTTAGTAAGTGAATTAGTGGTTCTGCATTAACAGTTTCAAATTATCCAAATTAGGTTACACTGGCACGTGGTAGGTTCAAATGGAAATGTTATCGGCGCCTGCTCGAGCAAATCGATGAATAACAGGATGTCAAGTGATCAAGTGAAGTTCTTTTGTATGATCATTGAAAGAGGCAGCAACTCTCTCCCCCAACCAGGGCAGGCCTATTCAAGGAAAGTTACCAATTTAGGGCCTAAGTGACCTTTTCATCCTGATATCTACAAAAGGACCAGAACAAATTCCTGTTAGATGTTAGGAATCCCTCACCCAGAACCTGCTATCTGGCCTGAATTGCCTGAATTGCATTCCTGCATGTATGCATAGCCATTGCTGACCTACAATCCCCGCACGTGTGCCTAGCCTCACTAAATATAGAAAGAAGTATTGAGTGTGACCCAATTGGTAGTAATGATAACTTGTGATTGTTGGCTACCAATCACAAAAGGTGATTGGCTACCTGCGTGCAGATCTTGATGTGATGTTTTAAATCTATTGGATGGTTATGCGTGGGCTTCTCTGTAGTGGTGGGAATTATCTCTTAAAAGATCCCCTGAAAGGGCTTGAGGCTTTTAACCACTGACTGCTTGTGGTCATGCTATGAGCCCGGTATACTCGAATAATAATAAAACCTCTTGCTTTTGCATGGGACCGGTCTCTCAGAGTTTTCCTTGATAGGTGTGGTTTTCCGAGGCTCCCAGTCAGTCACCCCAACGGGTGGCCAACCCGTTCAATCATGTATTTTTTTATTGTTTTATACTCAGAGGGAATTTTGTCCCATATCAGTGGTACTCAGTTTACGCCTGACTCTGTGCTCAGAGATCAATCCTGGAAGTTTTAAGGACTAAAGAGGGTGACAGGGATCCAATCCTGGTCTGCCATGTGCAAGGCAAGCAAGTACCTTTCCTCCATATTCTCTCCAGCTCCCCATAATATATTTTAATTTTTTATTGTTTAGTATTTGTTTATATTTTATATTTATAAAAATAATATAAATAATGTAATATAAATGTTAATTATCATTCTCATACTTTTTATTATTATCTTAGAAAATTTCTCATGATTGAAAATTCAAATGGAATAACTTTATTATTTCTGTTCTATTTTGCTAAATTCTGTTTGACTTGACTTATGCCATAAAATTAGTCAACCAGATATGACATTTATAACAACTGTTTTTGAAAGTTGGAAAATATGTCTTAGTTCTATGACCCCTGAGTAAAGGGAATTAACTAAGGTGAACATTATAATAGCTCAGTAAGGAGTTTTAAAATAGTGTAGAATAAAATCAAAATGCAGCCGAGGTTGAAGAGGTAGAGAATACATTTTAGGAAGAATGAGTCGCAGGTGTTTATGTCTTATTAATTTTTGTGGTAGCAGAAATTGACCACAGTGTCAGGATGCTAATAATCTCTATCATCTAAGCTATTTTACCAGTAAATATTGGACTTGTGTGTTAGAATTTGAGGTATATAATTGATTTTTAAGCTGGACAAAGTGGAAGAGGTTTAAGACTTCATAGAATATGAAATAATTTGTGGGAAATTCTGAAACATTTTTGTTAAAATTAGAGTTATTTACTAACATTTATATGCTAGGAAGAATCATATCACCAACAACTTTCTTCTTGATCATTCACTTCCTGGTAGGAGGTTAAGATGCCATTACAAGTAGAAGCTTATGCTATATTTTTTATTGAGAGGGGCAGAGTTCTTATGACTTTAATATAATACAATACTTATGCCCTGGGGCAACATATTCTGGCACCAATTAGGGCCAAAGGAATATTAGAATCATTTTGACTTTACAATCTCCAATATTATAGTTGTTGATGTTGCTTATAAGATCAAAAGAAAGACAATATAATTGTGTTGTGTTTTAAATTAAGAGATCATCATTTTTTATTCAATGGTTATAAATGTCCAAACTGGGTAGCTCAAATGGTTATAAATGTTCAAACTGGATATTTTGGAACTAATGCTTGCATGCTGGAGACCTGAATTTTATCTCCAACACTGAAGTCTCCAAGCAATAAGTGGGGATAAGGTCCGAGCAGGGCAGTGTAGCCCCAGGAACGAATAAATCTAGCCTCTGGAAGCTAATACCAAGAAATGCTTCAAAGTGTGCCATGAGAGTAAGAAGACAGGCTTTGGCTTGCTCATTAAAAATATTACAGCAAAATATATTAATCAATAAAGTCTACTAAGGAATCAATAAGGAAGACTTAAGTAAGATTTAAGAAGTTGATGATGTAGGCATCCAAAGTTAAATTTAGTAAAGGAGTGGCTATCTCTGACTTTATATTTAATCATTCTTAGAATTGTCCACATATTTTGAGCCGAGTCCCTCATTGTCCAAGGTGATCTCATAGTGTAATTTTCTGCATTAGCCTACTTTTTTTCCCTTTTATACATTCCTCTCTCTATATATAAATATATATAAATATATTTACATATAAAATATATGTATATATATCTATAGTTATAGATATACATATATACATATATTTTATATGTATATATGTATATCTATAACTATAGATATATATATATACAATAAATATGTCTCCTTATTTCTTCCTCTGGCATTTATTCCATTTTGTAAATCTGGTCTTGTAGAAAAATAGCAGCTATTTACTTTAGAGAAAGGCTATTTTAAGTGCTGGTTTCTAGGGGAAGGTTGGAAACTTCACTGCTTAATCTTTCATCTTAATCTTTCATCTCTTTTCTTTAACAAAGCATGCTAGCAGGTAGCCAGGAAAGTTGAAGAGTAGCTTTCAGAAAGAAAACAGTCTCAGTAGAAAGAGGTGGCTATTATGACAGTGAACAAAAGCTGTTCTCCAGGAATGGTGTTCTAGGAAAGCCTGTTTTGCCACTTAGACTTTATTCAAAAAAGAAAAAAGAAAGGAGGGAGGTAAAACAAAGAAAATATTTAAATTAAATAATATTAAAGAAAACTGAATGTGATAAATAATAAGCTATTCTTTCCCTGATCATCTGTAATTAATTTGTTACCCTGACAACTACATGTTTGTAATTTGAATAGTGTTGATTTTTATAATGAATTGTTATGGTTGATTTGAGAGCTGGACTAAAAATTAAAATCATCAAGTTTCTTTGAGCATGGGTTATTAAAACTGAAACAAATATTTTTTCTCTTATCTTACATCCACGCTTATACACAAACACAGAAGTATACACACACTTTCATAAACAGAAGACAAGATGCAACCACCCCTTTAATCATCTTTAGATTTATGGACAGACACATCAGGGCATGTATAAAAGGATAAGTCTACAGAAAAAATTCATGGGCACCATCTACCCATCTATGCACTCACTGGGCAGCGACCTGACCTTTCAAAAAATCAGCTTCTCAGATATTTTTTTCTCTTTTGTTTTGTTTTTTACCTAAGTAAAACTAAGCTGCTCCTAGTAAAAGGGTTCAGTCAGCCTTAAATCCACCATCATCCAGCCTGCTGACTTGGTGTTTAATAAAGGTTTTTTATTTTTCCCTTGTCCTGCTGATTTTTTTTTTTTGAATTGATTAACTCTGTGGGGAGGCAATGGAAAGAACATCACAGTTACATAGCTATTGTGTTTATTTTGTTTAGTTTGGACTTGTTCACTTGTTATTAATATTATAAGATGAGAGGAATAAAATGTATTAAAGACTGTGAAAAGCCTCACTTTTACCTCAATTTAACCTTAGATGAGAAAACTATTAGCTCTAAATAGAGTTAAATATGACTCTCATTTAGCATTTGCTAAATTCCTGCAGCACAATTGGTGTTAATTGTTCCTTTTGTTGTTGTTGATGTTATGGTTATTTTTGAGCCTGTAATGAAGAGGCTGAAGATATTTTCACTCTCAGCATGAATGATTACATTACACTTCAGAAACATTATCTGGGCCATTTTAAAGCATTTTGTATCCTGGAGATGACATTTCTGTTTTAAAGTTTGGCCATTTCATTTCACTGCATTTGAAAAAATAAATTATTTACCATCTAATGATATTATTTAAGCATTTTCATTGCATTGAAAAGGATTCCAAAGATACATTATTCTCATATATTGTTATTCCTATTAAACCTTAATGTTCTAGATTTTTACCTATTTGTTTTTGTTAGCTTTATTGTAAATTTTTGACATGTTGGGAAATTCCCAAATTTATAACTTCACGAGCTGTGCTGCTCGGCCGGCCCCATGTGGAAGCAACCCATGGAGCTGACCTCCGGTAAAGGGGCTCAGTCAGCCCCAAGGGTTTGCTCTCATAAGCGGGGTGAGACCATGCTGGACAGATTAGGAGTTGAGTTTTGGGCCCTGCCCTTTCCTCCACCTCCATGCCAGTTGCCCCGGAAGAGAGTGACCCACCTACGCCAGACCCACAATACCCTTGGCGCACAGCCGCAAAGCAGACCCGCAATAATTTTAGAGGATGCTGATTTTAGCATAAGGATCTTCCCAAGTTCTTTCACATTTATACATAGTAAACAATTCTAGACAGGATTTAACTGATACCAGTAAGCCTAGCAAGAAACCAGAGCAAACCACACATCATGCAGTCAGTCATTCTCAACATCTAGACTCCATAGTTCTTCAGAGCTCCATCCAAGAGAAAACCTGATCTTCCCCATTTAAGTTTCATCAGTAAATGCTTGAGTTGAAAGCCTTCTACTGAGACTATACCACCTATACGGTAAAGCCTGGCAAGCTACCCATGTTTTAATTACCAGTTATGCCAAAAACTAGTAACAATTATGGACCTCAGTTCCATGACCCGAAAAACGGTTTTGGGCTCCTCCTGTCCCTGGACAAGTAGATGCCCTTGGGTTACACTTGCTTGTGACAGGACTAATGGAGATGTTACTAGTGCCCACTCGAAAAAATCGATGAACAATGTGAAGACAGTGATACAGTGATAACTTCACTCCACTATGTTATATTGCCTCTGTGTTTATTCTTTTGTCTAGTAATATCCTTAGGATTTCTCTTGGGGAGTCTTTTGGCGATATTGGCATGTGGAAATTAGATATCACTGTGTGTACATGCACGCACACTAAATTTTATAATTTTGTGATACCATTTTTAAGCATTTCTCTCCCCTTTTATATTATCTTAGATGACTATCACAATTATCCTTGTACTATCAATAAACTCCCATGGATAAGACCTAGGTAGCTAACAAGACTATCACTTAAAAGCTTTATGGAAGTTAAACTGGGATTTCATAGGCTTCTCATTAAAAATATATAAATCACCACATATTTAATAACAAACTTGTAATTCATGTTTTGTTAGGAACGTCTCTCAAATTTTTAAACATTATCATCACAGAGGCAATATCAAATTCTTTGTAGTTTCCGGTCTCTCTTCTTCTACTTAGCACGTCCATATTTTTTAGATGACTCAGTGTACATTAATTATATAAAATAACCTATTAACCATCTGTAATTGTTTAGTAACTCTCTCTGTGTTAGCAATATAATTTATGTAGTTCCTTGGCTTCGTTATTTAATAAAACTACAGTGGAAAGATCATTAAAATAACAATACTCTTCTTGCCATTAATTATAGCTTATCTTGTTTCCTTGTTAATAGATATTTCTACTAGCTGAAAGATGTTTTTGCTTACTTTGTTCTCCATTAATATTAATTTTCTCAAGACTGTTTTTTGCAATTTTATTTTAAAATTTGAAAGGGAATGAAACATTTAAGTAGTAATATCTAAAGTATACTTTTTCTGACCAGGATATCTAATATAAAAGCATTTTGTTCATTAATTTACATACCGCATTGTCACATATTGAGACATATTTCATAATATCTTGGTGAGAACTTTGCTTCATAATTGACTGTTTAGAATTAGGAATATCAAATGTTGTTGAAGGTGTCAGAGAAACTGAAATTTAATTAGCTAGATGTTAATGAGGGATTATGAGTGGTAGAAAATTATGGTGATCACATGTTAACACACTCTGTGGGAGATGGTGAGACCAGTATAACCATGTGAATACAGAAATGTTGAGATGTTTTTAGGAAGATCTGCCTGGTCAACAAAGAGAAGATGTGTTGGAGGAAATGGAGATTTCATTTACATAAGTGGCCTTACCTAGAGGAAAAGGAAAGTTGAGATAATTTCAGTGACAGTTGGAACATAAATTGAGTAAGAAAACAAGCTAAAGCAGGGTTCAACTGGAAGGAATTTAGGTTTGCATTGCAAAGTGCATGAAGTAAAAGAGAAAATTGTATACCTCATTTTGAGATGTATGGGCAACTCAAGAAAGCACAGGTATGTGACCAACTCTAGAATGAAGTACGCCTAGTTGCCTTGGAATGTTGGTTATCAAGGTCTTTACCCAGCTACCTTGGCTTGGAATTTCTATGTAGGTAAGAGAAATAAGTCACTGTCACAGAAATAAGTCTGAGGGAGGACAAATACCAGATGATCTCACTCACCTGTGGTTAGTAGAGAATGAGAGTAAGGGAATAGACAGTATGAAACTATGACAAATTCTTGGCCTTGAGTTATGAAACTCAAATTACCAAGCAGCGTGTATGGGGGGAGAAGGTGTAGGAGGAGGGAGGAAGTTTTTGCTTGAGGTGCTATAG
The DNA here is from genome assembly GCA_021461705.1 of Cryptotis parvus. Taxonomy (NCBI): domain Eukaryota; kingdom Metazoa; phylum Chordata; class Mammalia; order Eulipotyphla; family Soricidae; genus Cryptotis; species Cryptotis parvus. Next base: position 79,557 of record JAJIBD010001689.1, read on the forward strand.
CAACAGTAGTGTATGGTCATAGGTACTTCGGTGGTAGTGGTGGAGTGTTATAAATTTGCACATCAATGCCATATACTAACACTATTTTAGCCATGATACCTGAAGGGAGGAACAAAAGAAAGGGAGGTAAGGAGGAAGGAAGGATGGGGGGAGGAAAGAAAGAAAGAAAGAAAGAAAGAAAGAAAGAAAGAAAAAAGAAAGAAAGAAAGAAAGAAAGAAAGAAAGAAAGAAAGAAAGAAAGAAAGAAGGAAAGAAAGAAAGAAAGAAAGAAAGAAAGAAAAGAAAGAAAGAAGGAAAGAAAGAAAGAAAGAAAGAAAGAAAGAAGAAAGAAAGAAAAGAAAGAAAGAAAGAAAGGAGAAAAGGGGGGGGAGGGAGAGGAGTGAGGAAGGGGAAAAAGAAAGTTATTTTTTAAGTTAAGGGAAAGGACTTTATTTTTTAAAGCTTCATTCAGAGATACATCACAGCTTTTACTCCTGCTAATTTGTCTCTCAATGGATCTTGACCTTATTCTTTTAGCTGAGTCCTCAATGCAGATCCTTTTGTTTGTGACAGAATAACTCCTGGACATTTCTTTGTTTTATAACTATCTGAAATGAACGCCAACGGGCTCCTACCTGACTGCCTGCTTCACTTTTCATGGAGAAAACTCATATGTAGTAGATACCAAATGTTCTCTACTGATATGTAATTTTCATAAGTTCAGTGTGCAATCAAAATTATCTTAGATTTTTAGGAGAGAAGACATTTTATTTCTTATAAAAAGGAGAATCTGCAAGGAAGTATTTTTTAAAGTATATGGGACAAAGCAGAATTTTGCCTTGAGCTAAGGAATGTGATAGGGGTCTGGGACATTAAGAAAAGCAAAGGGGTATTCTCAGTAGAGCAAACCACTGCTTGCTCTGAAATCACATATTTTCTTTGCCATATGTGATTTTTTTCCTAGAAAGGTCATTTCCAGAGATAATAGACTCATGCAATGCCCTATCAAATTGCAAGAGAATACATCCCACTAGGTTCTTTTATACTAGAAAGTAATACAAGACATATTAAACAGATTAATAAAGATGACCAAAAAACACCTCTAAAAGAATTGCAATAATATTATTGCATGTATGTATACCTTTTATATATGTGGGAGAGATCCAGAAGATTTAGTAATCCACCAGTTTGGCTTCAGATACCATCTTAAATAAACTCAAACAAGACAAAGGTTATTACAGTTGAGGGAGGAAGGGAATGTCAGTTGTGGGAGGTTACTGGGAAAGAGCCAAGCAAACAGAGACCTTACTGTTATGCAGATTTAAGCTGTGCCTCCTGCATAATTGAGTAAAGGAGATACTGGTTCCTCTGAGAGCTTTGCCTTTGCAATGGTCTCTTTCTGAAGGCAATCTCTACCCAGTCTCACATTGCTCTACAAAATATAAGTTTTTCAAAAACATACATTGATTGGGTTGGTCAATTTTTGCTCCCTTGTCTGAGACTTAAAAATTAGAATCACCTCCTCCCAATTTGAGGTATATGAAATTCCTTCACAGGCTTCTCATCTCTATCCTGCAAAATCTGTACTCTCTCTTGAGTGTGTGTTTTTTCTCACTCTTTTTTATTTCTATTTTGGGTCACACCCCGGAATTCACAGGGGTTACTCCTGGCTCTGCACTCAGGAATTACTCTTGGCAGTGCTCGGGGAACATATAGGATGGGGGATCGAACCCGGGTTGGCTGTTTGCAAGGCAAACACCCTATGTGCTGAACTATCACTCGGGCCTTTTTTTTTATCACTTTCAATAAAACTACTTTACTTCCAAAAAGGCACAAATATTTCTTCTGTTGGTCACTGCTGATCACAGACACACAGAGACACAGAATAGAGAGTTCAGAAGATAGATTTAATAGAGTTGAAAGTTGACATCTCCCAAGTCAAAGGGACTGGAAAGCCCCGAGCAGTAGACTGACTCACCCTTTACAATTTTCACCATATTCAAATACTTACGGAATTCTTTTTTTATGTCTTTTTTAATTTATTTAATTTATATTTTTGTTGAATCACCTTGTAATAGATCATTACAAAGCTGTTCGTGATTGTGTTTAACTCTTATCTAAGCAAAGTTGAGGACATAAACAAGACATTTCAAGATATCATGTTAAGATATCTAGAAAGGCAATCACGTCTACATTCTTTTCTGAGGAATTCTTTCCTAAGGGAATGAGCTTGTTCTGTTAGTTATCACACTTGTCCCTACTCCTCTCTGGGGGCCCCAGGTTACCCATGATCTGGGTATGCCTTAGGTAAAATGAGTAATCAGTCATCTCTCACTTTTTTTTTTTTTTTTTTTTTTTTTGTCTTTTTGGGTCACACCCAGCAATGCTCAAGTGTTACTCCTGGCTCTTCACTCAGGAATTACTCCTGGCAGTCTCGGGGGGACCATAGGGGAGACCGAACCGGTCGGCCGCAGCCAAAGCAAATGCCCTCCCCTGTGCCCTTGCTCCAGCCCCTGTCATCTCTCACTTTGAACTCTTCTTTTTTAAGGCAAGTTTGTGTCATGGCAGTGCTCACACTTCTAAGTTTAGGGAGTGGATTAATTAAACTCACTTGTCACTTGTCACTTGTCTTCCCATTGCTCATTGATTTGCTTGAGCAGGCGCCAGTAACATCTCCATTTGTTGGGAATGAGGTCTATTATTGTTACTGTTTTTTGGTATATCTATTACACCATAGGTAGCTTGCCTGCCTGGCTCTGCCATAGCTCTGAGTTCATCCCAGGCCCCGGTCTTTTTATATGTCAGACCATCAACCATCCAGGGCCCATGGGGCAGAGCCCCTAGGTGTAGACAAGCCTATCTACTGTCTGCCTCCTGCCAATGCAGCCAAGCACTGCAGCCATACCTGCAATGCCTAAAGGGGCAGGATGCAACAATTAAAGTAAAATTAATTAATTAAGCTCAAAATAATCTGCATGTTTGGTCCTTTGTTTGCTGTGCCCTTTCACAGTAAACCTTTCAACTGGTTTTCCTTCCTCAATCTCCCCTTTGTCTTATTTGACTATGAGAGATAATTCAGTGAGTAGGGCCCTTGCCCTGCAGGCAGCCAGCCAGGATTCTATCCCCATACTACATATAGTCTCCAGAACTGCCAGGAGATTTTCCTATATACAGAGTCAGGAATAAGTCCAAAGTTCAGCAAGATGCAAACTCCAAAGAAAAATAAACAAATAAGAAAGTCATGAAGCCTAGTGATATTATAGCTATAAGGGCACTTGCCTTGTATACTCTGATTTGGGACCTGGGTTCCATTTCTGACACCATATATGGTAATCTTAAACTCCCAAGAATGTAGCACAGGAGAACGTTATAAACACAATCGGTTGTGGCTCCTGAACCAAAGTTTAAAAAAAATTATTTGCATGTCAAAATGGCGCATTTGAAGGACCCCCATCTTGGGAAAACTGATCCTTCAAATATATATATATATATATATATATATATATAATATATATATATATATATATATATATATATATATATATATATATATATATATATATATATATATATATTTTTCTTTTTTGGATCACTCCCACTCAGGGGGTTGCTCCTGGATCTGCACTCAGGAATTACTCTTGGCAGTGCTTGAAGGAACATATGGGATGTCGGGATGTCGGGGATAGATCGTGAGTTAGCCTTGTACAAGGCAAACACCATATCTGCTATAGTCTGTACTATGGCCCTCAAGTAAATTTTTTATTTTATATCTCAGGGACAAGTTTCATAACATATAATGCTAACATTAAGAACTTTTAATTACTATTTCATATTCCCCAAAGTCATATATATGGATATTTGGATAAATACATACATATTTATCCAAATTTTATGTAGAATATGTAGATCAAAGATTATATATTCGCAAAACAGTTGTATTAATAGCTGTCCACAGGAAGCTTAAACATCCTCATTGATTTTGTCTTATGTTTACATTATAGGTAGAACTTTCAAAGTGAGTGATAGAGGCTAGTATTTGTAAACACTCCTGTTCCTCTTTGCTCCTTGTCTTTTGCTTTAGAAATGGAATTAACTGGTATTCAGGAGGTAACATGCCACCTGAGAGGGCTGACAGTTAGGACAGGGAGGGAAACGTTTATGGAGGAGGTGGTGCCGAAAGGTGATAAAAAGTTATGTATGAATCCCTATCAGCAACAGGACTGAAACTACAATACAGAGATATGTCTATATACATATATTTTTAAAAAGTCCCACATCAAAGTCCCACATACTGGTTGGTGGGAGGCAAATGAAGAGAGGGAGAGAAATTGGTGGAGGGGAAGTAGACACTGGTGATGGCACTGGTATTAAAGCTATGTATGCCTGACACTCCAGTCATAACTTTGTAATCTCACAGTGACAAACTTTTATAAAAGGGGAAAATACAGAGAATTTAAAGTCACACATAAGCGATGTGATTTGTTGTTTTCTATTATATCATATGAGTTGTCTTAAAAATGTGCTCAATTGGGGCCGGAGCAATAGCCCAGCGGGTAGGGCATTTGCCTTACACGTAGCTGGCCTGTGCTGGCCCGGGTTCGATCCCCGGCATCCCATATGGTCCCCGAGCACCACTAGGAGTAATTCCTGAGTGCAGAGCCAGGAGTAACCCCTGAGTGTCACCAGGTGTGACCCAAAAAGCAACAACAACAACAAAAATGTGCACAATGATTTTTGCAACTATGTCTCAGAAAACAGAGGACTGATTCACTCTCATCAACATCCTTTTCAATAGTTTGAAATTTTTGTATTTTAGTTCCCTTTCCCCTTGATTGAAGCTACTCTCACTAAACCTCTAAGCCACTCATATTGTATGTGTGTGTATGTGTTTTAAACTACTGCATAAACTTTTGTCCTCTCTATTAAGCTTCTTCTCACAGAGATAGTTGAAAAATCTCAAAAATAATCTCATTATATAATTCATACAATTAATTATTTGTTTTTAAATATGTATACATACTTTTCAACATTCCTTCATACTTTCTATCTTAACTCATTAATTTTTTCTCTTAAAATATCTTTCATTAACTTCTTTGTTCATCCGTGCCCTTCTTTGATGTCTTCCAATTCCTGCTTTTCTGATTATGCTACTTTTATAATTTTTAAAGTATATTATGTGTTAGGGACTATGCTAATTGCTAGAGTCACAGTAATGCACTTGGAAAGGGTTTCTGACATAACAATTTGCAAGAATAAAAATAATTAAGCAGGGTGTTCAGTCTAGTGCGATAAGATCAGGATGAAGAGAAGTGGAAGATATGAAGAGGTACATAGCACAGCATAGCTGAGTTCAGCAAGAATTCTCCACATTTGGATTATTTAGCAAAGAGAAGGCAAAGCAGGAAGACATTTTCCAGGTGTATCAGACTTGGAAGAGAGAATAAAAGCTTGTATGCATACCATTTTATAATTGGGTTGAAACTCTCCATTGAACTGAGTGTATATTCATGTTCCTTTCTGTGTAGCTACAAAACTTTTGAGGTTTTCTTACTGCTTATATTTTTACATTTTCCTTGGCTCAAAAAACCCTATTGCATGTTCATTGTAACTTGTAGATAATGAGTGTTTTATACCTGTTATTGACTAATTTCAGGTGCCTAGGGCAGGTATGTAAATACACTTCCAAGTTTGTCATAATGAGTGAGGATTGATATGAGTGTTTCTCCACTTACAAGGAAGTCACAATGTGATGATTATAGTGTTTTATTGGCAAACATTCAATTTTGGATCACTTTCAGTAAACTATGTAGAACAGTATATATGCAGCGTTATGCAACTGTACTAGGCAAAGACCTCTATTCTGGAACAAATTATAGCACATGTTTTTAAATCAGCTCATTGGCATAAGGTGGAATGGGTATTACAAGGCAAATGGGTCTATTTCCTTTGTCTCAGAAATAAGCAAACTGAGAAATAGGTAATGAATGAGAGAATGAAAACTTACTGTAATGACTATTTTTTGTCGTGTGTGTTTTCATTTTAATACTTTTAAGAAAATTGCTTGCTGTCCTGTTATTTGAATCATTTATATCACTGATTTTTGATTATTAAGATAGCACACCAAACAGTAACAATAATGGACCTCATTATGGAGACGTTAACTGGTGTCCCCTCGAACAAATTGATGAACAATGGGAAGACAAGTGGTACAAGTGAAGATAGCACACAGTATTATATTATAATTATCTGTAGATTATTTTTGATTAAAATTTTCAAGGGGAAATTTTTGAGGCTTGGATTTAGTTCTTATTTAACAAGAAAAATGGTAAGAATTTCCAGTAGGTGAGCAAAGAAAATGTGGGGTTTTTGTTTGAATATTTTCTTGGGCCACACCCAGTGGTAATCAGGTCTATCTCCTGCCTCTGTGCTCAGTGAACCCTATGGCTTCCATGGGGTTGAGCTAGTGTCAGATACATTGCAAGACACTATCTTTCTGACCGTAACAATTTTCTTTCATTCATTCATTCATTTATTCATTTATCTATTTATTTATTTACTTACTTATTTGTTTGTTTGTTTGTTTGTTTTTTTTGCTTTTTGAGTCACACCCCGCAATTCTCAGGGGTTACTCCTGGCTCTTGCCTCACAAATTACTCCTGGCGGTGCTCAGCGCACCATATGGGATGCAGGGGATAGAACCAGGTCGGCCGCGCAAGGCAAATGCCCTACCGGCTGTGCTATCACTCCAGCCCCAACAATTTTATTTTTTAATTCTATATATTTTAGGGGAGATTGAGACAAGTAAATAGACTTGTATTTGTGATGAATTTCCTTTCTAACTAATAAATAAAGCTAAATCACCAATTTGTTTTTCCTCATTGCTAGAGAGGATTTTTTTTTGATACAGTAGTTCAAAGTGCATCATCTTGATTTTCCAGTCAGAAGAAAATGCAAGCATCAGTATCCTCCTCAGACTCCTGAGGAACTTGAAGCACTCAGGTCGGGGTTGAATCACTTGAAAATCATCTTAGTTCCAAGTAGCACTGAGACCAGTGCTCTAGTCTGATATACTTCATGGTTGTCAGAAGGTCTAAAACACGGAAGAGAGGAAAGAAAGATAAAGGGGGACAAGGAAGAAGATCCATGGGGGTTGGAGGAAGTATCGCTGTTGTATTTATTGTCTGCAATTCACAATGTTCAACACATGCATTTCTACCACTTTCAGGCTTCATAGTGGTCAGTTGAAAACATCCCTATTGCACAGGTGAGTAAATTGAGTCTCTCAGAAGTTACATGTCACATGAATTTTAACCATAAAGCCAAGACCTGGCCACCACTGTCCAAAACTGATGTCCATTTTCTGTTTTTTTTATCTCTGTGTAATTTTTATAGAGAACATTACAAAATTTATGATAATTTTTCCCATCTTTGCTTCTCTTCCTCCCTTTCTTCCCTCCTTCTGTTCCCTTCCTCTGTCCTTTCTTCCTTTTTTTCCTTCCTGTTTGCTTGCTTGTCTGCCTCTCTGTCTTTTTCTCTCTGTCTCTTTTGCTCTATACCTGGTCTTACACAGATCTTAACTCCTGGCTCTCTGCTCCTTACAATGCTCAAGCAACCATATCTATTGTAGAGAATCAAACCAGGTGGGCAATGTGTAAGATAAGGACCTTAACCCTGTCTTGGCTGGCTGGCTCCATTTTCTTCGTGAAGCACATCAGGAGCACTGAAAAAAACAAACTGAACCGTGGCTCTGTACTTGGTGTGCATTGACACTGCGTAAAAGGTAAATATGCTTCAGGACTAAAGTGAAAGTATGAAACTCAAATTAATATCAAAACTGAAACAAAGCCACCTTTTGCGAAGCACACTTTCTTGGATCAAAAGATGTGATCTCACTTCATAGTAAAACAGGTCCTGCAAGCCCAGGTAGCACAGGAAGCAGAGTGGTAATTATTCACAGAAGAAAGCAGGCAGTATACTGTTACAATACTACAGTAGAAAGTCAGAAGGTCACAAAGCTTGCAGGGTAGCTGACACAACCTGAAACGGCTTGGCCCCTGGTAAAAGAAATAATGAAAATGGGAGAGAATGAAGGGAATTTGCCTAACACGTCTTTGCAAGGTAAGCGCTTACCGCAGCTGAAGTGTTTGCGATCAGAAATTTAAGCAGTATGAATACAAACTGCGCAAGTGTATGAATATATATGGTGATGGTGGATGGTGGTGGTGATGATGATGGTGATAGGGGAGTGTGTGTGTGTGTGTGTGTGTGTGTGTGTGTGTGTGTGTTGGTATGTTCCCACAGTTCAACGTTGAGTTTTATGGGTGGGAAAAAGGCGAAGATTTTTGTTCCAGAAGTCATAGCCTAGACCACGCAACAAAAGATAGAAAACCAAATATGGTATAAAGGTGGAAGAAACTTCTCCTTATTCCCCAGAGTGTGTTTATATTCAGCCATTACTAACTTTGAGATAATATTGATTTTTTTCCTCCTCATGGCTTGTTATTTGTAATCACGTTGTGCTGTCACCTGGTTTACCAGCTTAGTATCTGTATAATTAATAGGTCATTTTTTAAGGTAGAAAACAGGTTCCCTGTAAAGAGCATGACTGTTAGAGTGAGTGGTTTATTGTAAAAGACTTACTTAATCAGATACCTTTGTCCTTTGAAGGGATTGGCGTTTGTTGATATTGGCTTGACTTAACTTTCAGAGTTAGGCATGTTTATAGAAACAAATACATGACTGCTCACATTTCATTTTCTTGAGGTGAGGGGATGTTCTTTAAAAAATATATTTTTTGAAGTTATGCCAATGTAATGATGTGACACTGTATGCCACTTATAAACAATTTACTACCATTGAGAGGAATATTTTATTAAGGTATTTTCTTGATCTACTTGACAATAGCAGTTTTATCTTACTGCATGTTCTCGAATTTCCCAATATCCCGGTATTTCATTATCTCTAGTCAAACATGTAATCCCATTTATGAAATATAAGACATATAAAAATGCCAATAAGGGGATCTCAGACATGCCTGGTTAGATAAGTATATATTATCTGGTTTATGAAGCTAAATTACCATCAATATTGCTTGTTTTTCCTCATTATTTTCTTTATTTTCTACTATTTCTTTTCCAGTCATTAAAGAATCGCACAATTTATTTTATTTCTTTATGTAACCTAGAATACTAGACACATTTTAACTTAAAGCAATTAAAGAGTCATTTATTTTATTCTGCTGCTGAAGAAAAAAGGTTCAAAGTAGTATTCTTCTATGGAGTAATTTATGACTCTGTGCCTTATGAACAAAACGATATTATGTATGTGATTATAGCATAAACTTAATCATATCTCTAATATCTTATTGGATAAACATATTTGAAGCTTTCCTGTTCTTAGAGTTGTTTATATAATAACTCTGTGTACATTTTCTGACTATTACCTAATAGCCATGTGATATATGACTGCTAGAACCTGGCATGGTCTGTGTGGGTGCCTCTACTGTCTTATCAAGGGGTGAAAGAAACTAAGGCGAGCCTTGGCCCTCTTCTTTATCATAAAACATTTTATTAGGCTCATAGGTAATGTTTCTGTCTTGTTTTAGAATCTTAGAATATGTATGAATTTCTTGCCCCCCTCAGTTCTTTTATTCTTTTTTAAAATATTTATTTACTTTTGGGTTATGAGTATTCCTGAAGATGCTCAGGGTTTATCCTGCTCTCCTCTCTCTGGGATCAATCCTGGCAGGTCTCTGCAGACCACATGTGATGTCAAGACCAAACTCTAATTCTCACACATACACAAAGGTGCGTGCTCTATCACTCAAGCCATATCTCCATCAGCTCTGGTGCACCCTTCCCTGCTCCTGTTAATACTGTACTGGTGTAAACACACCTTGTTGTGGGTCTTCACATTTTTTTTTGCTCACTATGTCCTATAGTAGTTGCACACATAGCTACTGTGGGCTCACACTCTTTAGTTTTGCTACTAGCTCACAGTCAGGTTAAGATGTTCCCTGGAGGTTGCAGTGATGTTCACACATGTGCTCTCGGGGGTCTTGTGCTCCTGACTCCAGTGCTCAAACTTCTTTATAGAGGCAGTGTTTGTATAACTGAAAGGCACTATGCCTGGAAATCACTTGTGGTGCTTAGAATCCCAGACATCTAACTTGCAAGAACCCCACAAAACTGGAGATTGAACTCAAGGTCTCACATTGCAGGTATGTTAGCAACAAAATTGTCTCCATTATTATTCCCCAGTACCTTTATTGTGTTTAGTCTCTGATAATAGGCTCCAGTGTCAAAAAGTGATCTCTCCTTTCACGTATTTATCACCTATCATTTTATAAATGTAATTTCAGGGTTAGTAATCAGTATTTATGAGACAACATCCATAGAATTTAAAACAAGTATGATACTAAGCGATCTAAAGGGCATGGTAAGGAACTAATGTGAAATAGGACTAGAGCGATTGTGTAGCAATTGAGGTGATTGACTTGCACACAGCAGTGCTGCATGTGGTCCCCTGAGCAGTGCCAGGAGTCATCCTTGAGGACAGTGCCTGGAGTAAACACTGAGCACTGCTGCAGTAACTCTGAAACAAAATATGAAAAACATAAAGGAAAGGAACCAGGTCACCTGGATCCATAAACCTTCTATAGCTGGGGAAGACTTTTGAGATCAGTTTTACCCAGGGCTATTTTCCTTTGTGTGCTGTGAGAACTTTTCAATAAGGAATGTGTTCTCTTCTGATGTTATCTTAGTTGAAATGTTTTCTTGGTAGGTCTACAAATAGTTCAGTTTTATCTTATTGCAGAATTGAAATGCTCCCTTTCCAGTTACACTTGCCTCGAGATCAGGAGAGCCTATTAATTAGATGAGAGTTAATGAGAAATGAGGGCATTTTATTTTCTAGTTTTAAATGATTTTGGTTTCTATATTTAGACTTTCAGGGGAAAAGCAATTGGGGATAATTTACAGCTTATGTATATGTGTGACATTAAAAGATGTGAATGTTTGTTTAAAATCTTAAAATCAAGATAATACCCTGGAGTTTTTATTAATGGAATGCTTTAATATTTTCTTGCCATACACTGTCCCCTATCTGAACTTGGATTCCAAATATTTAAAAAAAAAAGTAAAGAGCCCGTCTGATGTGCTTTTAATTTTCTTTTCACTGCCAGTATTTATAACAAAATTCTTGTATTACTTGCTATTATTTGGTATTTTCTCTGCTTAAAAATGAGTATGCCTTGGTTGAAATAACCTTATCCACATACGATGTTTTGTATATGAAATGTCTATGATAGAATAAATTAATAGAAAATTTCTTAAAGTTAAATGAGAGTAAGTTTTCAGTTGAAGTTCATCATTTGCCTTTCAAAATGATGTTCTATACACCATGTTTCTAGCTCATTTTTAGTTATTAGATTTTTCTAATTACAACTTGTAGAACTAGCCACATATTCTGCTTAAGATTATGGGACCAAGATCTCTAAAATATATTATATAGATCTCAGTCCCATTTTCATAACCATGTTGCTGTTCAAGTTTGCCCAAACTAATGAAGCACACATACTAATAACATTAATGTTTTAATGGTATTGAGCCCTCATTTTCTTCTTTGAAATGAATCAAAGTCATTGGTATTACCATTAGCTAATGTTTAAAAAAAAGCAAGAGTAATTCTTGAGGTCTAATTTCATTATTTGGTGACTCAAGCAGCATGCTATCTACAAATAAAAAGGTACTGTGAGAGATCACACAAAGTGGAAAGTTTTAATGTCAGAAAAAAGTCCTTAGTAAAAATAACAGCATTCTTTCTGGCAAGGCAGTCTTACAGCTTTGGGGGGGAAAAGAGGATCTTATCATGTAGATTGCTTGGCCTTGTTGATCTAGACTGCTCAGGTTTGCATTCCTGGGAGGGGCTGAAACTGCAATTGAGTGTGATATTAAATCTTGGTTTGGAGACATGAGCTTGTCTCAAGAATATCTGTTTTGGTGGAGTATTTTTAATGTTTTACTTCATTTAAAAAGTGAATAGACATCACTTACCTGAACAAACCTCATTAATATTCTCTTCCAGTCTTAATTTCAAACATACCACAGAAAATTATTTAGCTATTTAATACACAAATAATATTTCACAATTTTCTCAAAATGTATCGGATGAACTATATATGTAATATTAGTTGACAAAAATCTTTTAAAATTTAAAAGTGCATATAAAAAATACAACTGTAATGTGGCCTGATGAAGTCAGCACTTTCTGAACATTGCTGAGGAAAGGATAGAGTTTCCTTGTCTAACATCTGCAAATGGCCCTGTGGCGATAAGGAAGGCTGAGGAATGATGAGACAGTGTCCATGCAGTTCCAGGCAGGCAGTGTCCTGGATGACACCACACTAAGTTTCTCCAGAGGTAAATTCGGAAATGTCCTTTCAGGGTCATTGTCAGGAAAGATGTACGTGTTCTAATGATCAGTTCTTTATTAAGCTGTAAGGATAACCCTAGCAGAATTGTGTAAAAAGGGAAAGCATTCACTATCTTATTCTGATCCCCTTCTGACTTTGGAAAGTTGAGCTCCTTGAGCAGTTTCTGGTTCAGAAACTTGCTCCTTGAGTATTTCCTGGTTTTGTTAATATATGTGTAAGTCAAGATGTACGACATCTTCCTTTCACCTTGAGGTGATTTAAATCAAGTGTACTTCTAAGTGCAATTCCAGATCCACTCTGATGTTTCTTGAGTGCCGTGTCTCTTCGAAATGGTCAACTTATCTGCTGTCACATGTGCACCCAGGCCCTCTTATAGCTCCAAGGATATCTTTTTCATCTTCTTTTAAGTCCTCAGTTCATATTAAATCTCTGAATCTGTAAAAACTTAATCTGAAGTAATTTTTCAGTCCTTTTCACATCTGAATTAGCAGCAGCTTTGTATACTCATCCATGGATGAGCTATTAATACCAAGGAAGTAAATCCATGGTGCTCAACATTTCCACCCCTGCATACTGGTACCAGTGTTTGAAGAATGATGTTTTCAAAGCTACAACAGATGAGAGCTCAGGTGGGAAAAATGGAAGTAAGTCATAGAGAGTGGCTTGATGGTATGAAAGGAAAGGTCAGCTCGAGGGAACTCTCAGCAGTGAGGAAAAAGACGGTCAACCTACTGAAGGAGAATAGGGCTAGCAGAGACAAATTTTACAGAGTATTAACATTTTCAAGTAGAAGTGAGCTAAGAAATCTTTCAAGTCAACACTTTTTTTACTTTGTAGAGTAGCAGCATTTCTGTGAGGGTAAGAAAATGAGTTTCTCAGAAGCAGTTCCGAGAAACCAGTCTTCACCCAAGCTGTCCAAAGCCTATAATTTATAGAGAAATTTGGCACATCATTTTCTACAGGCATTTGCTTTCCTATTTCAAGAGAGAAACTCAACCTTATAAATGCTTTCTCTCTTGATGTTTTTTAGTTACTACCGTAACTAAAAGACTGTGGAAAACATTTCTCAGGATTCAGTCTAGCTATTATGGGACTGGTTCATCCAGGATTGGGTGTTTCCTTGACTTCATAAAAGTCTCATTGGCCTGGGGCTAGATCAATAGCACAGCACTTAGTGAAGTTCCTTTGCATGGACTCACCTTGTTTCCAACCCCAACACCCCATATGGTCTTCAGGAACCCATCAGGTTCTGTGCTCTATTCCTGAGCATAGAGCAAGGAGTAAGGCCTCATTAGCACTGGATGTAACCCAAACAACCCCAACCCAATTTCCTACCAAATAACTAAACAACACAAAATGAAAACTTTTCATTGGCTTCTAAGACATTTACTTAGCTTTCATCACAAACAACAGAAAAGATTTTCCATTCCCAGAGTCCATAAACACATGCAGTGGACATTTCTTCCAGGAGAGAGACAGATATTCTAAGTGATACTTATTTTTTTCTCACTAGCAAATGGAAAAAAAAATCTAGGGAGAAAGGTGCCTGACTGTCTGTGCTTATAAGTGCAGCCTGCGGGTAGCTGTACTGGGTATGGAACCTGTTCTACTGGTTCGGTATGTATGTTTCTTTCCGGTGGTGGAAGGACTATCTCTGTTCTCATCATCATAAACCATGCCTGTGAGTGACTTGAAGCTTTTCTAAAATCTCAAAGAGCACTAACCAGTTTGCATCTCATCCATTGCAGTCTGTACAACTTTAACAATATTTCAATGCAGGAAAAAGCCAGGAGCTCTTGTCTGAACTAGTGTTCTAAGAGAAGAGATACAATAGCTTGTTGTGAGTGGGAGGTGGCAGTTGAATACCTGAGACCTTTTGGAGTTAATATTTTTATACAGTGGTGACAGAAAATTTTGGAATTGAAACGTTCAGATTTTGCTGAAGAGGTCTTGGACTATAAGGACAAGATCAAGAATATTTGGGAAATGACAGAGATATCAAAGCATAAAATCCCAGGAGAGCCTGTTCTTACTTGATTAGGTGAAAATGCACATGGGGATGGCTTAGGTACATTCTCCAGGAGCAGGTAATATGGAATTAGGAGCTGAATTTTTCAATACTATATAAGCAAAATTAATGAGATTAACATAACTAAGCTGATGATCTCCCATTTTCTCGTCTTTCTAAATGTGAACACTTTACTTTATTAGAAACAAAATAGCAAGGATATATTTGAATGGGATATGAGATAGTGGGAATTAATAATATGGTGCTCAGTTAAAACCTCCTATGGGGAAGAAGCCAATTCTCAAACGCTTTGAAATTAAGAGTTTGTTCTTAGGCTTTTAAGTGGTCTGAAAAAGTAGAGTTTAATCTCCTTTGATTTAAGTGATATTTTATGGTTCTAACATTGTTTTAAAAGGAAACATTTAAAGTTTTAATTAAAGTCACCATAAAATCTTCTTGAAGAAAATTTGATGCATACCTACAGAATGACTTGCTTATTTAAACATTGTTATTAAATAATTAAAATTTTCCATATACTTGAAAGACTGGAATTGTCTTTGAATGCATTTCTTTTTTTAAGAAATGAAACAAAGGGTGCAGTAATAATCTGATGACTATACATGAATGAATACCATATAATTATTGCTTTGGCTGCCTAGTTCTAGATTTTGGAAAGAGTTTAAACAAATTTAACTAATTGAGTCAGCCAGTAAGCCAACCTCTTTTGTATCACAATTTTCAGGGAAAGGATTATTAACCAAGCATGTTCTTGACTTATTATTGGGAAGTATTACATTTGATACACAGTTGAAAGAAAAACAGGTGACTTGAGAAGATTGGAAAGAAAATTTGATTAGGTTTGTGCCACATAAAGAACATTGAACTGCCGTTGATCCTTTGAGCTCCTTATCTTCCTTAAGGAAAAAATACATATAAATAGTTTGATTTGACAAAGCTTTTTATTGCTCTGTTGATATATGTGTTTTTATCAGCTCCACACTTTAGAAGCCATATTCATAAAAGCCATTATCATTTGTATGGGAAAGGAGCCCACCACTCACTCCTCTTTTAACTCCTTATCATTGTTATATAATTTGCATAATGTACAAAAATATTTTTATGTGACTTGAAAGATAAACATAAAATCCCAACAAAGACACAAACCAACCTCAACAGAGAAATGCTAACTACAGAATTTAAAGCAGTTCATATAACTCTGCAAAAGGTGTGCACATACATTGTTAATAAACAACACAATCAACTTTGTAGTATGATTTTAAGTCTAGAATGATTTATTTTTTAGAACTTTTAATTAGACTCTTGAACTCCGCTCTATGATTCTTTTTGTATTATGAGAATACTTTTAGGAAATAGCATGACACTAAGATAAAGGGTGATTAAGTCTTATTTTCCTTTTTTGTGTCTGTGGTTTTTTAAATATAAGTCATCAAGTCCCATCTCTTCTTAAACTATTAATGAATCTTAGGAAATTTCATATCTCATTCACATTTCTGCTAGATAGATTTTAAAAATGGGTAATTATAATATGTCAGAAAAGAGCTTTCTTATAATATGACCAATTCTTGCTATTGTACTTTATTTATTTATTTATTCATTAATTTGTTTATTTATTTATTCATTTATTTATATTGCTTTTTGGGTAACACCCGGCCATGGTCAGGGGTTACTCATGGCTCTTCACTCAGGAATTACTCCTGGTGGTGCTCAGGGGACCATATGGGATGTGGGGGATCAAACCCGGGTTGGCTGTGTGCGAGGCAAATACCCTACCCACTGTGCTATTTCTCAGGCAGGCCCCATTCTTTTTTTTTTTTAGTAATAATAATGATAATGTATCCTACCCCTCGAGGTGTTGCAGGTGTGGTTAAGGTGCCTGGCTGCATCAGCAGGTGGCAGACAGGAGACAGGTTTTTCTACACCAAGGCCTCTGCCCCTTGGGCCCTGGATAGTTGATGTTCTGACATAGACTGAGTCCGTGGGATGAACCCAGAGCCATGGCAGAGCCTGGCTACCTACCCGTGGTTTATTTGATATGCCAAAAACAGTAACAATAATGGACTTCATTCCCAACGAATGGAGACTTTACTGGCACCTGCTCAAGGAAATCAGTGAACAACAGGAAGACAAGTGACAATGATAAGGGTTACTTTAATAGTGCTAAACTATTTTTATTAAGCAATATTTTATTATACCACTGTGAGATATACAATCACATAGATGTTCATGTTTGAGTTTTGGTCATACAGTGTTACAGCACCCATCCCTCCACCAGTGCCCATTTCCCACCACCAATATCCCCACTTCCCTGCCCCTCCCTAGCCTGCCTCTATGGTGGGTTCTTTATCTCTTTTCTCTCTTTCTCTCTCTCTTTTCTCCCTCTGTCTCTGTCACTCTCTCTTCCTTTTCTTACACATTGTGGATTGCAATAGATACATTTAGAGGTGATATGTATATCTTTTTGCCTATATTCAATGCTCAGTTCTCAGGTGGTATTATCATTTTTGACAATTATTATCACACCGTTCCCTTTTATGTCTTACCTAACCTCTTTCTTCCACATGTTTGTGGTATACCAGGTTTTGAGATATCGCATGGGCACAAAATGCCTGTGTGCCATGGGAACTGGGCTTGCTCAGCTGTGGAGTGTGGACCTTGAGGATGACTGTCGTTGTATTGAAAGATGTTTTCTGACTTCTGAGAGTCTGTGGGGCAGGCAAGCAAGGAGCAAAACCTGCCCCCATTCCAAGACACCCCTGCACAGGGGCGGGCAGGCAGAGACTCTGCCGTGCACCTGAGTACCTGGTGTCTGGCCAAGAGCCTTAGAAAGCAGTCTGGGTAGGGCCTCCAGGCCTTTGTGGAGGGAGCTGAAGTAGGGGAGACTGCCTCAGCTTAAGCTCCCTAAAATGCATGGTTGGCGTGGTCACCAAATTTGCATACCTGGGCTTGAATTTGGCTTCTCTCTTGGGTCATCGGGCCCCATTCTTGCTATTGTAAAAAACACAATCGGGTATCTAAAAATATATAGAGGAATCAGTGAATTCATAAAGTTATAGAGATATAAACTTATTCTGGCAAGTTCAGTGAATTAAATGACAAGCAGAAAGAAAGTCTCTTAAAAAAATAATAGTTGGGGCTAGAATGATAGCCCAGCTGGTAAGGGCGTTTGCCTTGCATGTGGCCAACTTGGGTTCAGTTCCTGGCATCCCATATGGTCCCCCAGCACCACCAGGAGTAATTCCTGAGTGCAGAGCCAGGAGGAAGGTCTGAGCATTGTTGGGTGTGACCCAGAAAAGCAAAAAAAAAAAAAAAAAAAAACCAGAAAATAAGTAGTAAAGATAAGATATAGAAAATAGAAATAGTGTGCTTGGGCAAGGGAAATGGGTCCAGGAACTGAAGCGCAGGCTTATTCCCAGCTCTGTAAAGTGTCTGAAGCATCTAGGAGCGAATAATCAGGACTGTGTAGGCACTGAATACCACTAGTTGTGGCCCACGGCCTTTACCAAACAAAATATATAATTGATTTTGATATATTTACTTTTGTTGTCATCACTAACTCAAATGATTTTCTGAAATTTCTTATTTTAAAACAGACTACATATATCTACACACAATTAAGATAAAGGTTAGTCTTATAGCATAGCTAAAATTTATATGAAAATTTTTGAATATTTCAAGTTACTATCAAAAACGTAAAAATTCACTTTCAACTTTCAAGCAGCAGCTGAAATAAAGAAACTGGTTTTAAGACTTGCATGGTTCAAAGGATATGAAAATGTGTCACCTTTTCAAGGGCGGCATAGATTTCTTGACAAACTTGGTTATAGAAATAGAATAATCTCTGTATATGAAATGAGTTATGATATTGCCTTAAGTTTTTACTTGTTGTAGAGATAAGTAGGAAATTGGAAGGAAATAAGAAGATACTAAAACAAGAAACAATGCTTTTTTTTTATTTTTTTTTTTAAAATTTTTTATAACCACCGTGAAACATACAATTACAGAGTGTTCATAATTGTTCTGGTAGCAGTATTCCAGCACCCATCCTCCCACCAGTGCCCCATTTCCACCCAATACCTCTCCCCCTCCCACCCCCACCCAATAGCAGGACCAGTTTCCTCTCTTTCTCTCTCTACTCTCTCTCTGTCTCTGCACCTCTCTCCCTCACGTACCCGCAATAGTTAGAGTTAATCACTTAGTCTTTTTATATTCAGTGGTGAGTTTTAATCTGCCATTACCATTTCCCATTTATTAAAACACTGGTATCTATTCCTGAATGAGTCATTCTATATCTTCCTTTCCCTCTACTAATTTCACTCAGCAGATACCCACATCCTTTGCATATCTATTTCCCACTGCTAGTATTCCATAGTGTAGATGAACCACAGTTCTTTAGCCATCCTCTTCTCCATTTAGGTTGTTTCCAGATTCTACCTATAGTGAATAGGAAGAGTACAGTAGTGTTTCGCTATGTGTTTTCGGTCTCTAGGTATATTCCCAGGGTGCTTGCTGGATCAAATGGGAGCTCAATATCTAGCTTTGGAGGATGCCCATATTGTTTTCCAAAGGGCTGGACCAGTCGGCACCCCCACCAGCAGTGATGATCCCTTTCACATCGGTTTCTTCTGTTTTGTGTGCCACCTGTGGGGTGGTACCTCTTGTTGTTTTGATTTGCATCTCCCTGATGATTAAAGATGAAGAGCACTTTTCCTGCTTTGGCCATTCAATTTCTCTTTTGGAAGCTTCTGTTCATTTCTTCTCCCCATTTTTTGATGGGGTTGGCTGTTTTCTTCTTGTGGAGTGCTACCAGTGCCTGTATATCCTGGATATTAACCCCTGTCAGATGGGTATTGTGAATATCCTGACCGCAAATGGAAGCAATGATAAACAAATGGGATTATATAAAATTGAAAAGCTTCTGCACCCTCAAAAGAACGGTGACCAAGATACAAAGACAACCACAGAGTGGAAGGATATTCAGAAACAATGCTTTTAAGAACTAAGCCTTAGGCATATAGTCTATATTGTATTCAATTCACTATTTAACCTCTATGGATTTCTTATGGATATCATATACTTTACCTTGACTAGAAAATGTGTTTGTATTTCTAGGAATTAGTAATCCCCATACTATATTTATTGAAATATTCTTCCATGACTTCTATAATTTACAATAACCCTGATATTTAGATAATAGAATGGTCTAGAAAGGTAGGTTTCACATGCAGTTTTCATTTATCTAAATTGATTATTTAGTAAATAATTTATCTTACCGGGGCAGGAGCGATAGCCCAGAGGGTAGGGCATTTGCCTTGCACACAGCCGGCTAATGCTGGCCTGGGTTCGATTCCCGGCATCCCATATGGTCCCCCCCCCCGAGCACCGCCAGGAGTGATTCCTGAGTGCAGAGCCAGGAGTGGCCCCTGAGCATTGCCGGGTGTGACCCAAAAAAGAAATAAAAAATAACTTATCTTACCTAAGTTGCTTTCATAGTAAATAATTTGTCTTCACAATCACATAAATAGAAAGGAACGATTAACGTTCAAGTGATATTAATTTAAGGCAGAAATTTTAAGCTTATTTGAATATCACAAGATTCTTGGCCTTTTTGTCTTTTTCAAAATATACACAACTCTCTGCAGATCACTGAATTTTCTCATTTGTTTCTTTCTGTTGATAATTTATTAAATAAAAAACATCATTTCGAGATACCTAGTCTCTTAAATGAAAGCAACAGATTTCTCTCTTAATGCTGGATTTTTCTCATTTAATAGCTTACCTGAAATTTTTTTTATTTTGTGTAAATTTTTTTAATTTTGTACTTCCCTGCAATAATGTT
Organism: Cryptotis parvus; assembly: GCA_021461705.1. Classification (NCBI taxonomy): domain Eukaryota; kingdom Metazoa; phylum Chordata; class Mammalia; order Eulipotyphla; family Soricidae; genus Cryptotis; species Cryptotis parvus. Next base: position 99,834 of record JAJIBD010001689.1, read on the forward strand.
CTTTTCTTATATGAAAGAGCATGGACGATTTGTTTATTATTGCTGTTGTAATACCTACAACCATCATTAAAACATTATATTTTCAAAATGTTTAATTTTAATATGCTCATAAAAAACCCAACATAATTATTTTTCTGATATTTCCATCAGTTTAGCTTAATCTAACTGAAAATTAATTGAGAGTAAAGCTTCAATCATTTAAAATTATAAAGAAAAACATAATAAAACAAAGTTTCAACAAAAGGGGCAAACAAGACAAACTTAAATTATAAAGAGATCATTTTACAGAGGAATACTGATTAACAAAACGCCTTAATTTTAAGATGTAGGGAGCAGTGATTGCTACTGCAAATAGGAAGTTTATTAAGTCTATTCTTGCAGTTTAGTATTTTGAGCAGTGACTTCAACTGAACATACCTAGATCAACACTCATTAGTATGAAGTAATAATGATGGTAGTAATAGTGATGATAGAGGGAAAGATTTATTTGTTATTTTTACTTGTTGAGATTTACTTGTTATTTTCCAGGGAACTGTTGCTGTTCTACTCTTTGACATGTTTTATCTCTAAAACCCCATACTAAGAGTATAGATAGATAGATAGATAGATGATAGATGATAGATAGATAGATAGATAGATAGATAGATAGATAGATAGATAGATAGATAGATAGATAGATAGATAGATAGATAGATAGAGTAGGTAGGTAGCTCTATATATGTACATATATGAAGATACATATATGTATACATATTCAAAAAAGTAAAAATAATTGATCACTTGAAACTTGACATCCCATTATTTGTTGATGTGCTCGAGCAGACACCAGTAACTTTTCCATTTGTGCCAGTATAGCCCAATGGCATGTGCTTGCTCCAGGAATACAAAGAGCCTTAAACCATTTGTTCAGGGTCTTGATGAAGAAGGCTGACCATCTTATAGTGGGCAGCCTTTTGACGTCCAACGGGAACCAGTCAGTAACAATTCTAGTCCAGCAGTTGTCTCTAAATCACTTTACATCTCCAGCTCATCTGATTTTCGACATTATGGCAAATGAGACAGTGTCCATGACTCTCAAACGTCGACGGAGGTCGGAAGTCCAGATTCCTTCTCTCACCTGAGTAAAGAATATCATATCTCAAACATGACATTCCAAGCATGGCTCTTTTTCTTCCTCTTTGGGAGACCCAAATAGCGTTGTCATCCTGCTTTCGTAGGGTTCAGGTCTCTGAGGTGTTTGTTAATTCAAGAAGAATGGTGGAGTCGAAGAGATGAGCCCAGAGCCAGAGTTTTTTGCCTTTTAGCTTTTCATTGATGCTCTTGAAGGCATTCCACACCACTCTCTTCCTCCTGCACAGCTCAGGTTTTAGGTTGTTCATTATGTTGAGTTCTCAACCTGGGTACACATAACTGCTGTATTCAGAGATGTTTGTTCTGTTGAGAGTGAATGTAACATCTGGAAACAGTTCGCTTTTCATGAACATTGTTTTGTTGAGATTCAGCTGTAGACCTACCTTTCCACGTTCACGGTCAAAGTCAGCCAGGATTTGTGCCACTTGGCTAATGTTTGGTGTTATTAGAACGATGTTATCAGCGAAACAGAGGTGGTATTGTTGCTGACTGTCTATCTTCACTCCCATTCCTTCACATTCTAATTGTCGCATGACGTTCTCGGGGGTGGCACTGAATAGTTTCAGTGAAATGGTATCACCCTGCCAAACCCCCTCTTTTGACATCAGTGATCACTTCCTTGTAGAATGGTGAGATCCTGGTGGTGAATCCATAATACAACTCATGAAGGATCTTGATGTATTCGGTTTGAATGCCCTGTTTGGCTAGGGCTTCGATGACCGCTTTGGTCTCAAAAAGAATCAAAGGCTGTCTTTAAATCAAAGAACGTGAGACAGAGCAGCTTATTGAACACTGTACAAACCTCAATGAGCTTGGTTACTGTGTGGATATAGCTGATTGTGCTGAATCCTTTTCAGAAGCTAGCTTGCTCACATGGTTGTCCTTCATTTAATGTTCTGCCAATCCTGTTCGGGATGACTCGAGTGAACAACTTGTAGATGATGGACAACAGGCAGATGGGGTGATAGTTGCCAATGTCGTGAATGTCTCCCTTCTTGAACAGTAGAACTGTCCTGCCGGTTTTCCTTTGGGGTGGCACCTTGCATTCAGACAGGTGGCGTGTGAAGAGCTGAGCCAGTGTATTGATGAGAACTGATGGCAGATTATTCAGGAGTTCGGGTCTGACTTTGTTTGGTCCTGGTGCTGTTCGCTTCTTTACCAACAAAATGGCATGTTGGATTTCAGAAGGGAGTCGTTGGAAATGACATATCCATTCTGCAGAATTTGGTATGTGGGCAGATGGACGTGGCTATCAAAGAGATCCAAGTAGAAGTTATGGATAATCTTCTCAATTGCCTTTCTGGAAGATGTGATAGATACATCAGGACGTTGGAGGGCAGTCATATTAGTCTTATAGTAGGCGATGGACAGGTGGCATAGCAAATGCTTTTCCTGGCTTCTGCTGCATCGGCCAGTATTGCTGCTCTTTTCTCTTTGAGGTCTTTTTAATAGCTTCTCTGCACTGCTTTGTGAGCTTGGACATTAGCATATGGTTGCCTAAGGCTTGCGCCTTGCCATGTTGGTGAATGAGCTCAAGCGTTTTTGATGACAGGTGTCCTTTTGTGTTTTTTTTCTCTCTGCATTCTTAACACAATCACGGAGTTGCTGAACCAGTCAGTTGTATTCTTCATCAATGTTGTCAATGATGACATCTTAAGATTGGCTTGCTCTCTTGGGTGTAGCTCAGATGAGCTCTGGAGTCTGGTGATGAAAACGCTGCAAGCACCGTGTGGGGTTCCTCTGGGTTTTTCTGATGCTCTATTGGGATGGTGGGCTCTACCGGGGAGTTGCTCACTTTCCCTGACCCCTCGTGCTCAGTGCAGTACAGGGAGTGCAATGGGGAGAGCTGATAGCAGTTTTGCCTGGTGTCTGTGACCAGATATTTATTATTTTAAAAATAAGTATAAAAGGGGCTGGAGCAATAGTCCAGTGGGTAAGGCGTTTGCCTTCCGGCAGCTGGCCCATGCAGGCCCAGGTTCGATCCAGCATCCCATATGGTCCCCAAGCACTACCAGGAGTAATTCCTGAGTGCAGAGCTAGGAGAAACCCCTGAGCATTGCCTGGTGTGACCCAAAAAAAAAAAAAAAAACAACATCCTTCTGTTCTATTTTAAATTAATCCATCATTTTATAAGCAAGACAAACTGAGTTCATGTGATGACAAAATTTGAAAAAAAAAAAGAAATGTAGTTGGAGGCCTTGTGTTTTATAGCAGACATCATCCAAAAGAGAAAAAAAAAAGATGAGAGGAATTTGGGAGTAACTGGTGTAAATGAGTGTGGAATAAAGAAAATGTTATAAAAAAGTCATTTTCTGGAATATGTAACAAAGGAGCAATCTTTTTAACTGATGGAGGGGAAGGCTCGGATGAAGAACAGTTTAGGAAATAAAAACATTGCTTTCAACAGATGATTTTACTTTTTAGATATTAATGAAATATCTATAACTTAAAGTTGATATACAGGACTCATTATAACTATATGAATTATAGAATTGGGAATTATTAAAATTAAAATCTTAGATGGTATATAGATGAGTTAGATAATACAGAGATGTTAAAATAAGTAGAGATAACAAATGAAGTTTGGAAAACAGTTTTAAAGCCAGAGGGAAGTAGAGAGGTTAAGATGCTTGCCTTAAAAGGGAGCCAAACTTGTTTCAGTGCCTAGCACCAAAACCAGTGCAACCTGAGCAACATGAAGAGTGATTCCTGAACATTGAGCCATATGTGATTCCTGAGTAGTGTCAGACATGGCAAAAACTCAAAATAATATTAATAATGTAAAAATAAAATAAAAATCAATTATATCTTAAAATCTAAATAAAAAATGAAAGCAATTAATATGGGTTCATGGAATATAAAGATATCAGATGATAGAATGTCAGGGGGCATTTGGGGTCCCCGACAATAAGGAGGGGAGTAGGTTCCCATTACTACCAAGCCAGTGGTGGATGGACAGAATTCACAAGCTCAGCAAAGTTCCAAAAACTGTTCCTATCACCAATAACTGAACAAATGCTGCTAATACAACCCAAGATGGGTAAACTCCCAAACCACTAGCTTCTAACCAAACCTGTGACCATGTGCTCTTGCTGAGAGCTTCCACCAAAATGGAAAGTATCCTCTTCTCAGCATCTTTTATCCCTCCAAAGCCTTCCAAGGGTTTCCAAGCCAGTCCTTTATGGGTGGAGTTATTCGGAGACTAAAACCAGGTTACTCATAGAGATACCAGGTGCATTTACCTAGCCATAGGCTTGCAAATGTTAATTGCCGTGGTCGAATCTCTGCCTTTTAAGCTTTTGCAAAGACACTAGTAGAGATGGGGATAGGATACCTAAGACCAAATATAACTCAGGATTTAATACATGGGTAATAACATACACTTTATACCATTAATATCCTATAGCCAGATATATATTTCTCCAAACTTCCACGAGGTTCTTTTCCTACTCCAAGGTAGTTCTGGGTGCTCTGCCTTGGTATATCTAAGAGTCAAGTTCACTTGCCTGGAGGGAAATTAGTATGCTTCCTTCCTTGATCTGAACGGAGGTGCATACTTAAAGGAGGATCTACAGCAGTCAGGGAATTCCTTGTAAAATTGTACAGTCCCACGAAGAGGACCTATGGAAGTTATGAGCATAATATTTTGAATGGTTAATATAGAATTCATGGTAAGGATATTCTACCAATCAGATTTCTAAAATCAAACTGTCTTTCTGCCCTAATCTCCCATTGTGATTTTCATGAAAGAGTCACAAGGCAAAATTTCAAATGGCTCCTAACAAATATAAATGCTTTGGACTAGCAGGGACCCAGCGCTGGTTAAGGCAAATTCTACAACAACCATGTCGTATTTGATATGCCAACAGCCAGTAAAAATTATAAACCTCATTCCCATGACCTGAAGGAATGGTCTTAGGCTCTTCGTATTCCTGGAGCGAGCAAATGCCCTTGGGCTATACTAACACATGACAGGATGTATGGAGATGTTACTGGTGCCCGCTTGAGCAAATGAATGAACAATGGGAAGATAAGTGATACAAGTGATATATGTATATATATCCATATATATAGATATTCATATATATAGGATATATATGTACATATATATCAATATATACTTTATATATAAAGTATCAAATGACAGAATAATGAAATTACTAGGAATAGGTAAGCTTGGAGTTGAGACATGAAAAGAAACAATTTTAAAATTCTCAGAAATTAAGCAAGAAAATATGAAGTTAAACTAACTTTTAAAAGTTAAAAAGGTTAGTAATTGTTCCCTGGGAAATGAGAGTAGATTGGGAGTGAGAAAAGAAGAGTATTCAGAGTAAAAGAGAGAGCAAAAACTATATCACAGAAGTTCTATGAAGTAAATGTGATTTAGGGGGAAGGTAAAAATACTGAAATAGGAATGTGACAACGGTAAGGATTTCTGTTAAGGTAGAGGAACTTTGAAGAGCAGGGAACAGTTTAAAAGAATAAATAATAAAAAGCTTTTTTTTTCTATGAGGAAAATAAAATGAGTTTAATGACAGGTATCCTGAGTAACAGTGTGGGTGATGGAGCTCATGCCAAATGTCCTACATCTTGGCAGTAAAGAATGAGTTCATCCAGTTTAGTGTTCGGACGGAGCTGTGCGTGGGGAGCAGAATGCATGAAAGATAAAGAGATTGAACTAGCGGTCTCACTGAAGTTAGGAGATAGTGTCAGTCAGTGTGGGGAAGCAATAGAAAAAATGCAAGCTATTATTAAGCTAGTTTTTATGAGACATGAAAGATTTTGTGTCATTCACAAGTTGTGAAATTGTGCGTATATACGCCATATTAAAGTATATGATATACTTAGCTGTTGGTTTTGAGATTTTTTTTCATTTATATTATTTAAAGGAGCTTTCTTAATAATACAAAAATAGCTAGGATTGGAGATGTATTACAGGGTTTAAGGAACAGGCATTGCAAGTAGTCAACCTTGATTCAAACAATCCCTGGCACCAGTTCAATCCATGGTGCTCCCCACCCCAAGTAGAAATATGTGCAGACCTGTTAGCCCCCAGCCCTTAGTCCTAGTGGCTAAATGATCCAAAAAAGATACTATAAGGATAGTGTTTAAAATAGTTACCATTTATATTGATGGAAAATATTAGTGACTTTATTCTGTTAATAGGAGTGAAAGTGAAATTTATCCATTTTTAATGGATACTATCATAATTGCTTTTTTGAGGATAGTTTATTTCACAGAAACTAAAATAGTTTCATGTATATGGATGTTTTTTCTGTTTGGGTGGACAGATTTCTCTTGTCCTAGTTACCCTCACATTATTATATTTCCATCATATCCACATTCCTGGCACTTTTATTGAAGGTGATAAAACTCTGTAGAAGTAGTTTGAAGTAAACGGTTCTACTAAATTCAAGACTGTTTTGACTATTAACCTTCAGTTTGAAGTTTTAGGTGACCACAAAGCCAGTATGAAGGACTATAGATTTACTCTACAAAATATACCTTAAAGAGGTTTTTTTAACTATGGTGCTTTGCTGATGCAGGAATATATCCTGTTCTGTGTTTCTAACTTAACAAATTACATGTAAAAGCCATAAACTCCTTTTATATTATCTATAAACATAATAAAAATGTTACACTATATAACTTTGACTTAGTCAATAATTCTAGACTTAGCCTTAGGGTTTGAAGAGGAAATTATTCCTGTTTACATTTTAATTATCCTATAAACTTTTGGAAATAGCTATTGATCTTCAGCATCTGGCATCAGAAAGTTGTTTCTTTCCTGTTCTGTAGACAGTGCCAAATGCCAGTAACAATTATATTAGATCATTCTCATGACCTAATATAATGGTTTGAGGCTCTTTATGTTCCTGTCCCAAGCTGATGCCCTTGGCTCTACAGCATGTGACAGAACATATTGAGATATTACTGGTGCCCGCTCTAGCAAATAGATGATTAACGGGAAGATCGTGATCGTGATCGTGATCGTGATCTGTAGACAGTAAAAAGCATGTCATACAGGCTGTCAAAAAGAAATTCAGAAGAATCAAAGGTTATATATGTACAGTAAAGTTCAATTTCAGCTTGATTTAAATGTTCAAGGACTTAAAATTATGTCCTCTAGACCATACTTTGAAAAGAGGAGGCAAGGGACAAGGCCTTGTGTGAACTGGTGCTGTATTAAATTTGGCATAGTACAGGCATGTGGTCCCCCGAATGCCATCAAGAATGATACCTGAACATCTAACAGGACTAAAGCAGTGATCATTGCCTGTTGTGAAGATACAAATAAAATCAGAGTAAAGGTTATGTCCACTAACCAACTTTTTGAGTGAAAACTAGGAACCTAATTTGAATGAAGAAATGCATTATTTTTTAATGGGAAATGAAAACAAAACAAACCAAAACTCCTCTCAAATGGTAACTCTGCTTGATAACTTGATCACTTGACATCCTGTTATGCATTGATTTGCTCGAGCAGGCACCAGTAACATCTCCATTTGACCCTATCACATGCCAGGGTAGCCCAATGACGTCTGGATGCTTCAAGAATATGAAGAGTCTCAAACCATTCGCTCAGGGTCTTGATGAAGAGTCTGACTATCTTGTAGATGGGCAGCCACATGATCTTTTGACATCCCGTGAGATTCAGTCAGTAACAGCTCTAGTCCAACAGTCATTTCCAAATCACATTACATGTCCAGCTCTGAACACCATTATGACGGCCCCCATACATAAACAGAAGTAAATAAATAAATAGTAAATATAGACTACTTCAATTGACATTTTAGTAAGTTGGAAATTCAACTTTAGAGCATTTGATGGAAGTATAATTATTTAAATTTAAACAAAGCCAAGTTTGTATAATTATTTTGTTTATTCAAAAATATTTACTGACATGATTATTTTCCAGTGATAATGGTAGGAATTACTGAAACTAAATTCAATGAGTGATGGCTGACAGCAAGCATGGTTTGTAAGGAAAACTTTTCATTGTAGAGTAAAAAACAATAATGTGTTTTAATATACTGTTTGTGGAACTTAAGAATTCTCTAATAAGTGTTCTATAATTACTCTTTTTTAAAGTCCAGAATCTCATTAAAGATTATTTAATTTGAATTCTATAATGCCTTGTTGGGTCAGTTTGGGGCCTTAGAACCTTCTTAACTCGACTCATTAAAGATGTTATTTTGAGACTTGAGCAGGGAGTCTTATAGACTTTTCTTTTCCATACCCCCTCACCTCTTCACAGTGGGAACTATCAAGTAATAATCATCACCTTTTCTTCTCTATACATTTCTTCCTAACACAACCTAATTAAATGTACTGGTTCAATACTCTGTAGAGTATTTCACATAAATGATGCCCTTAATTAATAGTGACTTGATGCAATGACTTGCACCAATCAATTCAATTTAACTTTATATAAAAACACAAGTATATTTAAAAATATAATATGAAAGTATAGAGTTTTAAAAAAATGTGATCATTTTCCAAATATGCTTCTATTTTGTTACTGCCATCTAGCTTCCATAGAAAGTTTTGCACATATTGTGAATATGGAAAAGATGGACTATATAGTCAATTTTTAGATCTATGAGGCATAAACAAATTTTCAAACTTGAACTTCGTTTTTGCTTTAATCTTTAACATTAAAGAGAGAGCCAATGACACCATTTATTTTTCCACATTATGATTTTTTTCTGAGAGTGCATATTACTATACTGTAAAATAAAATGTCTTATTCATTCTAGGAACCTGAATAAATAGGACACACAGTATTTAAACATTTTATAGTAATTTATCATTTTCAAAGTTGGTATATCAAAGTTACTATATGTAAGATATTCATCCTAATTTAAGCCACTTCATATCATTTTCCAATAATATTGAAAGCTGTTTCCTATTTAACATACAAATAAAAAGTATACAAGTCACTGTGCTTGGGAAGCAAATGAATGGGAACAAGAAATTCTAAGAGACAAGGTGATATTTGAGTACTGCTTGAGAAGGAAAAGTTTTCTAGTAAAACAAGTGGGAAGTTAACTTCTGGAATCAGGCATAAGTTGTGCAAAAGACATGCTAACATAACTGGTATAATGAGACCATTTCAAGCATTCATTCCTCGTCTATGCCAAATAAACCTTTTAAGATGCTAACTTTATTATAGTTTGCATACAACAAGTTTTAAATCAATTAATTATGGTGCTACAATTCTAGAATATGAATGAAGTTTGAACAGAATGAATAATAGTGTGCTGCTTTATTTCATCTCGGTATAGGGATAAACACCTGCTCAAGATCTTGTGCCTATTCACCACAATACACGTGATGACAGCGCATGTGTCAAAGTCATTAACCATATTTTAGAATCATTGCTATTGCAGAATGCAACAAATTGTTATCACACATTTGTTCTTATATGGGGAACAGACTACCAGTGCCTTTTGATTTCAGTCTCCCTCTCTTACTGATACTTAATATGCCAAGTTAAAATACTTGCATAGTGGACTAGAAGGCATCATGGGGATTTTCTGAACCTCTTTCCTGCCAACTTGACAGGTTGCATTGCAGCAGGTGCCCAACAAGGCGATTAAGAGTGTACAGGTTGACAAAACTTGTGTGATATGACTGCAGGCGTTTTATGTGAATGACATGTCATGGCAAGCACTGGTCTCAGGAGATCATACCAAGGGTTCTGGAGTGTGAGTTATTATATATGCATATAAAACATCATCAAGAAGGTGAGGAGGCAGGAAGAATAACCTTGACTGAGATTGTATAGACAAAGTATATTGCAGAACAAGGCATATTCTTTTTGTAACTTAACTTTGCTATGAATGTCCTATTTATTTGAGTGGATGCAGTATGTATCTATCCTGGTGATGGATTTTTATTTTGACTGCTGAACAACTCAGTCATTTGTCTGGATGTCAGTGAGAGCCTAGATTTTTAAAATTAATAATTACTAAGATCAACGTTGCCAAATTCATATTAAGAACAAATTCAGCCTGTGGGGCCAACCTCTTCACTTGAATTGATTACATGTTTGAAAACAAACTTAATATTAGTTGTATTATCCACTGTTTTTTAAATCAAAAGTTAGATGAGTAGATTTGAAATGATAAATACTACTTGTATTTTCATAAAACTTCTAAAGATAAATGTGCTTGTAGTTTCTTTCACAATAGGTCATCACTTCATAGAATCCAAATTAAGGATGTTAATGTTCACATTTACATATAAGAGTGATATTGTGTGTATATATGCATATATAAGATATATATATATGTACATATATACATATACGCATGTGTATAAGACTGGGCCTCATGGGATGAACCCAGAGCCACATCAGAGCCTGGCAAGCTACCCGTGATATATTCATTATGCCAAAAGCAGTAACAATAGTGGACCTCATTCCCAACGAATGGAGACTATACTGGTGCTCACTCGAGCAAATCGATGAACAATGGGAAGATAAGGATATACGTATATATACATATATACACATATTTATATATATATATATAAGTGTGTATATATGTACCTATACTCATAAAGATATCTGATTTTCAAAGGAATTCATAATCTTTACATATTATCGACTTATAAGTTATTTAAAATATTGCTTTTTCTTGATGTCCCTAATAATATGTCCATGATCAGACTTACTTACTTCCACTAGAAAACAAACATTTTTATTGTCTAATGTAAAACGTTCTGAGTCATTTCATTTATGACTAAAATAACTATAATTTATATTACAAAAAACTATAATAGCAAAAAATTTCTGTACTTTTTTGATCAGCATGTAAAAGCAATCTCAAATTAAAGTAATATATGTCAGTGAAGATTAAGATCGAGTGTTAGTTGCCTATTTTTCATTTTACATGCACCATTAAAACTAAATGTGAAAGTGTCATCTATATTACGAATGGAGAGATAAATGCTTTGTAAATAGAGAAATAGCTATAGAGTGCTTGTTTTAATGTCAGTTTAAAAACTTTCTGATTATAACCCACTTAAAATGTTTTTAAGTTAAGTCACATGATCTTCTGAAAAAATGTATATCTTGAGACTAGTGGAAAAAACTAATATTTCACTAACTATAAGTTAGTGAAATATATGTATAATGGAAATAACTATAATTTCCATTATATACGTATTAATGTTTCACTAACCCTATTAATATTATCAGATTCCAGTAGCACAAATAAACTAGGCACTGGTATAAAAACACATCTTACACAAAATAAAATGTGAATTTTTTTCTTGGTTATTTTAGGTTCAAAATTAGAATAAAACTGAATACGGTATGGGTTTTTCTTATGAGAATCATTTGTTTACTATGAGAAAGACAAGAGTAACTACAATTGAAGTATAGTTGGGATTTTTTGTTTTGGTTTTGCTGTTCAGCATTTTGGTACATGGCTAACCAATCCATTTCCCCTTTGCCCTTCTAATATAACCATTTTATTCTACTCTGACATAACATGATCCAATACAATTCTTCACAGTAAATTGTCATTTACTAGTAGAATTTTGAGTGTATGTGGGATATATACTTTTGTGTCACAGCAAAATCTTTACCCTTTAAAAATTCATACAGATAATTCTTGTCAGTATTTCAAGGTTGGTTAAGACTTATTCCACTCTCCTTAATTTTTTCCTCACTGGGTCATACGCGGAATCCCAAACCATAAAAATCTTTATAACTAAAAACATTCTGTTGACTGTATTAATAATTCATCATCTTATTATAGTGTATTTTGATAGCCATCTTTTAAAGAACGATCTTAGTTGGAGGAATTTGGGTTCAGGGTTTTAGTTGTGTTATGTCTCACCTCAGGCTATTAAAATTGAATTACATTGACTATATGACTTAACTAAGAATTTGCTTTCTCCGATTCTGGAAAAGTCCAAATTCCAGATGAAGGTGATGTTGTAAATATAGTTCCTTGTGAAAACCTTTTCCTGACTTGCAGATGACTGCCTTCTCTCTGTGCATGGTAGAGAGTGAGAACTCTTCTCATAAAATCATCAATTCCATGAAGGGAAATCAGCATACTGGCTCTTATGGCTGGGAATATGAAGGGCACATTAGTATTATATGATTCCTACAAATCACTTACCCTCTTCATTTTCACATCAACCTCCTTCTGTTTACAACAAACTAGATATTCATTTCCTTCTTTTCTGAATGAAACTTTATGTCTCAAAAAATTCAGTCCTACACTAACAGTTTTCAGAAGCTTACCAATAGATTCTTACAGCTAAGTTGAAGTTGTCTTCAGGAGATCTCTACTGAAACCCACTTTCATAAATCAGTATATTGAGTAGAGAGTGATTTCTTTAGTCTCTGCTCCAGATCTCACCTTTGTCAGTATTACGGATCCACATAACACCTTCTCTCACTCTCACTAAAAGAACAATAAAAATGAATCATCATTTGTACACCATTAGATTCTAGTTATTTTAAATAAAATTACCTTACACTTTGTTTTTTAAGGTTTACTTTATCATAAATATGTTTTTGCTTAGGTTAAAGTAAGATAACTCTGAGTCTATAACTCTACTAAGTGGAAGTATGAAATGTATAGATTGAACTGTTATGTAGTAAAGATTGTTATGCACTACACTAGCTTGCATCTACAAAGAAAAAGATATTTGATGAATATAGGAAAATAATTTTTTGTAATTATGAGACTTTTGTTTGTTTTTTCTGTTTTAAAAAATACTTTATTGGGACCAGAGAGATAGTATAGTGGTTAAGTGCAATTTTACTGACCTGGTTCCATCCGTATCCCCAGATGGTACCCTGAGAATCATTGACTGCATCCCTGGAGGTTGCTAAGCACCACTAGAGTTGCCCAGGCAGCCCTGTATACAGTAGGGCCAGAAGAGCACTGTGTCCTTGAGTCTGCATCTAAGAGCCAGCCCTATTGGCTGAGATTTGCTAATAGAATTGCCTAGACCTCCTGAGTATGGTTTGTGAGAACCATGAAAATCCACACCCCCAAAATGATGGTAAATTCCTTAGAAACAGATATAGACAGATATCATCCTTCATAGATTTAATTAGCACTGTGTAGGATGATATTGAGGTAAATTATGGGATTTTTTTTGAACATTGTATGATACTTTGGGAACATTTAAAAAATATTAAGTGGAACAAAGAAAGCCTCTTCAACAAATGGTGCTGGGAAAACTGGGCAGCTACATGTAAAAAAATGAACTTAGACCTCCTTCTAACGCCATGCACAAAAGTCAGATCAAAATGGATTCTAGATCTCGATATCAGACATGAATCTATAAGGTACATCGAAGAAAACATAGGAGAAACGCTCTATGACATCGAAACGAAAAGTATCTTTAAAGACGACACACCGCTGACCAAGCAAATGGAAGCAATGATAAACAAATGGGATTATATAAAATTGAAAAGCTTCTGCACCTCAAAAGAAACGGTGACCAAGATACAAAGACAATCCACAGAGTGGGAAAGGATATTCACCCAATACCCATCTGACAAGGGGTTAATATCCAGGATATATCAGGCACTGGTAACACTCCACAAGAAGAAAACAGCCAACCCCATCAAAAAATGGGGAGAAGAAATGAACAGAAGCTTCCAAAAAAGAAGAAATTCGAATGGCCAAAAGGCATATGAAAAAGTGCTCTTCATCTTTGATCATCAGGGAGATGCAAATCAAAACAACAATGAGGTACCATCTCACCCCACAGAGACTGGCACACATCCAAAACAGCAAGAACAACCGGTGCTGGCGTGGATGTGGGGAAAAAAGGGACTCTCATCCACTGCTGGTGGGAGTGCCGACTGGTCCAGCCCTTTTGGAAAACAATATGGACATTCCTCCGAAAGCTAGATATTGAGCTCCCATTTGATCCAGCAATAGCACTCCTGGGAATATACCCTAGAGACCGAAAAACACATAGCAGAAACACTATCTGTACTTCTTTATTCATCTCTGCGCTATTCACTATAGCTAGAATCTGGAAACAACCTAAATGCCCGAGAACAGAGGAATGGCTAAAGAAACTGTGGTTCATCTACACTATGGAATACTATGCGGCTGTCAGAAAGGATGAAATTATGGAATTTACCTGCAAATGGATGGACATGGAGTCTATCATGCTGAGTGAAATTAGTCAGAAGGAAAAGGACAGATATAGAATGACTGCATTCATTGATAGGATATAGATACCAGTGTTTTAATAAATATGGGAAATGGTAATGGCAGATTAAAACTCACCACTGAATATACACAAAGAGACTTAAGTGATTAACTCTAACTATCTGCAGGGCTAGCCACAATGTGTAAAATAAGAGGGAGAGAGATGCAGAGACAGAGAGAGAGATAGAGAAAGAGAGGAAACTGGGGTACCTGCTATTAAGGCGGGTGGGGGATGGGAGGGGAGGGGTACATTGGTGGTGGAAATGGGGCACTGGTGGAGGGATGGGTGCTGGAATACTGTATTACCAAGAACCAATTATGAACACCTTTGTAATTGTATGTTTCACGGTGGTATAATAAAAAATTAAAAAAAAAAAAAAATGAAATTGACCTCTAAAATGTCAGTTTTACATATATCAGGAGGTCTCGTTAAAGGTGGAAATTATCACAAACGTGTGGGAGTCAGAGGTTAGGTAAGACAGAAAATGGAACAGGGTGCTAATAATTGTCGAGGGTACTAATGCCAACCTAGAACTGAGCATTAAATAGAGGCAAAAGGATACACATGACAACCTTTTAATGTATGTTCTGTAATCCATAGTCTGGAAGGGAAGGAAAAGAGAAAGAGAGAGAAAGGGAAAGAAATAAAGAACCTGCCATGGAGGTGGGCTGGGGGAAGGGGGAGGGAACCGGGGACATTGTTGGTGGGAGATGGGCACTGGTGGAGGGACGGGTGCTGGAACACTGTATGACCAAAACCCAAACATGAACTTTTTAATTGTATATCTTTTTTATTTGTATATCTCACGGTGGTATAATAAAATACTTTAAAATAATAAAAATAGATAGACAAATAAAAAAATAACATTCAAAAAAAATAAAATAAAATGTCAGTTTTAAATATAATGTAGTAGAAGATAAATTTAAATAACACAAGTTTATAGCAATTTTGGTCATTCTGCATCTGATTTTGAAACAGCTGTACAATGGACTCATTAATAAAATAGTTTTTAGGCACAATATTCAAAATACATTTCATAAATCACTGAAGAAAATAGTTTTTTTAATATTTAAATACAATGGTTTACATGAGCTTATAGTACTTAATTAGAAAATTAAGAACTCAGGTGAAAGATTTTTTACAAATTAATGAAAATATTTTTTTCAAAATTCTCTATTCTTTCTTTTTCTTACATTTTCATCTTAATAGTCAATGTGATGTGGCCTAGTAGTTGAATTATTATATTCTGAGAAAACTTATCACCTAACCAGTTAAAATTGTTTAAAATTCCATGGGAAGGGAAACGATGTTCTTTTTTTTTTTTTTTTTTTTTTTTTTGCTTTTTGGGTCACATTCAGGGGCACTCAGGAGTTGCTTTTGGCTATTCACTCAGGAATTACTCCTGGCGTTGCTGGGGGCCATATGGGATGCCGGGTATTGAACCTGTAGCTGAGTGCAAGGCAAAACGCCATCCCTTACTATTGCTTCTAAGAAACAATGTTCTTATGAAACTAGAAAACATTTCTTAAGGATCTACATTCTGGAATATGTTTTTCAAACAACTTTAATTAATTGCTTTTGCATCATGGCCAGTGAGTTTTAAGAAGGACTGTGTCTATTTTCCTTTATTAAAAGAATATGTACAAAGAGAAACAAAATGCCATTCCCCTGCTTTGCTGTGACCTTTGTAGCTTTCCATGTTGAAAGGATATGAAATTCCTCTTTCTTTTTTTCAATAATAATTTCTAGTTATGCTATTCAAGAATCCACAAAAATATGATAGAGGCTTTCTAGCATTGGACAAGTCAAAATACCATTGGTGTTTGTTTCTTTTTGTTTTCTGGAAACACAGTCTCAAACTCATAAGTAAAACTTTCATAGTGTTTTATATTTACTAATTTACAATATTTACTGATGTATTTACTGCATGAATGTGCATATATATTTACATTGTTAACTTGGCAGGCCCCTAAGTAAGATAAGTTTATTTTATTAGGATACATCATGACTATAGACATTTTAATTGTAGAGATAAAGAAGAATCTCAATTGTGTTCCTTAATCTTGTAAAAGTCAGAAATCCTAGTTAATCACATGTATTATAGACCAGCTCGGTAAAACCTCCATTCTAAAAACAGAATTAGCTTTTTACTTTCAGTGACCTTGTCTTTAGTATATATAATTGAGTGTATTGTAGTTATTGTTTCCTTTCATGATTTCTATTTTTTCCATTATATTTTTCTACAATAACTACATTATTGTCATAGTGTTGCTTATTTCTTTCCATTTATCATTCTCTTCTGACATTAGTTTAGACTGCTCACCAAATTTTTTTTTTCTTATCTTTTAGGCCACATCTGGCACTGCTCAGGGCTTGTTTCTGTATTTTTGTATTTGTCCTCAGGAATTGCTCCTGGTGGCCTCGGAACACCATATTGGAAGCTAGAGATTGAACCCAATTTAGTTATGTGCAAGTCCAGTGTCCCTGCCCAACTCATCACTACAGCCCATCATCAAAGCTATTTTTTTTTTCTTTTGGCGTCACACCTGGCAATGCTCAGGGGTTACTCCTGGCTCTGCACTCAGGAATCACTCCCTGGCAGTGCTCAGGGGACCATATGGGATGCTGGGGATTGAACCCGGGCTGGCACAGGCCGACCGCATGCAGGGCAAATGCCCTGCCCACTGGGCTATTGCTCCAGCCCCTACCAAAGCTGTTTTAATGAAGCTCACTGTGTTTCTAATTTCACTTAATATATTATTTTTACTGGGAGGGAGTGGCCTACCAAACACACTGTAGTCACTTGGAGGTCGCTCTGGCTATATTAGGCTTACGTGGCTATCACTTCTATGTTACGGACATCACAGTGCCTTCAGATGACAGAAAATTAAGACTACTCTGGAAGTACTCAGGTGGTTTTCTGGGCTACATCTGAAGTTTTTCAGGGAGTGATGTGGTATAAATATTTGGATTTTAGTTCTAGGACATGCAAAGGAGGCAAGCCTGTTTGCTGAGCCTTTGTATCTGCTCCTGTAAATTATTTAAGTTGTTGTGACTGTATTTCATCACCTTACAAAAGTTCCACCTGTAAATAGGTTCCAACAAACCATCTTCAGGAGGACACAAACACTCAAAGCTATAGCAATAGGATATGTTCCCAGAAATCCTTTCATACTGTTTTCCAAGATTTGAGTCTCTTGGCATTCTTTGAATCAGAACTGCTGTGCCAGAGAGACAAGTCAGTGGACTAGAGCTTATGCTTTACAAGAACACATTTCATGTTTGATCCCCAGCATTGCACTTTTCTCCAACATCACCAACCATCAAGCCAGGGAGTGCCCCTGGTGCTGCAACATCGCAGTTTAAGATCATCTGTTATGATCTTCACAGTTACCTATACAGCAGCCTGAAATCTCTCTCTGCCTTTGTTTGATGAGCTAATTGTTTTCGAATTAAGGGTCCTCTCTAATTCCAGCATGCTTTCTTCTCAAGATCTTGAACCTAATTACTTCTGCAACAACTCTATTTCCAAATAAAGATACAATTATAGCGTCCAAGTGGACTAATGTGGAAGCTGAGGGAAGTGTCCCTAAGCACTTTAGTGTTTAAAGTTAGGTCTCACCTGGTCATTTGTTTAAAACTGCTTCCTGCTCATACCACCATCCAACCATTTATACAAGGTAAACATTCCCTTGCAAAAATCTTTGGGCTAGATAAAGAACCTGCCATAGAGGCAGGCTAGGGGAGAGGCTAGTGAATCGGGGTCATTGGTGGTGGGAATTGGGCACTGATGGAGGGATGGGTGCTGGAACACTGTATGGCCGAAACCCAAACATGAACATTTTTGTACTTATTTAACTTATGGTGGTATATTAAAATATATCTAAAAATTTATCTGGGCTAGATAGTTCTGGAATCGAGACTGATCTCCCTCCATTTTAGAAAGATTGTATGGTATTCCCAACATATTACCAACTAGCTTCAGTGAGGTTTGAGGCATTGTGCATTCTTATTTTATTTTATTTTGATGTTTGAGTCACAGCCAGCTATGCCCAGGTTATTCCTGGCTCCGTGATAGGAACTACCCCTGAAGTTGCTCAGGGAACCATATGGTATGCCAGGAATCGAACCCGGGTCTGCAGCGTGTGAGGGAAATACCCTACCTGGTGTACTATTGCTCCTGACCTACACATCATTATTAAATGTATGGAAATATGGATATTTGTAAATAATAATTTCATAACAGCACATCAATATAGGTCAGGTTAGATTCCTCAAGTAGTATGTTTATAGAAAAAACTTTCTTTTAATACTTTTTGTGTCACTTGTATCACTTGTATCACTTGTCTTCCTGTTGGTAATTGATTTCTTTGAGCGGGCACCAGTAATGTCTCCATTTGTTGGGAATGAAGTACATTATTGTTACTGTTTCTGGCATATAGAATACACCATGGGTAGCTTGGCAGGCTCTGATGTGGCTCTTGGGTCATCCCATGGGGCCCAGTATTTTTCTATGTCAGACCATCAACCATCCAGGGCCCCCCGGGGTGGAACCCTGGGTGTAGACAAGCCTGTCTCCTATCTGCCAGCTTCCTACGCAGCCAGGCACTGCAGCTACACCTGCAACACTTTAAGGGGCAGGTGGTGCAATACTTTCTGTATCACTTTTTGTACCGTTCATCATCGATTTGTTCAAGCAGGTACCAGTAACATCTCCATATAACCTGTCTCATGCAAGTAGAGCCAAAGGGCACCTACTTGCTCCACCGAACATAAAGAGCCTCAAACCATTCCATCAGGTCGTGGGAATGAGGTCTATAATTGTTACTGGTATTTGGCATATCAAATACGACATGGGTAGCTTGACAGGCTCTGCTATGCGAGTAGCATACTCTTGTAGTCATCTCTAAATCCAGCATTTATTGATAAACAGCGTGGCTGCTTGCGCCACGCGAACCAGGCTGTGATAGGTTGGTCTGCTGGGTGGAGTTCTGATGAGGGGGACGTCCAGATGTGGAAAATGGAGGCCCTCATCAGAGTGGGGGGTTGTCTGGCTTGTTGTGAGGCTCTGCTGGGGTGGCGGGCCAGGGCTAGAAACTGCCATCCCTCCAGGGAGCCTCATGTGCCCAGGGGGAGCCAGTAGCAGCTCTGCCCCATGTCTGTGAATCTCTGGATCAACATACCTGGGCCAGATTAAGAAAGACTGCTGCAGGGTGGATCTCGATGAGCTGGGTTTTGATAGGCTGGTCTGCTGGGTGGAGTTCTGACGAGGGGGACTTCCGGATGTGGAAAATGGAGGTCCTCATGGAGTGGGGGTCATCTGGCTTGTTGTGAGGCTCTGGGCTGGGCTGGATTGAAAAAGAAAAACTGCTGCAGGGTGGCTGTTGATGATCTGGGCTGTGATAGTCTGGTCTGCTGGGTGGAGTTGTGACGAAGAGGGAAGTCTGGATGTGGAAAATGGCGGGCCCCATGGAGTAGGGGAGGGTGGTCTGGCTTGTTGTGAGGCTCTGCTGGGGTAGCAGGCCAGGGCTAGACCCGCCATGCCTTCCGAGCGCCTCATGAGCAGCAGGCCACAGGGAGAGCAAGTAGCAGCTCTGCCCCATGTCTGAGAGTCTCTGGTTCAGCATATATACTTTTTGTATATAATTTATTATTTGGAGGTGAGTGTGGTTCACCATATTCAGTGGTGTTTATACTATGGTTATTTTCTGGGTTGGTGCTTAGTACTGACCTCTAGTGGTGCTCTGGGAACTACATATGGTAGCTAGTGTTGGGAATTTGAACTTGCATACAAGAAAAGTCTAAGGCAACATATTGCTTCCAGTACTCAGTTCCTGTTCCTTTGCCCGTTTGTTTGTGTATCCATTTCCATGGTTTGTGTCCTACTTGCCTGTGGGGGAAGTCATTACATGCTTTGTTCCCTGGTGTACTTTTAATTTCCTGGAATAATCATTGGGATGTGGGAGGAGTTCAATGAATATGCGGGCACCTTCTGATACTGCTCCCTTGAGGATTGCTTTCTGACAATCTAAACCAGAGAAAAAAATGAAGAAAAATTTTAAAAATTCAAGCGATATAGGAATGAAAATTAAGTTTTGCATGTCTCTTATGGTGGCTGCCTCACCTCATTTTAGAGTAGGATTGGTGGAAGGTCTTTCAAGACTCACATTTATTATTTAAATCACAGAATTATTTAATCATTTATGCTTACCAAGAATGCCTTTACAGTGATAGATTTTAGAAATGCAAGAGTTTGGTTCTCTTTTCAAAACTCCCTAATGTTTTTCTTGGAATAAATCTGAAAATAAACTGTTTTCTTCCCAGATTTAAAGCATAGATACGGAGTACATTGCTTCTATGATGATTTAAGACATACAAATGTTAAAATTTTCTCAGGCTTTAATAATCCATACATGTTCTTTTTCTGTTTGTAAGGAATTCTAATAAAAATTCAAAATGATGCAAACCATGGACATAACTTTAAAATAGATTTTGATCATCAATATAGGGACTTTTTTTTAAAAAAGTACAAACCATGAACCTATTATTTTAGAAACACATAATCATTTATTTGGTCTAGGGTGTTTTTATATATTATAAATATTTGATTATGACCTATGGGATCAATGGAGATTACTAATTTCATCAATACTCTTATTGGACTAGTCATAATCTCCTGCTCTTTAATTTAGCTTATTAATAGGATATATATATATATAAATACACACATACACACACATAAATACACATGTCTAAAAGGCATATTATTATATGCCTCCATGCACATGGAAGATTTTAAGAAAGGAAACTTTTCCTTTCTTAAACTTCTCTATGACATTGATAATAATAAAATATTGCATTACAATTTTTTCTTCATATGAACTTTTAATAATTTTTATCCATATTGTCCATTTTTGGAGTAAATACTAAGGGTAAATACAACTTTACCCTTGTATTTCAAAGGGAAGTCTCAATTGGAGTCGATATAACACAGTAATCCCCATTCTCTTCCCTTTGCTTGTATTATTGTTTAATTTTCTATTCCTTCCCCTGGCAGCTTCTTTATAATGTATTTCACTTCCTCTCCCTTCTTTCAACAAGTAAACCTACCAATAAACCTGCCCAACAAATGAAACAACAAACGCACAATTTTTTAAGATGTTGATCTTTCATTTACCCAGTTACACTATTATCTTCATTTAGAATTGACTACTATGTTATATATTATATAAATAACTGCTACTGTTAATTTTGATGCTGACCTGGAAAAGGTCATTTATTATAAGATTATAAGATTGTTTCAGACATAGCTCTATTTGTTCAACAGCTCTGCACACTAATCAACATCTAATTAATTTTGCCATCAGCATGATCATGACTTCACTAAGTACTAAAAGGTTGTTTCTGATCATATGATTAATGTTATATAAATTGAAGTGATTAACATCTCTATTAGTCAGCCACCACAGATAGTCCTGTTTAATTTTGCCATGCATTTTTTAGGTTGTAGTTAAAGAGCAGAATGACTTCCAAATTTCTATATTTAAATATTTTGAACCCTATTTGTTTTCGTCTAGGTTTTGGCATGGGGGTGAACAATAGAAAAGCACCTCTTCTCATGAGCTTCATTTTAATGCCATGCAATAGAAAGGAGACAAATAACAAATAAAACTACATAAGCATGAAATTATTTCAGTCGGTTATTAGTGATCTACCTATAACAAAAATGTAATGGGCACAGGACAGAAAATACAATAAGATCTAAGCCAATGATCTCCAAAGTGACCTTGGCCGGGGTCAGGGGTGAAAGATAGTGAACTGTGGTAGTTAGTTGATTCACAAAATATCTCTAATTGAATAAAATGAGAAAGTTAAGACCCTGAAATTTTTGTGGAAAAACAAGAATGTCAGAGTTCAAAAGTTCAGAATAATACTAAGCATAATACTAAGCATAATAATAATCATATGGGACAATGAGCTTAAAACATAGGCAGTGGTCAACAGAGAACTTTGCTTACAAAGATGTTTATGCTGGATCTAACCTACAATCACAAATCACTGGAAGGTTTAGAAAGTGTAGAAGTGACAAGTTGATTAATGTTTTAAAACATTTGTTGAGGCTTTGGATATAGGAGAAAAGGAGCATTACCCCCACCCCCATTTAAACTCCAGATACTATAATGTAGTACAGACACTGAAAGGTTACCACATATATCCGTTACCTACTTTCAACATTCAATTCCTGTCCAAAGTGATCATTTCCAACTATTATAGTCATATTGGTTCCTTCTCTAGTGTCTAATCTAACTGTCCTTTGCTCCACACACTTGTGACAAGTGTTCATCAATTGATCAGTCTTCCTGAACCCCCTTTTCCCTGGCCTTTGATATTAGTCTTGAACTATTTTTGTACCCCACAAATAAATTCAGTCAATCTATATCTGTCCTCCTCCTGACTCTTTACACTCAGCAAGGTACTCACCATGTCCACCTAGTTATAAGCAAATTTCATGAATTCATTTTCCTAACAGTTGCTTAGTATTCTAATGTGTAGAAATACAAGGTTTCTTCATCTGTTGTCTGTTCTCAGGCACTTGGGTTGTTTCCAGATTCTGGCTATTGTAAATACTGCTGTAATGAATACAGGAGTGCATATGATGTTTCTGCTTTGTTTTTGCCCACCCCCAGGGTATATTCCCACAAGTAGAATTGCTGGGTCAAATAAGAGCTCAATTTCTAGTTTTTTGAGGGATATCCATATTACTTTCTAGAAAGGCTGGATCAGTTACTTTCACAACAACAATGAATGAGTCTCTCTCTACCTCTTCACTAACACTGGTTGTTCTTTTGGGTGTGGGACAATCTCTGTGATGTGAGATAATTTTCTCATTGTTGTTTAGAGTGAAATCTCCCTGAAAGTAGAACATTTTCTCATGTGATTATTGGCTATTTGAAAATTTTCATTGAGGATGTTGTGTTCATTTCTTCTCTCCATTTTTTATGGAGTTGGAATTTTTTTTGTAAAATTCTACAGTGCCTTATATGTCTTTAATATTAACGCCTTATCACATGTTTATAGAGTCAATATTTTTCCCATGGGCTGACTTTGATATTGGTCACCATTTCTTAAGAAGTGCAGAATATTCTTAGTTTAATATAGTCCCATTTGCTACAATAAACAAATAAACTATTCTTTATCTTTTAAACATTTTATTATACCACCATGAGATATACAGTTACAAGATATTCATGTTTGAGTTTCAGTCATATTCTTTATTTTTAGAAATATACAAATTTTAAATGAATGGGGTAGAGCTGCTAGTGGCTCTTCCTGTGCCCAGCTGCTCATGTGGCTCCCGGGAGGGATGGCAGGTTCTAGCTCTGGCCTGCCACCCCAGCAGAGCCCTCCATCTCTCCTAAATAGGAATATATTTGATATAAGTTTTTGCAATGATGAATATCCATACAAATAATTTGACTGGTTAATAAGGTTTTTTCCAAACCTTAAATATAGTGCTCCATTTATTTTTCATAGTTAATAGAAATTTTATGTAGTCATGTATAAAAATATCATATATAAAAAGGAATGTATAAAAAATATCATGTATAAAAATATCATATATAAAAAAGGAACAATTTTTCTCTCATTAAAATTTGTAAAGTTTACTATGATAATCATATGTTATATTAATATTTATGGACACTTAAGCATTTAAATATATATGTATTTAAGTATATAGATACACATACATATACACATACATATATATGTATATATACACATACATACATATATGTATATATACATATATGCATGCATACATATATACACACATACACAAAGAACACACAAACACACAACATCCAAACTTGGAATGGTACTTAAAGTGTTATTTAATCTTTAGCTAAATTTTTTGTACAGAAATTTCTCATAGAAGTCAATTTCAGATTCTAAAACTTTTATACTTCTAGTTAACTCTTTATTATTGTAGATTCCTTTTCTCTTCAGTGTTCAAGGAAAATTGCTTATATTTTTCTTCTGATTCGACTACTATATTTTGTATTGTATTATATCTGTTATTCATTTTCTGCATTCCAGTTTTAAATATGATCCAGGCATAGTATTTTTATTCTAAGTAATTTCAGATTATGTAATATTTTGTTTCTATGACTACTTGGTTTTATTTTGAAGTTATTCTTTATTTTCTGTAATTTTGTGGTAGGCACTTCTATATAAAATATTTGTATGCAGTTACGTTCTCTTACATTTAATCAGTAACCAAATTTTTCTGATGTTAAATTTCTATGTATTCCAGAAACATATAGTAGCCTTAACTTAGCAGATGGTTGCAATAAATTAAATTGAAGAACATTTTCAAATATCTGACATTTTCAGTAAGTTTGGTCAAGATTGGTGACTGTACACATTTCACTGCCAACATTGTTGAAAATAAATATAGGATAAGAACTGTGTGGAAACTCAGAAATAGAAGCAAAGGCTTTTCTTCTTAGAGGTTATTTTGACTGTGGCTGATTTCCCATGACATTTTCTTTATATTATGATGTGTTTACCATTTTAGTGGAAAGATATTACAGTACCTTGTATCTCTAGCATAGAGTTAGGTATGCTATAGTGCTGTGTGATTGAATGTAGGGACTTTGATTATAATTAACCAGAAGCAATTCCTCTGATTTCTTTAGCTGAATGCCTTTACTCAAAAAAGACTGGAACATTGAACCATTGTGTCTTTTTAGTGTACTTATATTACTGTTGAAATGTTTTGATGTCTTGGAATAGTACCTTTTCTTAATTTTTTTAAGCCATTTATAAATTTTCTTTTATTCTCATCAGCTTTCATTTTTAACGGGCATATGGGCCAGGGAAAAGTAGACACCTGTGCACTTATATCAACATCTGGAATCTCAATTTGGATTAATTTTAGTAACATAAATACTAATTTTCAATTAAAAATCTGGCAAGAGGAAAATTTTCCAGTGTAACATGTTTGCACTAAAGTTATCATAAAATTCAATGAAGATATTGAAGCAGAATAACAAAATTTAGAACGAAGTCTTACTTAAATTTATAAATTATTTATGAAATCTAAAATCACCATAATTTATTTCTTCTGTATTGTAAATAAATAACACCAAATATGAAGGACATTATGAATTTTGAGCATGTGCTGTTTTTGTCACTTTCTAATTCTTTAATCTTTGAATTAATTTCATTGTTTTTTTAATTAATTATGAATTTCAGTGATCAAACCCAGTGCTTAAAATACTTGAAGCTTGCATTTTACCACTAAGTTTCATTTACTTATGTATGTTATGTATGTATGTATGTATGTATGTGTTTATGTTTAATGAGGGGATGGTTTTCCTAGCAACACTCCGGGATAACCCATGATTATGTGCTCAAGGATAACATACGGGGGCTCAGGGTACCATGGGCAGAGCTCAGGGGACCATTTGTTGTGCCAGGTATTACTTCCACTTTGGCCACATGCAAGACAACCAACCAATACACTATACTAATGTGATCGCTATCATTATATTTATTGAAGCAAGACTGCATTATGCCATTATGTAAATAGGGGTCAAAACTCAACATGTAGATATAACAGATTAGGTTCACCATTAAAGTACAAATCTATCCTTGGCCACATAATTGAAACTTTTTACCAAATTTAACTACCTTTTTCCCTTTGCTTCTGGTTACAAGAATAATGTATAATAGTATTATACATTATTCTTGAATGTATAATATTGGATGAGAGTAACTGATATAACATGGTGAATAAGGACTAGACCTCTATAGAGCTTAGTGTTGAGGTTCTGCATTGGAAATGAATCATTTTGGACCCTGATTGCTTTTATTTTGTCCATCTGAATTTTATACCTGTTGTTCGGAATTATTAAAATTTTGTTAGGTTTTTAAAATTTTTTTGATTATGGTCACTTTGAAGAATATTTAGCTCATTGATTACTAAATGATTCTTGCTTTTCTGTGTTTATTTTATTAAA
Source organism: Cryptotis parvus (assembly GCA_021461705.1). Classification (NCBI taxonomy): domain Eukaryota; kingdom Metazoa; phylum Chordata; class Mammalia; order Eulipotyphla; family Soricidae; genus Cryptotis; species Cryptotis parvus. Next base: position 126,197 of record JAJIBD010001689.1, read on the forward strand.
CATCTCATGGAATTAAATTCAAAAGAGCAATAATGTAAATAACAATCAGATTAAGTATTTGAAGGTCTAAATGAATCAGGAAAATGATTAAAAACTGAATATAGAATATCAACTGTCTAGTTTTGATAATAAAAGTTAATCTTGGTTCAAATCGAATGCTGTTTTCTTTAAATTAGATCCTATATTTTTCTTTTTTAATTATATCAATAGATGCTTGATTGTATATCTTAATGTAGCCAATATCGTTAATTTGTATAAGCAAAAAAAGTAGAGTGGCTTCTCTTGCAAGGTGAATCTACCAGATAACTTTTTTTGTAAAGTGTGAGATAATGACACCTATCATTTTATACATTTATTTTATAGAGCTTATGATTCGTGGTATCTGAACATTTGTATTCTGTTCTTATATTTTATTGTCTAGCAGTAACTAGCATAAATATGTAATTATATGCTTTGTTTTGCTATAATAGATTTCAAAATAGTCTATTATTAGGTGCTGTTTGAATTGTGTTTACTATATGAACACAAACATATAAATCGAGACAAAGTGTTTGCTTTTTGAACTGCAAATCACAAGTTATTACAGCGTTGTCAGTTACAAAATGTTGTGTGACAATAAAAGCATTTGGTTTTTTTTGAACTTGATCCTCAAAATTTTTGTGATTTTATATGATAACATATTAGGCACAATTATAGAAGAACAATATGTAATATATAATATACAGTAGTATCATGCAACACTTGCATAACTTTTTAAACATCCGTTTTGATTCCCATAATGGCTTGTAGCTAATTCAAAGTTTTAACTTCGTTAAATTCCAAAGCATAATTTTTTTTCCCCAAATCTCTGGTCTTTCCAACTTTCAAAAAGCCATATTTTCCAGTAGAAATTTTTTATTTTTTCCATTAAAATGTAGTATATCTTATGCTGTATCTCTACTCTTAGTTCATGTTTGGTAACCATATTATAAACATATTGAATCACATTTTAAATTGCTATAAATCTGGCAAGCAAAGAAATTGTTGGTAAACTGATATTTTATAATTGCCTTAACTTCTAATCTTTTCTTCTTCTTCAGGGTTATAAATAAAGACAAAGCAAAAGATGTGGGATTTACATCTGTCTTCCTCTAGAAATCTGACCATACCACCTGCTTTACGTTTCCTGCTTCCTCTTCAGCAGCTCATCGTATTTTCTGCCCTTTGCATGATATTATTTCTCTATGAATCTTTGCTATCCTGCTTCTAATGAATACAAATAGCAGTCTAAAAAACTAATTCAGAGCCAAACCACACAATGTTTCATCTTATAAATCCATGCCTTAAATAAACATAGCTTTAGTTTTTGACAAGACATAATTGAATTACTCTACATTTTAATTTTTGATGTTGTTTTTGGACCACACCCAGTATATTCAGGGGTTACTCCTGTACTTTTTTGTGTGTGTATATAATATGCTTTCATATGTGTAGAAATATGTTTATTATGTATAAATTTAAGTGTTCAAATAAAATATGAACTTAATATTTAAATTATAAAACTATGTATATAAAATAATAGGATTATCTAATATAGAAAATATTACTAGTTCATAATAACAAACTGTGCATAAAATGCACTTGAGACAGATTTTGGAAGCTTTAGCAATAGTACATGAGATTAGGTACTTGTGTGCAGCCAATGTATGTTTCTGTGATCAGCCATGTGTGCCCACCCCAAAACATATTGGCCACATTATATTATTAGTAATATTGTTTTTGTTTGGGGGCCATACCTGGTGGAGCTAAGGGGAAACTTCTGGCTCCGTGTTCAGGGCACTCTCCTGGTGGGTGGGCTCATGGGACCATATGTGGTGCCGAGTATCTAACCTTATTCAGCTGCATGCAAGGCAAATGCCTTACACATTTTCTGTCTTCCCCAGTAATATTGTCTTTTAAATACTAATGAACAAAAATAAATGAAAGCATAATAATGTGTAGTTAATACACATTATAATACATAAGTAGTTACTACACATCACTGTCATGTATAACTTGTATCAGATTAAGAGAACTTAAGTTGCCACACTAATGAATTGTTGGATGGCAATGAGGTGATCTATGATATTTAGCATTATGTTTTCTCCTTTTACTTTCTCATAAAAATTTCATTTACATTGATTTTTCATGAGGTCAGTCATTCTCAACATCCGACTCCACAGGTCCTCAGAGCTTCACCCAAGAGAAAAGCTGATCTCTCTCACTATTGAGGTTCATCAGTAAATGCATGAGATGAGAGCCTGCTAATGAGAGTATACCACCTGCACGGCAGAGCCTGGCAAGCTACCGCTGTTGTATTTGATATGCCAAAAACCAGTAACAATTATGGACCTCATCCCATGACCTTAAGGAATGTTATGAGGCTCTCCATGTTCCTGGAGTGAGCAGATGCCCTAGGGCTACACTGGCATGTGACAGGATGTATTGAGATGTTACTGGTGCCAGCTCGAGCAAATTGATGATCAATGGGAAGACAAATGATACAAGTGATATTTTTCACTTTTATTTCTAATTTTAACCTTGTGTCTACAGTGTCACAATTTATTAGCTTCTGAAAACTTCTGGAATCAAATCTAATTATTCTGACTAAAAATATTTAATCAAGATGAAATTTCAAAGTTATTCATGATTTAGGTTTTAGCCATACAATGCTTCAACACTATTCCCTTCACCAGTGTCTACTTCCTTCCATCAATTCCATCTACTTGAATTTCCATTTGCTTCCAACCTACCAGTCGTCTATAAGTATATTTTTAGTGAATTAAGTTATAGTAGGAACTGCTAAAATTTATGGTCCCTGAAAATCTTAATTAATATTCAAATCATATTTTAAGTTCTATATAAAATATTGTTTCATCAAATTTTAACATACACATTTTTCACTTACAACTATGTCTTACATCAAAACTACAGGCATTCCTATGCACATAAATATTTTTCAGACCATGTCTAAGAATAATATTTGAACTATAAGGGAGAAGAGTAGATTTTTGTGGTATCCCAAAGGAAAATCTATGAATATATATAAAAGATGTTGAGCAAGCATAAAAACCATTAGGAAAGCATAGTATTAATATACATTTTAAAAGAACAATATCATGCTTCCAGTAGCTCTACTATCTTAGGAGGGTATATAAATAAGTACACACATATGTATGCAATATGAAATATGTATATGTAAATATGTAAATATACATATATGCACACATGTATATATGTGTGTATTTTGTTTTGTTTTGGCCACACCCAGTTGTGTTCAGGGCTTCAGGCTCCTGACTCTGCACTCAGGGAAACCTAATGGCTGTTGGATATTGAAACATGGTCGACTGAGTGTGAATAAAGTGTCCTATCATTGTACCACCACTTTGGCCCCTGTAAGACTATATTTCTAGGTGGTAGATATAATTTAGTTACATAGATGTAATTGTAGTTATATTTATGTATTCTATTTCTGTTATTACATTAGACATATGTTCAATTTACTCTCATGCCAGTTTTATCAGTTAAAGCCAGGGGAACCTGGCTGTATCTGCCAGTATTATATTAAAAGCATTTTATGAGTTAACACATACACAGTTTTAGAAAAGATTCTGGCAAATAAGGGAGCTATATGAATGTTAACAATCATTGCCGTTAGTATTGTGATTGATTGTCAGGATATTTGGCTTTTTAAATGATACCTTGCATTTTTTGAGATTTGTTCTGTAATGCCATATATTGGCCCTTGAGATAGAACAAAACATTTTATTCTCATTTATAGTCAACGAGAAGAACATAATTATATTGCTCATGATATCATGATATTGTTAATGTTAGCAAATTATTATAGTACCATTTAGCATTCTTTCCAAATACATATTTGTGACATTTTAATCAAAATATACCATTGTAGGCATTAAAGATGACTTTATATACTAAATAATATGAAATAATTTGGAAGCAAAAGGTTGTAAATATAAAGTCAGTTGGATACTGAATACTAAATGTTTCAAATGAAAGTTTGAATTTGAAATCTGACCTACTTAAATGTTGGTGTCAGGGGCCGGAGCGATAGCCCAGTGGGTAGGGCGTTTGCCTTGCACGCGGCCGGCCTGTGCGGGCCTGGGTTCGATCACCCGGCATCCCATATGGTCCCCCGAGCACCGCCAGGAGTGATTCCTGAGTGCAGAGCCAGGAGAAACCTCTGAGCATTGCCGGGTGTGACCCAAAAAGCAAAAAATAAATAAATAAATAAATAAATTAAATAAAATAAAAATAAATGTTGGTGTCATAAAAGGCCAGTTAAGATCCTTCTGTTCATAGAATTGTATAAAGTGTGGCATATAGAGATTAAAAATGTTAGTTATAAAAATGTGAAATAGTGGCAAATACATAGGATTCTAGGTAGAATACAAAAGACTGAATGTTAGGAGATATGGGTTGGAGTGAAAATTAAATTTTTTAAATTATTTTTATTATAGCATTGTGAAATATAAAATTACAAAGATATTCATGTTTGGGTTTCAGTCATACAGTGTTCCAGCACCCATATATTATGAGACTTCATCAGTAAACAGAAGGATCAGACTGCCTGCACATATGTGTGCCGACGAGAGACTTTATTTTGCATAATAATAAACTTTACACTGTGACCCACCATAACCCTAGAATTAGTATAATTATAGAAGAATAAGAGGCCAGAAATATTAACATCTATTACTAAAAATGGTTATCTCATAAGATAATTTTGCCTGCTGTGTCTTTCTATTTCTTATTTTTTTTTTTGTCACGCCCAGGGGTTATTCCTGCCTCTGCACTCAGAAATTACTCCTGGGGTACTCGGGTGACCATATGAGATGCTGGTTATTGAACCAGGGTCGGCCATGTGGAAAGCAAATGCCCTACCCACTGTGCTATCGTTCCCACCCCTCTAGTCTTATTCCATGATGTGTGTGTGTTTGTTTGTGTGTGTGAGTGTGTGTGATTTCTCAGATACCTGGTTTAAATGTAGATTCTGAATCAATAGAGCAATTACAGGACTATAATGGAAATTGACAAGTTGATTAAGGTCTTTAAGCATTTTTGAGGTCAGTTTTATAGACCATTTTTTTGAGTATAATATTTCTTAGAAAAAATAAATAAACCTCTTGAACCCTCCCCCTTTCTATTATCTGGTGGAATAGATAATAATATTAGACGTCAAAAGGAAAACCATGGAATTATCTTTAATTATCTAACTTTTGAAACTAATACTTGTGCTTTCTTTAATCGTTATCAAAATACAGCATTCTTACCTTGCATTGTGCACTCTGATGGAGACTGTAGCTGTAAGATACCTATAAAGATATAACAAATCAGGGCCGGGTGATAGCACAGCGACTAGGTTTTTGGCTTTGCACATGGCCGACCCAGGTTCGATCCTCGGCATCCCATATGGTCTCCCGAGCCCTGGCAGGAGGAATTCCTGAGTGCAGAGCCAGGAGTAATCCCTGAGCATTGCTGAGTGTGACCCAAACTGCAAAGAAAAAAGATATAACAAATCTTGGGTCACTGTAGTGCTATTAGCCTATTACACTATTTACACAATAGTGTAAATTGCCATTCACCCAATAATGTAAAATATTAATGTAAATTATTTTAAACATGAAAAAGGGGTTTTATTTATCCAACTTGTTGGTCAACAGGAGTCATGTTTAAAATTTATTCAAAATTTAAAGCATAGTCTCATGACTATGTGCATATATAATTGTCTATAATATTTTATATAAATATGTGACAGATGTTGCTATATTAATGAAGATATTAGAGATAAAATAAAAATTTTAATATAGATGCTATAAACACAATTATATATCTATTAAGGAATATTTGACTTGGGAGTCCTAGAGTTAAGGCTCAACTTATATTGATATATGCTCAGTTGAAGCATGCCCCGTGCAGAGGATGCTATCAGTTTATTCAGAGTGCATTTCAAGTGAAAAGCAGTTTTCAAATATTAGCATGTATTAGATCAGAGAGCAAGTAGTGGAGGAAATATATTGCTTGCATGAAACTGATCACAGTTCACTCTCAGGTACTGCATATCAGGGAAGAAAACTTGAAATAGGCCTAGAGCACAACTAGGTATGGCACAACACCAACTCTCTCACTCTCTACCTAACCACCTCCCCACACACAACACACACACACACATGCACACTCACTCACTCTATCTCTCTCTGTCTCTGTCTCTCTCTCACATACACACTGCCTAAGAAATGTATGCTATTATAAACATCCAAAAATATGTAGCTTTTTAAAGTGATTGTACTAGCTATTTGCTCATTGTTTTATTTGAAAACTTAAAAAAGTTCATTATTCTTTTCTACTTCCTGACTTCCAATTTGCCCTTTCTAATGGATCAATGTGAACATTGCTGACGTTTGCATTAAAATATACAATGTAGGTCAGAGAGATAATAGGGAGTTAAGATACTTATTCTGTATGCACCTGACTCTGGTTTAATCCCTGTTATCACATAGTCTTCTTAAAGCGTGACACAAAGCAAAACCTAAACAAAATTGTAATTAATAAATAAATAAGTGAAAAAATTATAATGTTTTTATTTTAAGCAGTGATTTAAAATTTTCTCAAATACTTTGATTAATATTTTTTCTTTTGAGTATAATTGAAGTTCTTTTATTTAATCCTTTCAGTGATTTCATGGGTTGATTTTCTGAGTCATTATAAATGAGAAATACTAAAATTGATAGATATGCATGCATTTATGTATATAATTAAATCAATTTATATAGGTCAATGCATATGGATCACTAATCAATGTGTCTATTGATTGGATTTCCATATACCCCATCATTCTTACATTAGTTACATATATATGGTTTTCACTGTTAATTTAATAGTAGAAGTTAGCTGAAATATTGAAGCCTTCTGAATGATAAAATGTTCACACTTAATCAAGCCTGAACAATTTTTTTTTTGCTTTTTGGGGGTCACACCCGGCAATGCTCAGGGGTTTCTCCTGGCTCTGCACTCAGGAATTACTCCTGGAGGTGCTCAGGGGGCCCATATGGGATGCCGGGGATTGAACCGGGCCAGCACTGGCCGGCCGCATGCAAGGCAAACAACCTACCTGCTGGACCATCTCTCAGCCCCCTGAACAATTTTTTTATAAATTGTTATTGACCTGAAACCAAAAGGATATGGCACTCATGGTCCCCAGACCTGTTGGAATAAATTACCATCACATTCTGAGTCTGAGCATTAAACAATTGATTTTGTCAGCAAATTAATAACATGGGTGCCCCAGGTTCCTTGAGTACTGGCTTGGAAATGCAAAATTCTATTAAGTAGATAAAATGAAAATAAAAACTAGAAAGTGTCCAATTATGAACGATGTCAGTATTATCCCACCACTTCAGCTACCGTAATGAAAATGATGATTAAACAGTAACTTTCAAAGCTGTAGAATACTTTCTTTTAATATAAAGCCTAATATTTGAAAGATTATAATCAATGAGAAAATGCGTTGCTGTAGAAAAAAAAAGTGACTACTATTTATCTGTTTACCTAGAACCTTAAAGGAAAAAAAGTCAACACTTTTATTTTGTCTTGACACTTGACACTTGACATCCCATTATTCATCGATTTGCTCAAGCGGGCGCTAGTGACATTTCCATTTGAACCTGTCACGTGCCAGTGTAGCCCAATGGCATCTGGTTGCTTCAGGAATAAGAAGAGCCTCAAACAGTTAGCTCAGGGTCTTGAAGAAGAAGTCTGACTATCTTGTAGGTGGGCGGCCAAGTGACTTTTGACATCCCGTGGGATCCAGCCAGTAAGGGCTCTAGTCCAGTGGTCGTCTCCAAATCGCATTACATGTCCAGCCCATCTGATTTTCGATGCCTTGGCAAACAAGACAGCGTCCCTGACTCTGGAACAGCGACAGAGTTCGGAGCTCTGGATTCCTTCTTTCACTTAAGTGAGGTGTGATATTCCAAGCATAACTCTTTCAATTCCTCTTTGGGACACCCAAATGGCATTCTCATCCTGCTTTTGTAGGGCCCAGGTGTCTGGGGCGTATGTTAATGCAGGGAGAATGGTGGAGTTGAAGAGATGTGCCCAGAGGCAGAGGTTCCTTGTCTTTTTCACTATTTCTTCTATGCTTTTGTAGGCATTCCATGCCACTCTCTTCTTCCTGCGCAGCTCAGGTTTTACGTCCTTCATCATGTTGACTTCTCAACCTAGGTACACATAACTGCTGCATTCAGAGATGTTTGTCCCATTGAGAACGAATGGGGCCTCTGGAACTAGTTCACTTTTCATGAACATAGTTTTGCTGAGATTCAGCTGTAGACCTATCTTTCCACATTCTCGGTCGAAATCAGCCAGTATTTGTACCAGGAATAATAATTTAATAATATATAAGATCATTCATACAATGCATTCATGCTACTCTGACCCTAATTAATATGTTTTCCTTCCATCAATTATAAATATTGCTTTTTTTAAAAGCAAAACACAGGAGTTTGAGTTTATTGGTGTAAAATAAATTAAATTTTTTCATTTGTGTTTTCTTGATTTTGCCAATCATTGATCACCTTTCTTGCTAGTTCTATGTCAGTACATGAGAGGTTCTTGAATATTTCTCTGATGTAGTTATTACTAAGTAAATGCTAAGGATCCAGAAATTTGCTTCCCTACCACTGTGCACCATTGGATTGTTCATATTTCTTGTTTAAATAAACTGTGCCCAAGCCCCAAGGTCTAAATTAAATCAAAGTAGTTTCATAGCTCAAGGACAGAATAAGTCACTATAGGAAAATGGGACATAGAAAATCAGATGCCCCCGATGGAAAGTTCACACTGGCCAGTATCTTTAAAATGTCAGTACTGTATAGAAAGTCTTTGTAAGCCATCAATCAACCATGGCTCAAGAAACCGGAGGGTGGGTACAAAATTTGTAATTTTCATCGAGCCTTACCAAATTACTTTCAAAGTGAGGTAAATTTGAAGACAGGGATACTCAAAGACTCAATATAAAAAAGTAAAGACCTTCATATTTACAAAAAAAAAGTAATTTATTGTTTTTAATAAATAGTAGGGTCTGAAGTAAACTTGAGTATATATTTTACTGTTTGTTTGAAATTTAAACTATATACCAAAAGATGTTAGAATTAAACCTGGCTTTCTTTGGTTTGTTTGAAATAAGTTTTGAAAGATGAAGATAAAATTTTGATGGCATTTGCTTTGGATTCTTATAGTTGATTTATAAATGATGGCAGTTTATTTCATTTTGAAATAAAAATATGAAGTTTCTAGGTTTTTTGGGAAATATGGATTCAAAAGAGAAATGATTAGCATGCTCTAAAAGTATGGGCCCGACAGTGCTAGGGAAAAGCTATAGTAATAGATTTCTTTAGACTTGGACTTGTCTTTAATCCACGATTACTGTTTGAAATATCCCTTAGTCTATTGTCTATTACAACTTTATTAACCACTAGCTTCAGGAGATACAAGCAATAGGAATAACCTATTAGTTGGCACTTCCAGTCTAGATACCTTAGCCACTTGTGTAAAGTCATGATGCATTCATTTACTTTTAAAAGCAGAATGCTTTACGCACACAAGCGCGTATTATAGTTATGGTGAAGATGGATGTTTAACAGCAAATCCAAATTCTTTCAACACAGATATCCACCACAATCAGACCTTTCTACTACTGTTAGCATGAAAAGCAGGGTGGGACACAAACAATTGGGTGATAGCACCAATGGTACCCCTCCCTGCACAGTAAAGGCATTACTGTGCTAATGTTTTGAGCCGGGAAGGCCTTTGGAAATGTAGAGAAGGGGGTTTCTGAGATGGCATGTCACTGTACCAAGGACCAGTTAACACCAATGCCAGTTAAATATTTCTCCAAGCCTTCACAAGTCTCCTCTACTTCATTGTAGTTTTATATTTTATCAGGGAGCCATGCTTGTTTGTTTGGAAGCAAACAGCATTTCTCTCTGGTCTAATTACTTAGGTGTCCTTACGTGGCCAGGCTAATATGCTGGTAAGATCTAGCTAGTCCCACGATGATTGTGATAGCATGGGAGAATATTTATACCAGCTAGTACAGCATACATGGTCAGATAAACTGCCACATTTAGACTACCCCCTGATCTACGGATGATTTGGCGGGAGGCAATCCAGAGCAGATGCAGCGGCCCTTAGGAGTCCTGCAACAATTAGCATCTTTATTTTTTTAAGTATTTTATTATACCACCGTGAGATATACAAATAAAAAGATATACAATTAAAAAAGTTCATGTTTGGGTTTTGGTCATACAGTGTTTCAGCACCCGTCCCTCCACCAGTGCCCATCTCCCACCACCAACATCCCCGGTTCCCTCCCCCTTCCCCAGCCCTGCTCCATGGCAGGTTCTTTATTTCTTTCCCTTTCTCTCTCTTTCTCTTTTCCTTCCCTTCCAGACTATGGATTACAGAACATACATTAAAAGGTTGTCATGTGTATCCTTTTGCCTCTATTTAATGCTCAGTTCTAGGTTGGCATTAGTACCCTCGACTATTATTAGCACCCTGTTCCATTTTCTGTCTTACCTAAACTCTTACTCCCACACGTTTGTGATAATCTCCACCTTTGACAAGACCTCCTGATATATGTTTCACTTGACCTTGGATATTGGTATCATAATATGTACATATATATTTATGCCATGCAAATAAATGCAGTCATTCTGTATCTGTCTCTCTCCTTCTGGCTAATTTCGCTCAACATAATCTTCTCCATGTCCATCCATTTATAGGCAAATTTTATAACTTCATTTTTCCTAACAGCTGCATAGTATTCCATTGTGTAGATGTACCAAAGCTTCTTTATCCAGTCATCGATTTCGGGCACTCTGGTTGCTTCCAGATTCTGGCTATTGTGAATAATGCTGCTATGAACATAAAAGTAGGGATGGTGTTTCCGCTGCGTATTTTTGGTTTCCCAGAGTAGATTCCCAGGAGTGGTATGGCTGGGTCAAATGGGAGTTCAATTTCTAGTCTTTGGAGGAAAGTCCATAATGTTTTCCAGAAAGGCTGTACCAGCCGGCATTCCCACCAACAATGGATGAGTGTCCCCTTTTCCCCATATCCACGCCAGCACTTGTTGTTCTTGCTCTTTTCAATATGTGCCAGTCTCTGTAGTGTAAAGTGGTATCTCATTGTTGTTTTGATTTGCATCTCTCTGATGATTAGTGATGATGAGCATTTTTTCATATGTTTTTTTGGCCATTCGAATTTCTTCCCTTGCTGAAGTTTCTGTTCATTTCTTCTCCCCATTTTTTGATGGGGTTGTTTGTTTTCTTCTTGTAAAGTTCTACCAGTGCCTGATATATCCTGGATATTAACCCCTTATCAGATGGGTATTGGGTGAATATTCTTTCCCATTCTGTGGACTGCTTTTGTATCTTAGTCACTGTTTCTTTTGAGGTGCAGAAGCTTTTCAGTTTCATGTAGTCCCATATGTTTATCTTTTCTTCTAGTTGCTTTGTTAGTGATGTTTCACCTTTGAAGATGCCTTTAGCTTCAATGTCGTGGAGGGTTTTTCCTATATTTTCTTCAATGTACTTTATGGATTCAAGTCAACACCCAAAAGTCAGTGGCTTTCCTATATACAAATAACGAAAGAGAAGAAAGGGATATTAAGGAAACTATTCCATTCACATTGTTGCCACAGAAAATCAAATACCTAGGAATCAACTTACCCAAGTATGTAAAGGACCTGTACAAAGAAAACTACAAGACACTGCTCCAAGAGATAAAGAGTACACAAGGAAATGGAAACACATTCCCTGTTCATGTATTGGGAGAATCAACATTGTCAAAATGGTAATACTCCCCTAGAGCTCTGTACAGATTCAATGCAGTCCCTATAAGGATGCCGATGATATTCTTCAAAGAAATTGACCAAACGCCTCCTGAAATTTGTATGGAACAATAAACCCCCAAGGATAGCTAAAGCAATCCTCGGGAAAAAGAAGATGGGAGGCATCACCTTTCCCAACTTCAAACTGTACTACAAGGCAGTAGTAATTAAAAGAGCATGGTATTGGAACAAAAACAGACCTGTGGACCTATGGAATAGAATTGAGTATCCTGACACCCAACCTCAAACACATGATCATTTAATCTTTGATAAAGGTGCAATGAGTCTAAAATGGAGTAAGGAAAGCCTCTTCAACAAGTGGTGTTGGGAAAACTGGGCAGCAACATGTAAAAAAATGAATTTGGACCTGTGTCTAACACCATGCACAAAAATCAGATCAAAATGGACTAAAGATCTGAATTAGCATCTTTAAAAGTATGGGGAAGTGCTAGAGAAAAGCTATAGTAAATAGATTTCTTTAGACTTGTACTTGTCTTTAATTCACTTACTGTTTACGAAATATCCCTTAGTCTATTGTCTATTACAACTTTATTAACCACACTAGCTAGGAGATACAAGGAATAGTATTAATATTAGTTGGCACTTGCAACATTTTCTATGTATTAGGAACTTGTGTAAAGTCATGATCATTCATTTAATTTTAAAAGCAGTGCTTTACACACAAACACATAGTTATGGTGAAATGGATGCTTAACAGCAAATCCAAATTCTTTCAACACAGATATCTAACCACAAAGATTTTTAATACTGCTTAAGCATGAAAACCATGGTGAGGCACAAACAATTGGATGATAGCACAAATGGGGCTTATCTCCTTCGTTAAAATACTTATTGTATTTTTTATAATTGTGAAATATTAGGGAAGTTGCTATATCCAAAGAGTCAAGATTCCTCATGTGTAAAATAAGAACAGGAGAAGGTGATATTAAAAATTACTGTATTAAAAATTAAGTGAGGTCACACTTAAAACTGTTGAGACTAGAAGCCAGAACAATATTACAGTGGGAGGCTGTTTGCTTTGCATACGGGCCTGCATGAATAAAAACCCTGACATCCCCAAACAATTCTGTGAGCACTGACAGGAGTGAGCCCTGAGCTCTGAGCCTGGTGAAGCCCGGAGCACAGTTATCTGTGGCCCCACAACAAACAAAACAAGGAAAACCAAACTCAAACCCAACAAAAACCCAAAAATCTGTCTATAATAGCACATAGTACAATATCGATAAATGCCCATATTTACTTGTTGAACCTCCTTCAAAAAATATAATCAAGAAATGCAGTTTTAGAAATTATATGGTTAGTTCAAATGAACATCAAGTTATATTAAAAATTAAATTATTTGGTTTCTCCTATCTCAAATATTTGACTCTTACAGTAATAATAATCCCATATATTATATCATAATTTTCATAAAATTTTATTTGATGCATAAAATATAATTGACTTATTAAATTAGGATCAATATGCTTCGATGCCAGCATACGTGCATTGAAAGTACAGACAATCATTTTAGTTCTTCTTCGTTTTGGCAGCCTAGGATGGCCATGAAATTTTATCAGGCACTGCTTGTTTGCCTCTCTTATTGCTGCCATATTAAGGGCTCTTTCGGGTCAGGAAAATAAACATTTCTGTTACTGGATTTGGCATATCAAACACGCATCGGACAGCTTGCCAGGCTCTGCCATGCAGGCGCTATATTCTCATTACTTTGTGGGGCTCTCTCCACATAATTTATTTATGTTGCTTTGCTTGGGACTGAAATCAAGGATCCAAATGTATAAAGTATACACTCTGCGAGCCACAGCTTGGGCCCATATAATTTCTTACATAAGATTGAGCCACAACTTTGGGCCCATATAATTCTTCTTTTTTTTCTTTTTTGGGTCACATCCAGCAACGCTCATGGGTTACTCCTGGCTCTGCACTCAGGAATCACTCCTGGCAAATGCTCAGGGTACCATATGGGACGCCGGGGATCAAACCCGGGCCAGCATAGGCCAGCCACATGCAAGGCAAATGCCTTACCCTGGTCATATCACTCCGCCCTTAGCCCATATAATTTCTTACATAGATATTTGTCATCATTTTCTTGACTGAACAGTAAATTTTATTCTCAAACCTGTGTTCAAGGCTCTGGGGGCCCTACTACTGTTAATTTTCCAGCAAAGTTGATAGTTCAATGCTGAGACCCAGCAATATGGTGGTACTTTGGTTCAGCAGGGCTGTCGGACATGAGGGTCATACCTTGTGGTGTTCATATCAATACTATTTTATAATTTTTCAGGCTTTTAGGTATGGCTCTCAAGATAAAAGTTGATAAGAAGGGAGACAGGCATCCTTTGGCATTGAGGTGAGGACTGAAGAAGTCAATATAAGAAAAGAATTGTTTTGTTAGTTTTAATAAGCATTGTGTTTGTTCTGTGGCCACACCCAGTGGCGCTCAGGGACCACTGTTGGTAGGGCTTGGGATCCATATGGTGTGCCAGAAATCATCACGCAGGTCAACTGCCTGCCAGGTAAGTCCCTATTTGCTGTACTATTGATAGGGTCAAAAAAAAAAGAATGTTTGTTTAGCAGTTTTTGGTGCTTTTTTATGATTTGAAAGACTAGAAAATAAAATTTCACTTTCGATAGTCAGAAATAATACCCAGTCCTATAACCCAGGAAATCAGTCTTTAGTATAGTAGAAAGCCAGTACAGAGTGGTTGAAGGGTCTCAGTCCACAAATCATTCAACCATTTAAGAGTTCAACAGTATCAAGTTTACTGCTTAATAGTCACTCCACCTTTAACATATGACTTACCCCCTCCCCTTGTGTATTCTTCTTGTAAAGAGTGATTTGGAAGTTGGATTCTAAAATGACTATTCTAAGCCATATTCTATCCTTAAGTTATCATGTAGACCATTGGAGGCAGAGTGTGAGAAATCTGTGACAAGGGCATCAAATATTATGCAAAGGCAACACAGTGAGTCAAAGATTATTAGGGTAAAATTCACATCATATTCATTTTCCTGTTCCTCTGGATACCACATCACCTGAAACAGAATATCCTCTTGGAATGCTTAAAATGACAAACCATGAGTAAGTTTTAGACGCGAATCAGTGTTTTCTGTCTCACCAAAAAATAACTTTTACTTAATATATTTTATGAATCAGATTCTGATAACATTTTGGTTATTGGACAGATTATTTTGTTTCTCCTTTGGCAGTGGAACAGATTTATCTGCAGGCTTGAGTATGTGACTTAGTTTTGGCTAACGGGTGCTGTCTGCACTGCTTGGGTCTAGTGACTCTCTGGAAGAGAAAAGAGCACAAACAGGGCTGATGAATCAGTGAGCCTTGTGAAATTAAGTGCTAAGGGAGCTAAGTGACATATGCTTTGGTTTAAGACAGAAGAGTACAACTGGATCTATCCTTCTGCTTGATGAATTAAGCTACAGGCTGCAGAGGAAACTCTCAAGACTATGGTTATCAGACAATGAAAGGATGCGATCCTGAGAAATGAAAGATTGTCCATTTCATTAACTAGAGAAAATTTCCAAGCAGCAGTGCATGGAGAAGGAAGTCAGGCAGAGAAGGGCCATATACAGGCTCAGCGGTGGGAAGATGGAAATGGGAGTTTTAGGGAAGTCATTGTCTTAGGAATTTATATTCCTTCTTATTAAGGCACTGCAGTTTGGGTTTCAGTCATTTTTAAGGAAACAAGCCCTAATACATTTCTTTTACATTTCATTTTCTGTCGATGAATACTATTTCTTAAGTTATTCATACAACAGTTTTGGGAAAGTCACATGTTGAAATCTGACCAGTAATCTCTAGTATGTAGAATTATTACGTACCCTCAAGTATATAAGCTGCAAATAACACATCCATTAGAGTGATTTTCAAACTAAATTGTGCAAAATGTGTTTTAAACTTAGTGCTCTATGTAAATTCATTCTTCTGCAGACAGGCTTGCTGTTCTCTTCTTTTTTAGGGCTGGGCATTGACTGTTTGGGCTGTAATATTTGACAGAATGTTTATTTTCCCACTGTAAAAATTGCAATTGTCCACCTTTTCTTGGTCACTATATATTCCTAGTTACTATTGCTCATTCTCTTATTTCCCCTAAAATTGAAAGTAGTTGGTAAAAAACAAAAAAAATGCAAAATGATTGTGGTGCAAACCCACAATGTGGGGAGAAGGAGGAGAGAGAGGGGAGGAAGAGATAAAGAACCTGCCATTTGGGATGTGGGGGAGGGTGGGGGGTGGTGGCTGAGGGCCGGGGGAGGCGGGTGCTGGAACACTGTGACCGAAACCCCCCAGAACTTTTTATCTCACGGTTTATAATATTTTAAAAAAAAATGCTATCATGGATGGTGGAGCAGCAGGAAAATAGAGGTACTTGTATGTTATTCTCAATCTGACTAGTAAATTCTAAAGATACCACTGAACAAGGGAAAATATCCGCCTTTTGTAAATTCAAAAAAAATAATCTGAAACTTTTTTTTTAATTTCAAAAGTGCCCGCAGCTTCAAGACAGACTGTAACCTAGCAGTTGCTTAGGTATTTCTCCTCTTTTTAGGAATAGCAGAACAAATTAGGTGAAAAAAAACTTCTGTGAATTGTCAATACATGGATGCCCTAAAGTTGAAATAACTAAATGTTTCTTGGAATCCTATGTAACAATACCTTGGACAAATCACCTAAAATATGCTTATTGCTGATCTGATTTGTTACATGAGTATGCTGATATAAAAGGATGGAATTACAGGCAATCTTTTTCCTCCCTTTGGTAGCATGTGTTTTGCCCTCAATAATTTTACATGGCTTGATGACTGTCCATGCTCTCAAAACTGAGGCCCAGAATAGAATAGTTTTTATTTATTTATTTTTTCTTTTTTGGGTCACACCCGGCAATGCTCAGGGGTGCCTCCTGGCTCTGCACTCAGGAATTACTCCTGGTAGTGCTCAGGGGACCATATGGGATGCGGGGGATCAAACCCAGGCACCCACAGGCCGGCTGCATGCAAGGCAAATGCCCTACCTGCTGGGCTATCACTCCGGCCCCAGAATAATTTTAAATACAATGAAATTGACAAGATTAATTGTTGAAAATAATGGATTTTATAATCAGCATAGATTTAACTATGTACTGATGTTTTCCTCTTGCTGCTTTTCCCTGGGACTTACTTTTGGTCTGTCCACATTGTTCACACATCACTTTGCTGACAAGATTACTTATTGTGGAATTAGAGGTCGGTATATGATAATGTAGTCATTGTCTTGGCTTTCAGAATGTTTTGTTGTATTTTGATACAACAAATGATAGTCATGGGGGCCAAAGCGATAGTTCAGCATGTAAAGTGTTTGACTTGAATGTGGCTGACCTAGATTCGATCTCTAGCATCCCATATGGTCCCCCCGAGCACTGCCAGGATACCGAGTAATTCCTGAGTGCAGAGTCAGGAATAACCCCTGAGCATTGCCAGGTGTGACCCAAAAAGCAAAAAAAAAAAAAAAAACATAGTTATAGTTGTATTTCATGGTTTCTAGAATGAATGTTTCCATATTAAATATTTCTGTAAATCATATGCACCTCCCAACAGATTATTTCTTATAATTGCTAGTAGATGCTTTTTCAGTTTTCAAGTATTGTGTTAATTGTATGGTGACCAATAGTCATAGAAAATATAAGATATCATTTTAAGATTTAGTTGGTAAAGGTCCTCCTGGAGTTATACCAGATGTGATCAAAAAGTTAGAAAAGTAATTTGTTTTGAGCTGGGGGAAAAAAACTTAAAGGGCAAGAGCACATTTTTTACAGTTATTAGTCTCTAAATTCAATTCTTGGCACTGTCTGTCATCAGAGCACTACCAGGTTATTTCTAAATGCCCTCAGCATCACTAGGTCTGAGCATTGAAACATTCAATCATCACAACCAGACAGCACATGGCCTGGTAGGCATGAGTGAAAGCATAACAGGGTGATTCCTTGTTATGTGAATCCTTGTTTGGTGAATCCTTGGCCAAGCCAGGTTTTTCCCCTGCACTACATATGGATCTAGGGAGCCCCCCAGACCCAGAGAGTAGAGCCTAGGAGTAAGGCCTGAGCTCTTTTTTTCCCAAAAGCAAAAAACAAACACATAATAGACAGAATATGTCTGGACAATGTCCCCCGGGCTCCCTAAACCCTTCTTGGAGACCCTCCCCTGCCACATAACTTAAAGAATAAAAGAGTTGAAAGAGCTTAAGGTATTTTAGAACTTGACAGCTTTAGTAATACCAGAGGCAGTACAGAGGTTCAAGCATTTGCCTTACATTGTGGTGAAGCCTGATTTAATCCCCAGTGCACTGGTTTAATCCCAAACACTGGTTAGAGTCCCCAAGCACTGCCAGGAGTCCCTACTGAGCTAGAAGTAACTCCTGAGCACCATTGAGAGTTGCTCAAAAATATAAAGGATTTTTAGAAAGATTCTGACTTTCACTGTATACTGTGTTTTCAACTAACCTTACAGATGGGTATAATATCAATAACATACAGATTTCAATTCCTATTGTTAATGAACTAGGCATTACAGTAGTGTTGTGGATTTCAATGTTTTTACCTACAAGAGGTTTGATCAATAATGTGGGTATCATGAGTATGGCCCCTTAATATAATTTTGTGTATAAAATGCTCTATAACAGATGAGTTGAGATATGGGTACTGTGTTCAATCCCTGGCATTCTAAGACAAATAAAAAAGAATAGAGTAGAGGAAATAAAGGCAAGATAGAGGGAGAAGAAAAGGAGGACAGGAAGAAAGAAATGGGAACTGAAACAATGGGAGGATGGTAGGGTAGGGACTGGGATAAAAGCAGTTGGGGGAAAATAGTCATGTTTGCTATTAATTTCTTATGTATTGATATTGTCATTGCTCTATTACCACTATATTCTGATTAGTAAGTAATCCATATTTGCAGATATCGGTCTGGGATGGAAATTTCAGGGTAGGCTGGTTTTTGAATTTTTTACTTTTTGGCCAAGTCACAGAATAACTGGGTCACATGGCAAGTTAATCTGTTAACTTGGATTTTGAATTTAAAAAGAAAAAAACGAATATTTCATTGATATGGTTATTGTTTGAAAATGGAGCTAAAGGAAGTAAAAAAAATTCATACTATAACTGGTACTTAATAACTGGAATTTTATTTCATTTTATTTATAAATATTCATCGCTTATTTTTAAATTTTTCACATTAGTAAAGTAGTTTTATGTGTCACAACTTAAAATTATGAGTGATTTTATTAATTTACAATGTTGTAAAATTATTAATATTAATAGTATTATATAAATGCGGGAGGTTTAGAGAAGTACAACTGTGAAACTTTCTTTTTGTTAAATATTTTATTATACCACCATGAGATATACAATTACAATGTTGTTCATATTTAGAGGTTTCGGTCACATAGTGTTCCAGCACCCCACCCTCCACCAGTGCCCATTTCCCACCACCAATGTCCCCAATTCCCTCCCCTCCCATAGCCTGCCTAAATGGCAGGTTCTTTATCTCTTTTCTCTCTCCCTCTCTCTTTTCCTTCTCTTACACATTGTGGATTGCACTACATACACTTGAAGCCTCATGTGCATTTTTTGGCCTGTATTTAATGCTCCATTCTAAGTTGGTATTAACCTTCTCGACATTTATTCACTCATGTTCCCTTCTTCCCCTCTCTGTCTTACCTAAACTCTGACTCCCACACGCTTGCGGTAATTTCCACTTTTGGTAAGACCTCCTGATTCACGTTTCACCTGACACTGGATTTTGGTGTCACAATATGTGCATATATATATATATATATATATATATATATATATATATATATATATATGTGTGTGTGTGTTTATGTCATGCAAATAAATGTAGTCATTCTATATCTCTCTCTTTCCTTCTGACTAATTTCACTCAACATGATACTTTCCATTTCCATCCATTTATAGGCAAATTTCATAACTTCATTTTTCCTAACAGCTGCATAGTATTCCATTGTGTAGATGTACCACAAGTTTCTTTATCTAGTCATCAGTTCTCTGGCATACTGGTTGTTTCCAGGTTCTGGCTATTGTGAATAGTGCTGCTATGAAAATAAAAATGTGGATTGTGTTTCCACTGTGTGTTTTTGGCTTCCCCAGGGTATATTCCCAGCAGTGGTATGGCTGGGTCAAAAAAAGCTCAATTTCTGGTCTTTGGAGGAATGTCTCTGGTCTAATTACTTAGAGATCCAATGTGGCTAGGCACATATGCTGGTAAGATCTAGCTAGTCCCACTGTGATTGTGGTAGCATGAGAGAATATCTATACCAGCCAGTACAGAATACATGGTCAGATAAGACTGCCACATTCAGACTATCCCCCTATCTATGAAGTGCCCGGCAGGAGGCAATCCAGGGCAGATGCAGAGGCCTAGGCTTTTAGGTGTCCTGCAACAAATGTCTATATTGTTTTCCAGAAAGGTTGTACAAGTTCGACATTCCCACCAACAATGTATGAGAGTCCCCTTTTCCCGCATCCACGCCAGCATTTGTTGTTTTTACCCTTTTGGATATGGGCAGTCTCTGTGGTGTGAGGTGATATCTCATTGTGGTTTTAATTTGCATCTCTCTGATGATTAGTGATGATGAGCATTTTTCATATGCCTTTTGGTCATTCGAATTTCTTCCTTGTCAATTAATAAATGGGGGAGGTTTAGAGAAGTAGAACTGTGAAACATTCCCCTGGTAAAGCCCAGGATAGAATTTAGAGTTAGTCTTAAAAAATAAGTTGTAATTCCTATAAACAAATGATTGCATTTTTCATACAGAACATTCAAATTTTATAATTTTGTAATTGAATCAAAATATATTAGCTATTAATATGATACCATAGAAGCACAGGAATTTTTAACTTGCTAGATAAAATTGAATCTATAATAAACCTACTGCTTGATGCTCTAGATATTAAAACAGATGTTTGTTTAACTTGAATGATTTAAATTTATGCCTGTAAAATTTTAGAGATGACTAAATGGATTATTGCATGCGAGTATATGTATTGTGAAGACAAAGTTTGAGATTGGCAGCGATTGTCATCTTTTCTTTTATGTTGCCTTGACATTACAGCTTATTCAAGGTAATGTTTGAGATTATCTGTTTAATCTTAAATATCAAGATTTAGTGATTGAGACCCAGACTTTCAAATCAAGCAGATTAGGTTGCTATCAATTAACAGTCATTTACTCCATCAGATAATGAAGTTCTGCATGGAACATCAAATACCATTCTGAACCTTAATTGAAAAAAAAAAACAATGTAGAGATAATTTTGAAAGACCTTGTGAGTGGTAGAATCAAGTATCAAGACTAATGCATTTAATGATTATATCATTTCTTCAAGATGTCATTTATTTAAGATGTAAATCAGTTCATTTGAATAATAAAAAGAAAGTATAGATCAGTGATGTCAACTTATTATAGTTAAATTTGTTCATGAACTAGTTAAAAATTCTAGCAAGA
This sequence comes from Cryptotis parvus, assembly GCA_021461705.1. Classification (NCBI taxonomy): domain Eukaryota; kingdom Metazoa; phylum Chordata; class Mammalia; order Eulipotyphla; family Soricidae; genus Cryptotis; species Cryptotis parvus. The sequence goes on from JAJIBD010001689.1 coordinate 147,663, forward strand.
TAAAAATGTTAACTTTGACCCATCTCAAAAGCTAAAGTATTAAGATGATACATAAATTTATTTTATTTTAATAAAATATAAAATCTGAAAATGAAAAAATAATATTTATAGAGATTATGACATAATATCAGAAATATTTTCTATATTAGATTTTCTTCATGAGTGAGGGTTTGGATCAGACTCAACTGTGATCAGATATTACTCTTTGCTCTATGGTCAGCTGTAACTCCTGCTGGGGCTCAGAGGAACATAAGGGGTGTCAGGGATTAAACCCAGGTCAGTGCATGGAAGGCAAGTGCCTTATTTGCTGTACTATTTCTCTCACCCATTTTTATATTTCTATGTGAAAATGTTATTAGTATTCTTATTCACCTTCTCTGCTACATTACATAGGAAACTATATTTGACATATTTGCAGGCTCTTTTGAAATGAAAATATGTGTCTTATTTTTGTTTCAGCTATTACATTCAATATCCAAAATGTAAATTACCAATCTGTGAGTGGAGCAAAGGTGATGGAATTTTTACATGGTGCATCATTTTAAAAAAGAGCTATTTATGTAATTTTCAAAGGCATCTTCATTCTCAATTCTTGCTTCTCATCAATTTAATCAAGAACCTAGGAACTCTTAAATAAAATTTAAAAAATTATCAGTGAGATTTATTCTTCATGTGTTGGATTACATTAAGTTAATCCATTTTTTTCAAGGAAAATGATTTTACTATGACTGGCAACCACTTAATTCAATGGCATTGAATAAAGACCTGAATATAAATATAAAAGTAGTGAAACAATAATTTTACTCTTAAGAGTTCTTAAAAGGTATGATAATAATGACCCGAAAGATATTTCATTTATTCAATTTCATGCACTTTTAAATATGATTATTTAAGTCAGTGTTTTTAACCTCTCTCTAGCATGATTCCTATCTGGATATCTTTAATTCCTGGGGCTCTTGAATAGCCCCTATATCATGACATGCCTTAGCATTTATACTAACTTCACTTTGGAATATCCTAATTGTTCATTGATTCCAATGGTTGAGAAGTTAGTATGTGTGTGTGTGTGCAGACGGCGCGTGTGCGTATGTGTTTAGAGAGAGACAGAGAGAGACAGAGAAACTTATTTAGGTCATCCTATCACTTGATTTGCATCTAGCACATCAATCAAAACTTTTGAGATTTCAGTGGTGAACAATATAGAAACTATGATGTCCATTTCAAGTTTAATATTAAATGCTTAAAATATTTTCTGAATGAATGAGATTGTTAGAACTAGTAATTTATTAAGTAAAAGCAAGTTGTACTTCAGTCTCACCTTTGTTTATTTCACATTCATATATTACATTTGTTTGTATCATCAAATTAAGAAATTAAAAAGAGAAGCATAAGCAACAAGTTAACTTCAAATATTTTTGTGATAATTATTGTTGAATAAAATTCCTATTATAACTATTGACTCACAGACATGGGGCAGAGCTGCTACTGACTCTCCCTGTGCCCAGCCACTCATGAGGCACCCGGAGAGATGACAGGTTCTAGCCCTGGCCCGCCACCCCAGCAGAGCCTCACAACAAGCCAGACGACCCCCACTCCATGAGGGGCCTCCATTTTCCACATCCGACTTCCCCTTCATCAGAACTGCACCCAGCAGACCAGCCTATCACTGCCCAGCTCATCGAGATTCACCCTGCAGCAGTCTTTTTTTAAATCCAGCCCAGATATGCTGATCCAGAGTCTCAAAGACATGGGCCAGAGCTGTTACTGGCTCTCCCTGTGCCCAGCTCATGAGTGCCAGGGAGGGATGGCAGGTTCTAGCCCTGGCCCACCACCCCAGCAGAGCCTCACAACAAGCCAAATGACCCCCACTCCTGAAGGGCCTCCGTTTTCCACATCCAGACATCCTCCTCATCAGAGCTCCACCCAGCAGACCAGCCTATCACAGCCCAGCTCACCGAGATCCACCCTGCAGCAGTCTTTTTTAAATCCGGCACAGGTTTGCTGATCCAGAGACTCAAAGACATGGGGCAGAGCTGCTACTGGCTCTCCCTGTGCCCAGCAGCTCATGAGGCTCCTGGGAGGGATGGCAGGTTCTAGCCCCGGCCTGCCACCCCAGCAGAGCCTCACAACAAGCCAAATGACCCCCAACTCCATGAGGGGCCTCCATTTTCCACATCCGACTTCCCCTCATTAGAAGACCACCAAGCAGACCAGCCTATCACCAGCCTGGCTCATTGAGATCCACCCTGCAGCAGGCTTTTTTAAATCCGCCCATGTATTCTGATCCAGAGTCTCACAGATGGGGCAGAGCTGCTACTGACTCTCCCAGTGCCCAGCTGCTCATGAGGTGCCCGGGAGGGATGGCAGGTTCTGGCCCTGGCCCTCCACCCCCCAGAGCCTCACAACAAGCCAGACGGCCCCCACTACATGAGGGACCTCCATTTTCCACATCCGAACTTCCCCTCATCAGAACTCCACCCAGCAGACCAGCCTATCACATCCCAGCTCGTGCAGCCACAAGCAGCCGCTTGGTTTATCAATAAATGCTAGATTTTTAGATGAGTACAAGAGTATTCTACCCGCACAGCAGAGCCTGGCAAGCTACCCGTGTCATATAAATACCAGTAACAATTATAGACCTCATTCCCATGACCTGATGGAATGGTTTGAGGCTCTTTATGTTCCTGAGCAAACAGTTGCCCTTGGGCTCTACTTGCATGTGACAGGTCATATGGAGATGTTACTGGTACCTGCCTCGAGCAAATCAGTGATGAATGGGAAGACAGTGATACAGTGAATTATTGTTAAAAATCTCAAAGCTCAAATGATAATCTATTATATATTTTATTTATGTTAATTTGGGGATCACATTTAGTGGGGTTCAGGGCTTACTTCTGCTCCGGTGTTCCTTATAGTAGGCTTGAGGGTCCATATGGGGTTCCAGCAATCTAATGAGTTGGATGAATACAAGAGAAGTGTCCTGATCGCAGTTATATTGCTCCATATTCTTACATTGTACATTTTACGTTGAAATAAAATTGTAAATGTCTCAAGAATAGGCAAATATATTAATATCTTACCATTCCTTTAAAATATTTGTGATTAAATATATCAATTAAACAATATAAGGAGCTGGTTTTAAATCATTCGTAATAATTTCTACTATGTAGCTTACTTGATTTTATATTAAAAAGTATTCATGAAAGTCTGTCTAGTATAATCATCTAATTGATCACTTGATCACTTGAATCCCGTTATTCATTGATTTGCTCGAGCGGGCGCCAGTAACATTTCCATTGGACCCTATCACATGCCAATGTAGCCCAATGGCATCTGGTTGATTCAGGAATATGAAGAGCCTCAAACCGTTCCTTCAGGGTCTTAACAAGGAAGTCTGACCATCTTGTAGGTGGGGCGGCCACGTGATCTTTTGACATCCCGTGGGATCCAGTCGGTAATGGCTCTAGTCCAGCGGTTGTCTCCAAATCGCATTACATGTCCAGCCCATCTGATTTTCGATGCCTTGGCAAACGAGACAGCGCCCCTGATTCTGGAATAGCGACGGAGGTCAGAACTCCGGATTCCTTCTCTCACTTGAGTGAGACGTGATATTCCAAGCATAGCTCTTTCGATGCCTCTCTGGGAGACCCGAATAGCATTCTCATCCTGCTTTCATAGGGCCCAGGTCTCTGAGGCGTATGTTACTGCAGGGAGAATGGTGGAGTCAAAGAGATGTGCCCGCAGCCAGAGGTTCTTTGTCCTTTTAGCTATTTCTTCGATGCCTTTGAAGGCATTCCATGCCGCTCTCTTCCTCCTGCGCAGCTCAGGTTTTAGGTCGTTCATCATGTTGATTTCTCGACCTAGGTACACATAACTGCTGCATTCAGAGATGTTTGTTCCATTGAGAGTGAATGGGGCCTCTGGAACTAGTTCATTTCTCATGAACATAGTTTTCTTCAGATTCAGCTGTAGACCTACCTTTCCACATTCTCGGTCAAAGTCAGCCAGCATTTGTGCGCTTGGCTAATGTTTGGTGTTATTAGAACGATGTCATCAGCGAAGCGGAGGTGGTGTAGTTGCCGACCATCTATCTTCACTCCCATTCCTTCCCATTCTAATTGTCTCATGATGTTCTCGAGGGTGGCACTGAAGAGTTTTGGTGAGATGGTATCACCCTGTCGAACCCCTCTTTTGACATCAATGATCACTTCTTTGTAGAATGGTGAGATCCTGGTGGTGAATCCGTAATACAGCTCACGAAGGATCTTGATGTATTGGGTTTGAACACCCTGTTTGACTAGGGCTTCGATGACTGCTTCAGTCTCCACAGAATCAAAGGCTTTCTGTAAATCAATGAACATGAGACAGAGCGGCATCTTGTACTCCCTACAAACCTCAATGAGCTTGGTTACCGTGTGGATATGGTCAATTGTGCTGAATCCTTTCCGGAAACCTGCTTGCTCGCATGGTTGACCTTCATCTAGTGTTCTGCTAATCCTGTTCAGGATGACTCGTGTAAACAGCTTGTAGATGACAGACAACAGGCAGATGGGGCGATAGTTGCCGATGTCATGAATGTCTCCCTTCTTGAACAGTAGAACTGTCCTGCTTGTTTTCCATTGGGAGGGCACCTTGCATTCGGACAGGTAGCGTGTGAAGAGCCGAGCTAGTGTATTGATGAGTACCGATGGCAGATTCTTCAGATGTTCGGGTCTGACTTTGTCTGGGCCTGGTGCTGTTCCCTTCTTTACCGATGAGATGGCATGTCGGATTTCAGAAGGGAGAACGTTGGGAATGACATATCCATCCTGTGGAATTTGGTATGTGGGCAGGTTGATGTGGCTATCAAAGAGATTTGAGTAGAAGTCCTGGATAATCTTCTCCATTGCCTTTCTGGAAGATGTGATAGATCCATCAGGGCGTTGGAGGGCATTCATCTTGGTCTTATAGTTGGCGAAGGACAGGCGGGCAGTGGGAATACTTTTCCCGGCTTCTGCTGCATCTTCCAGTATTTCTGCTCTTCTGTCTTTGAGTTCTGCTTTTATTGCTTCTCTGCACTGTTTAGCAAGCTTGGACATTAGCATTTGGTCTCCTGAGGCTCGCGCCTTGCCACGGTGGCGAATGAGCTCAAGAGTTTCTGAAGACAAGCGTCCTTTTTGTGTCTTTCTCTCTCTCGGCATTCTTCGCACAATCATGGAGGTGCTGAACCAGTCGGTTGTATTCTTCATCGATGTCATCAATGATGGTATCTTCCCATGTTGCTGCAATGGTGCCAAAGAGTTCCCAGTTGGTGGTCGTTCTGGGAGTTCTCTTCTTAAACTTTGCAGCCTTTTCTCCCCGTTGCGGGAAGTAGAATTTTGCACGAAGGAGACGGTGGTCCGATCCTGTTTGGAATTTGGGGACGACAGCAACATCGGTCAGACAAAACCGTCAATTGAAGATGATGTGGTCAATTTCATTGTGGAACTGTCCGCCAGGAGATTCCCATGTCCAACTTTTTGCTTCAGCCTTCTGAAACTGTGAGTTCCCATGAATAGTCTTGGTGGACATGATGAACTCAGATAGTCTCTCACCCTGTTCGTTCCATTCTAGGCCATGGGTCCCGATGTGGAGTTCTTCAGCCGATCTTCTCGGTCCTATCTTGGCATTAAAATCACCGACTATGATCTTGTAGAAGGTGTGATCTTTTTTATAGAACTCCTCCAATTCCATGTAGAATTTCTCAATTTCATCTTCTTTGTATGTGGATGTTGGTGCATAGACAATGAAGATAGAAATTGCTGGAAGTGGGCCACATCTCCTCAAGTGTAATCGTCCTATTCGGTTTGTTAGGCATTCGAATGAATCAATGTTGACAGCCATGTTCGTGTTGACAAGGACACCAACGCCACTGACGCCTCTTTTCGCTCGCATGTTCCAAGGAACAATTCTTCTCTGGTGTCAAATACAGCATGATGCGACTGACGCCTCCTCGTCTCAGTCAGACCAATGATGTCGTACTTGATCTTTCTTGCTTGCAGCATCAGATCCTCAATATATGCTTCCGTTGCCAGTGTACGTGCATTGAAAGTACAGACAGTCATTTTAGTCCTTCGCTTTTGCAGCCTAGGACAGCCTTGAAATTTTATTAGGCACTGCTTGTTTGCCTTTCTTACTGCTGCCGTATTAAGGGCTCTTTCGGGGTCAGGAAAATAAACATTTTTGTTACTGGATTTGGCATATCGAACACACATCGGACAGCTTGCCAGGCTCTACCATGCGGGCACTATATTCTCATTACTTTGTGGGGCTCTCTCAGAGGGGTGGGTAGAATATTTGTGGTAGTTTGGAGGTAAATTGCGCGGACAGCTGGCGCAGCGCAACGCGGAAAGCTGGTTTCTGCTCTGCCGGGTGTACCTGTGTCTTAGGCTCAAGCATTCCTGGGTTTGAAATACTCTCCTCTGAAGGGCGGGTCTCTGCAGGGCGGGTCCTTGTAGGCTGGGTTTCTGACAAGCTGGGCTGGAGACTGGATTAATCTGTGGGCTGGAGACTGGATTAATATGCTGGGGGGGAGATCTTACCAGCTGCAGAGTGTGGATTGTGACACAGATCGCTGCCAGCAAGGTGTGGGGGTTTCTCTGGGCTCCTCCGAGGCTCCATCGGGATGGTGGACTCGGGTTGGAAGTTGCTCTCGTGGTCCATGGAGTGCAGGGGGTTCAACGGGGAAAGCTGGTTTCTGCTCTGCCGGGTGTACCTGTGTCTTAGGCTCAAGCATTCCTGGGTTTGAAATACTCTCCTCTGAAGGGCGGGTCTCTGCTGGGCGGGTCCTTGTAAGCTGGGTTTCTGACAAGCTGGGCTGAGACTGGATTAATCTGTGGGCTGGAGACTGGATTAATATGCTGGGGGAGATCTTACCAGCTGCAGAGTGTGGATTTTGACACAGATCGCTGCCAGCAAGGTGTGGGGGTTTCTCTGGGCTCCTCCGAGGCTCCATCGGGATGGTGGACTCAGGTCGGAAGTCGCTCTCGTGGTCCATGGAGTGCAGATGGTTCAACGAGGGAAAGCTGGTTTCTGCTCTGCCGGGTGTACCTGTCATCTACTAAGTGGAACAATATTTAGTGGGTGTTTTTCTCAGAATAAGTTCTCATTTTTAAGCAGACCTAGTAATTATATAATTTGTATCTAGGTAAAGTAGTTAGATGCTTACAATAACAATGAAAATAAAGTATGCTTCTAGGATTTTTAAAAATAAATTTAATTCATTGTATATATTCACATTAAGTCATTCAGGTGTGAGGCTGTAAGTTAGCATATAATCTTGGTGCAAATAAAATGATAATTTTATCTGTGTGCTTGAAAAAAGAGACTTGCAGACATGGGGCAGAGCTGCTACTGGCTCTCCCTGTGACCAGCCGCTCATGAGGCACCCACTATCCCAGCAGAGCCTCGCAACAAGCCAGAAGACCCCCACTCCTTGAGGGCCTCCATTTTCCACATCCGGACTTCTCTCTCATCAGACCTCCACCCAGCAGACCAGCCTATCAGTGCCCGGCTCATCGAAGTTCCACCCTGCAGCAGTCTTTCTTAAATCCGGCTCAGGTATGCCGGTCCAGAGACTTGCAGACATGGAGCAGAGCTGCTACTGGCTCTCCCTGTGACCAGCCGCTCATGAGGTGCCCGGGAGGGATGGTGGGTTCTAGCCCTGGCCCACCATCCCAGCAGAGCCTCGCAACAAGCCAGAAGACCCCCCACTCCATGAGGGCCTCCATTTTCCACATCCGGACTTCTCTCTCGTCAGACCTCCACCCAGCAGACCAGCCTATCAGCGCCCGGCTCACGCAGCCGCTTGCGGCTGCGCCGGTTCATCAATAAATGCTGGACTTAGAGGTGCCTACAAGAGTATGCTACCTGCACGGCAGAGCCTGGCAAGCTACCCGTGTTGTATTTGATATATGCCAAATACCAATAACAATTATAGACCTCATTCCCGAATGGATTGGGGCTCTTTATGTTCCTGGAGCAAGCAGATGCCTTGGGCTCTACTAGCATGAGACAGGACATATGGAGATGTTACTGGGGCCCGCTCGAGCAAATCGATGATGAACAGGAAGACAGTGTGATTACTGGGGGATAGTATAACTGATAATATATGTACCTTGCACATTGTCAACCAGATTCAATTTCTGACACACCATATGATTCACAGAGCGTGCTGTGTTGTTCAGATATATGATTTTGTTGATGTAGGAAGTTCTGGATATTTGGCCAGAGGTGATCTCAGCTGGGATATGTGGTTCTTGTCCATCTCATGGCACAACTCCAAGAAAGAAGACAAGGCTTTTTCTGAGAGAGACATTTCCAAGCTTAAGACAAACAAGAAAATACAAGCGATTATTTGAATTAGAAAGCTATCAATTATGCTGGTGGGAGTTGTCAGGGAAGTTGCTTTTTGGTTGTTCAAGATAAGTCATAAACCAGATTCAAAGGGTATGGAGTAGATTCCACTTCCTGATAAGAATAACTGAGAAAGTATATTTCAATGTTTTTTCACTATATAACATAGTCCCTACAATGGAGACGATTATCCATGACTTCTACTCAGATCTCTTTAAAAGCCACGTCCACCTGCCCACATAGCAAATTCTGCAGGATGGATATGACCTACTAAATGTTCTCCCTTATGAAATCTGATATGCCAGTGTGTCGGAAAAGAAGGGAACAACACCAGGCCCAGACAAAGTCACACCCAAACATCTGAAGAATCTGCCTTCAGTGCTCATCAATACACTGGCTCGGCACTTCACACACTACCTGTCCAAATGCAAGGTGATCTCCCAGTGGAAAACCAGCAGGACAGTTCTACTGTTCAACAAGGGAGACATCCACGACATTGGCAACTAAAGCCCCATCTGCCTGTTGTCGTCATCTACAAGCTGTTCACTCGAGTCATCCTGAACAGGAATGGCAGAACATTAGATGAAGGACAACAATGTGAGCAAGCTGGTTTTTGAAAAGGATTCAGCACAATTGACCATATCCACACTGTAACCAAGCTCATTGAAGTTTGTAGGGAGTTCAGATGTCACTCAGTCTCAGATTCATTGATTTAAAGAACAGCTTTGATTCTGTGGAGACTGAAGCCGTCATTGAAGTCCTAGCCAAACGGGGTGTTCAAACACAATACATCAAGATCCTTCATGAGCTGTATTACGGATTCACCACCAGGATCTCACCATTCTACAAGGAAGTGATCATCGATGTTAAAAGAGGGGTTCTGTAGGGTGATACCATTTCACAAAAACTCTTCAAAAACATCATGAGACAATTAGAATGGGAAGGAATATGAGTGAAGATAGATAGTCAACAACTACACCACCTCTGCTTTGTTGATGTCATCATTCTAAAAACACCAAATGTTGCAGGACTCCTCTAAGGGCCGCTGCATCTGCTCTGAATTGCCGCCTGCAAATCACTTTGTAGATAAGGGGGTAGTCTAAATGTGGCAGTTTATCTGACCATGTATGCTATACTAGCTGGTATAAATATTCTCCCAAGCTACCACAATCATCATGGGACTAGCTAGATCTTACCAGCATATTAGCCTGGCCACGTAGGACCCCTAAATAATTAGACCAGAGAGAAATGCCGTTTGCTTCCAAGCAAACAAGTATTGGCTCCCTGATATACTCAAAGGCAACTAAAATACAAAACTACAATGAAGTAGAAGAGACTTGTGAAGGCTTGGAGAAATATTTAACTGGCATTAGTATTAGTCTTTGGTACAGAGACATGCCATCTCAGAAACCCCCTTCTCTACCCTATAAAGGCATTTCCAGGCAGATCTTGGCTCAAAACATTAGCATACTAAAGGGCCTAGGTGAGGTGCAGGGAGGGATTACCTAAGGGCATTTGACCCTCCCTGCTTTCCATAACAGTGGGAGGAAGGTCTGAGTTGCAGGGGTATAAACTAGCTGTTTCCTCTCTCACAGGCTTCTTTTTGGGTTCTCTCTTTGTGAGCGCTCACCCTTCATGGGAGTCTTGTCTTCTTCTCCTTTTACAGGGTATTTACACATGGTGGCCGCCATCTTGGCCTACACAAGGCTGGGTTTCTAGCCTGGAATCCTAAGCACCGGGCTTTTCCTTTTGCTGATTTGTATGCCTGAACCTGTGATAAGTAAAGCCTTTAAAACTGCATCGGATTCCTGAGTTTTCATCCATTCCTCGCCGGCTCGGAGGTAGAAGGGAACTAGCTTCCCGGCACTGTCGGGGACCCCGCAGAGATCCCCGACAACCAAACATTAGCCAAGCAGCACAAATGCTGGCTGACTTTGACCGAGAATGAGGAAAGATAGGTCTACAGCTGAATCTCAACAAAACTATGTTCATGAAAAATGAACTAGTTCCAGAGGCCCCATTCACTCTCAATGGAACAAACATCTCTGAATGCAGCAGTTATGTGTACCTAGGTCGAGAAGTCAACATGAAGAACGACCTAAAACCTGAGCTGTGCAGGAGGAAGAGAGCAGCATGGAATGCCTTCAAAAGTATCAAAGAAATAGCTAAAAAGACAAAGAACCTCCCGCTCTGAGCACATCTATTCAACTGCACCATTCTCCCTGCATGAACTTGTGCCTCAGAGACCTGGGCCCTACGAAAGCAGGATGAAAATGCTATTCGTGTCTCCCAAAGAGGAATTGAAAGAGCTATACTTGGAATATCACGCCTCACTCAACTGAAAGAAGGAATCGGAGCTCTGACCTCTGTCACTGTTCCAGAGTCAGGGATGCTGTCCCGTTTGCCAAGGCATCGAAAATCAGATGGGCTGGACATGTAATGCATTTGGAGACAACCACTGGACTAAAGCTGTTACTGACTGGATCCTACAGATGTCAAAAGATCACGTTGCTGCCACCTACGAGATGGTCAGACTCTTCATCAAGACCATGAACTTACGGGTTGAGGCTCTTCTTATTCCTGAAGCAACCAGATGCCATTGGGATACACTGGCACGTGATAGGGTCAAATGGAAATGTTACTGGCGCCTTCTAGAGCAAATCGATGAATAATGGGATGTCAAGTGATCAAGTGAGAACATACTACCTACCAAACAAATCTTAACAGTGTCTAAAAGAGTATTTTAGACACTGTTAAGATTTGTTTAACTATATGTTTAGATAGCTTACTGTTATTTTGGAAAAAAAAAGCTCCTCCGCATTTAGTGGATTAAAAGTAATTTTTTGAATTTAGTCTTTTGAATTCTTATATTTTTATATTTTTATGATGGATTACTTAAATATTTCATTTTAATGAATTGTACTATAAATGCTTAAAATAATTTGACTTGAAATGATAAAACTAAAGAAAATCCTTGTAAAGTTAATGGAAATGTTATTTTCCAAAATTATTTGAATTCGAAAGGTAAAGACTTGTTTGGTGCAAAAAAATATGTTTAGTAGAATGATTGGGCATACATTAGAGCTTTCTTTTATACTCATTTATCAGTATATATTTTAACCTTTTACTTTTGGTTGAGAAAGTATGTTATATATTATTTATATATTATTTATATTTATATTTCTTGATGATGAAGCCTATATCTTGAAAACTGTTATTCACTTATGAAAAAATAGAAAATTATAACAGTAATGGAAAATATCCCATGTTCATGGATAGGAAGAATCAACATGCTCAAAATGACCATCATAGTGAAAGTATCATGCATATTGAATACAGAAACCCAAAAAATTCTGGTGACACTCTTCATTGAATGACTTTAAACAATTATTAAGAAAATGTGTATGGGATCATTAAACACCATTTATAACCAAAGCCTTTCTAAGAATAGGAGGTTTAGTAGATGCCACTTTATTTTTTTTTGCTTTAAATAGTTCTGTAAAGATTTGGAGATCTAAACAGTAAAATAAAAAATAAAGAAGTGGAAATACATCGAATGATAACAATTTTGCATGTAAAATAAAGTAGCTAAAATGAAAAAAATACCATAATGAATAGAAGATATTTGCTCCCAATGAATATCCCAGATAAAGGACTAATATTAGGTCATGTAAAGATTACAAAGTTCAGCAATAAGAAATAGGGAAGCCCATAAGAGATTGGAAGAGATAAACTATTCCATGAAGAGTATGCATGGATGGCCATTAAGAATATGAAAAAGTGTTGTCACTCTGTCGGGAAATTCAATTCAAAATAACAAGAAAATATCATAGCTATGAGAATGCCATGAATCAAAAACAGGGAAACTATCAGTATTGACAGGTATATTGTAAAGGAACTCTCGTTAACTGGCAGAAAAAATATGGTTTATTACCTATGGAAAATATTTTGATTATTTCAGAAAATGCTACAATAGACTTCCCATAGTACCCCGCTATTCTACTTTTAGCATATATACTGTAAATAAAAAACAATTTGAAAAAATATATCTTTGCTCATTTACATGCATAATAAATAAAATATGAAAATAACACAGATGTCCATTATTTACTCATTAAATGACGAAGTTCAAGTATACTATATTTTTCTATAAAATCATAAATTTGCATTTATAAAAAAACTTAGAAATTAATACTTGTGTAAAATGTAAATATTTCATCAGTGGGTAATAATAATTTTGAACTGTGTTTTAAATGTAACTGTTTAAGAATATTATTTATGGATTATTCGCTCATTCACATGAACAGCAGAAAGTGTTCTTTGTTACTGAAATTATAATAAAGTGAATTAAAGTAACAAGAATCAGATAATTATAGATTGAAGGATACTTCAAAAGGCTGACTAAATACTTTGTATATGGGAGGCTCAAGCTCAGCTCTGGATACTATATATGATTCCCTATGCACCACTAGGAGCAAACTCCTCTCCCCTCACTGCTAGGGTATGGAAGCACAGACCCACAGATACTCTCTGAGCATCACTGAGTGTAGACCTCAAAACTGAAAACGAAACAAACAAAAAACTCTAAAATTCACATAATAATATATCCAATTCTTAAGTTTTTATATCTATAGAAACTGAACTATAGATCATTTTTAGAGATGACATTTTAGTAAGACTAAATAAAGGGTCTATGTGACTTTAGAGTCAGGTATTTCCCAAAATGGCAGTAGCCTGTGTCCAGGAGCTGTGGCTCGATAAAGAATAATGTAGAGGAACATGAGAAATAGCTGGGAGAAATTGTTTGTGGAAGACCAAGTGAAGGATGTTGTGTTTTATTTCAAGAATAATGGGAAGTCATTGAGGGAAATTTTACTTCACTTTAGAAAAGTTATTCTCGTGGCTTTTTTGGGGGAAAAAAAAACAAATAACAAGATAATCACATTTTTTAATTTTTGTATTCATTGTATCTTTATTGTCATCTCCTACACTAAAATTATAGAGTCATGTGTATAACAGAGACATAAAATTTGCATAAATTTAGATCATACTATTAGTTAAGATATATTCATTTATATTTATCCTTGTATATTTGAATAACCACAGGATTAAAATTAAATAAACACACATAATATATACTACTATCATAATTATTCACAATAGGAAGTTAATTATAGTAGCATATTTATTATCACTTAATATAACTACTATAATTATCATTTGGCATATTAATCACATTATGTATATCTTTTAGTAATATAAAATATATTGCAACTATCTGTTACTACTACAAAGTAATTATATTTGATATGTGATAAAAAGATAAATCTGTAAATGTAGAATCAAAGGTCCCTTTCAATAATTCCTTCAATTAACACCAGTGATCTGTATATAGATTATGATTTACTGCTATTGGTCTTCATAGTTTCCATTTTTCCTTTCTCATTAAAATAATCATGTGACTATATGTTGCAGATAAGAAAACAATCTAAATTGTAATCATATTTGTTCAGGTATATAAATAGACTGAAGTTCATTAACATTTCTTTAACATTTCTTCAATTTTCCTATAAAATGTACAATATATATTTTCTAAACAATAAGATACATGGCAAATAAAATGTTTAAGTATTATGCCAACATATCATATGCACTCAATAATGCTATTTTAAATTTTGCATGGATTAGTAAAATCTTTTCAATTGAACAGCTTTGCTCAAATTATAGCCAACTTTGTTTCTCTTAGTACACATTTTAGATAATATAAGTTAATTATTGTTATACACTGACAAAAGTTTGCAGATAGTATACAAAAATATATAAAATATGCAATGAAATATTCATGTTAATTTGTACCATAACATGATACCAAATAAATTAATGAAATCTGTTTTTTACTTATAAAAGAATTGAATTTCATGGTCAAGGCCAATTGGGGCATTTCACACCATGAAAAAGATAGTTCAGTTTATTTTTCAGATTTTACCTATGTAATAATTTTTTATTTACTTATTTATTCATATGTAACAACTAAAATTATCTATTTATTTATTCATATGTAGCAAATAAAAATTTTTATTTATTTATTCATATGTAATAAATACTCAGTAAAGTTCTGTTGATGCTATGTTCAGGGAGTATAAGAAACATAAATTGAGTTCCATAAAACTTTGGGAAGTTCTTGTTACTTCTATTGTTTTACTAACTGGGTTCATCAAGTCTCATAGTTGTGTTTCATGGAAATAGCACTAATCAAAGTTCTTTGTTTAACCTAAACAACACTGGGATAAATAAAACCGGGTATAAACGCCATCAGAAAAACACACCATATAATGTGCACTATGCACTAAACAAAATAAATATATGGTGTCTTCTTAAGAAGAATATTAAATATTTTGCACATATAACTTTTATGGTTGAATGACAGTCACTTATAATCTAGAAAAACAGCTAAGAATTGCTATTGAATAATTCTTTCTTTAAAGCATAAAAGGGATGTAGTTTTACACAAATTAAGTATGTTCTTTACATTTGATAACTGTTTGGGGACATGATTAACCCAAGCACATTTGATGACTCTAATGCTATGAGATATACTGTCAAAAAATAGTGCAATAATTATCAGTATTCAATTCCTATCCACAGTTTAGGAAATAATATCTAGTTAATAAAATTAGAGTTTATACAAAGTAATATAAATAAAATATTGAATGGAGATAGGAAATAGATTCCAGAATAAAACTTCCTGAATTTGTTTCTATCTTCCAACAACACAGTTGTTTTGTGACCAGGAGAAAGTCACGTAACACTCCATGTTTCACTTCCTAGTACATAAAGTGGAAGGGATACTAAAACCACTTTTTGTCCTATATAAGTTCTTGTAACGATAGAGTCAGTTCAATCATGTAAGGCAATTGAATAATTTTTGACCCTTAATATTCTGTAACATTTACTGTTATCAAGTAAGGAAGGCCTTATTTGGTTTCATCAAAGGGAAGGTAGAGAACATGGTTTAGTATCGAAATTCCGAGCAAATTACCTTAAGGTCATGATGAGGCCAATGCCTCTGCAAAGGTAAATACGGCTCAATTCTGCTCGGTTATAAGAGCAAAGATGTGGAGATGGAAATTGAGAAGATGATTGGGACCAAGAGATATTGTTGAAAAGAATGGAAGAGGGCCGGAGAGATAGCACAGCGGGTAGGATGTTTGCCATGAACGAGGCCGACCTGGGTTCAATCCCTGGCACCCCATATGGTCCCCTGAGTACCGCCAGGAATAATTCCTGAGCAAAGATCTAGGAGTGACACCTGAGAGTTGCCGGGTGTGACCCAAAAAGCAAAAAGAAAAAAAAGAAAAAAAAAGCAAAGAATGGAAGATATGATACTTGTGAGTAAGGATAGTTGGAAACCAGCTTAGCAAGGCTTTATTAATATCAGAAGGATTAAGACTTGATCAAAAGGGTAACTTTTACTACCTTCCTCTATATTTTCACCTGGAATTTTATAATTCAAAGGCATATATTTATTTTATCCTATAAAATGGTTAAACTTAGATAACACCTACAATCTGTATGTATTTTCATAAAGAAGGTCACTCTAATAATGGCAGTGTTGTTTCAAAATGAGTTTTTCTTTTGGTAGTATTTTACACATGTTCACTAACATCAGTTTTACAATTTATTGGAAACTTTAAAGACATGAAATTATTTTTGTAATTTCGACCCCTGATGGAGGCATGCAGTGAAGCTTACAGTGTCTCTTTCACCAGAACTGCAGAGGAGAACGTTTCATTGCTTTCTCCCCCAGGAGTTGCTGCATTACCAGTTAGGATCTATCTAACAGCATATCATTAACCAGGCACCATCAGATCATCAAAACAAAGAAACTGCTGAAGCTGAATTAGATGTTCTCACTCTAATAATGAGCAGAACAGCACTGTATAAAATCAGCCAGTGGTAACAACACAGAAAGCCAAAGCTAATTTTCTGTATTTCCAACATTAAATTATTCATTGCATCTGTTCATCATAGCTTTATTTTGTAGCAATTTTTCCAGTTTATAAGAATCATTGACTGAGAAAGTTCTTTGTTGAGGTGATTGAAGCAGAAATTAAGTCCACTGAAATTTTTGTATTAAAATGAGCAATTGGTGGACACATTGTTTTGTACCAATTAGAAAATTGCTAGGTTTTCCTTAGCTTCGTACTTACCTGGAAACTACTGTATCCTAAGGTGTCTTCAATGTTCTTCTATCAAGGTTTGCAAGCTACAGAATACCGTAAATTTTTCTATTTTTTATGAATTTTGATGAATTTTCCTGCTGCTTAAAATTCCCAAGATTTTATTTCTGGGAATCTGTCTTACAATAATAGAGTAAAAATTACCCTTGTTGTAATGTGGAATTAAAAATGAATCCTTTTGAACTTTGAAACAGAAAAATATTTTCTGTATCCTTATTACACTTTTGAACAGTGGTGACATCTCTGTTTCTAGTTAAGGTACTTCTATTAAATAACGAACTAGTTTCTCTTTGAAGAGAAAATTATTTGGAACACTTTTTTTTTTTTGCATTTTGGGTCACACTTGATTTTGTTTAGGAATTACTCCTTTTTATAATTATAATTAAGGTAATATAACTATGTTAATGTTTGTGATCTCAGTTTTTATGATACTGTACCTCTACCCTCAAGGAAATGCCAAAGACACCCTCAGACTGTCTAGTTTGGGGGATCAACAAGAGTGTCTTTTGGAAGTTGCATTACAGGTTACTTCTTCAGGTAAAGTTCTTTATATAACAGTGTTACATTACCTTAATTGTAATTATAAAAAGGAGTAGTTCCTAAGCAAAACCAAGTGTGACCCAAAATGCAAAAAAAAGTGTTCCAAATAATTTTCTTATTTAACATATGCATGTATGTTGTATATGCGCATATATATTTGGTTTATTTAAAATTATATTATTCTGTATTTTCTAAATAGATAATATTTTTGTATTATAGATGACAATAGCTTAAGTCATTCAAAAATATTCAGTGGAAAAATCATAAAGTGGGTAATGGCCACGGCTTGCATGTAGTTAATCTGAATTCAGTCCTTCACATCATATGGTACTCTGAGATCTCCTGGAGTGATAATTGAGGGTGTAACTAGGAGTTAACTCTGAGCATAGATTATTGTTGTTCCAAAATTGAGAAAAAATAAAGAAAAAACTCTTATTTTCTATTCCTGATATCTTCCAGTGCTTAGTGTACATGTCTCACCCAGGTTTGATTCCCTGCATGCCTTGGTACTCCCAGCACTGTCAGGCGCAGACCTGACATCCTGTCACCCTGTGTTGCTACCACTGCCTGATTTGATACAGTGCTGCTCTGCTCATTACTAGAGTGAGAACATCTAATTCAGCTCCAGCAGTTTCTTTGTTTTGATGATCTGATGGTGTCTGGTTAATGCCTGGTTAATGTACCCCAGTACAGTCGCTAGAACCCTCCATCTACGTTTGTCCCCTGTTTTCCCTCCAACCCCAAAGCCTGCCTCCTTAGCAGCTTCACAATAATTAATTTTATATAGCTTATTACAACTTAATGACTAATGAAATTATCAAACATCTTCAGTAAAATAAAATTTGTTATATCTCACCATGGGGTCATTATATCTTTATCTGAGGCTTTACTGATCTGTGTGTTACAAGTTGAGCCTTTGTTTTTCTGGTTTTGGTTATTGAGCTCATTGACTTCCATGATATTTTTCAACATTCTTTGGCCGGTCCTACTGGGATGTCAGTACCATGGAATTTTAGGTGGTAATGCTTTGGGCACTCCAGAATCTGTAGAACCAGTCCATGAGTTAACATAGCAGTGGCTTGGGAAGTATGTTTATCAGGATTCCTGGAAGTAAGGGGATAGGGGAAGGTCGTCCCTCCTCCTCTCTGAGAAGACTCCAGGACTTTCAGCCTAAGAATTGATGTGCCTGGAGTTTTTATTGGTTTGGTTTCTCTGCAGAGATTAGTTGTGGAGCAGTGAATCTGAACTCTTGGTGTGGCAGCAGCTATGGGATGTGGAAGCAGAGCTGGTACTTGGCCCACCATTTTTACCAGGGTGCTCCAGAGTTTTCTTTTCTTTCTTTCTTTTTTCCTTTCTTTCTTTCTTTTTCTTTTCTTTTCTTTTCTTTTTTTTTTTTTTGTTTTGCTATTTGGGTCACACTTGGCAATACACAGGGCTTACTCCTGACTCTGTATGGATTACTCCTAGCGGTGCTGTGGGACCATATAGGATGCCAGGATCGAACCTGGGTCGGCAAGCGTGCAAAGCGAACCCCAACCCACTCTGCTATCGCCCTGGCAGCATCCAGAGTTTTCATTTGAGAAACTGATGTGCCGGTGAATGTTAGTGGCCTAGCCTGAATCTCATTTGAGAGTGCTTGTAAACCTGGAAAGCAAGGCAGATAAGTTTACATGATGATGGCTGTCTCTGGGGAAGTTTTTTAAGCGTTCCAAATTTCTGTTTATTGCTGAAATTGTAATAAATTGCAGAAATTCAGATATTTTAAATAAATAATAATAAATAACAGTATTGTTACCAACACAGAACCTTATAAAAATAAGTAATTTGTTATTTTTATAATAAATAGTTTTATTGCCATTTATATTTCTACAAATACTACAGATTAAAATACCTATAATAGCCAATTTTTAGTACATGAATTAGAATTTCTTTGTCTTTATTGTATAAAGAGGCTTCTTAATTGAGTTATCCATTCTGATTCCTTATCAAGTAGATAAATACAGATTCATTATTAATTGAAACTAATAATCCAAATGGCAATATAGCTATAATTCACATATATCACTTGAAAAAATAAATCCAGTAATGTATTTAGTCATTACATCACAATGCTTTCAGTATAATTTTTTATATTTATAACATATAAGTTTCTTGAAAAATGTGTGCTAAATAGCAATTATGTGAGAATCATTGTGTTGGGCACTGTAAAATTAGTCACTCATCTAGAACCAGGGTGACATTACACATGGCAGGGAACGTGGTCTATCCAGGTTCAATCCCAGGCACACTTCTTACCCCCCTAAGTCATGCCTAAACACATAGTAGGGATAATTTCCAAACATTGCCTGGTGGGCCCGAAACCAAACTAAAACAGAATAGAAGAGAACAAAACAAGGAACAACAAAAATTAATCACTCATCCATTTCCTCCTCCCAATTATGAATACTTTAAAACAATTCTGAGTTAATTGTTTAATTCAGAATTTGTTTTTTATTTGTTACTTTCAAATCATTGTCCCAGTGAGTGCACAATCTGACATCAGACAGTAATGTGTTATCAAAATAACATTTGAGAAATTTTAAGAAAACTTACATTCAGGGTATAGTTTTATGTTCTTTTTTTTATTTGTCATACTTATGGTAGAACATTGGTCAAGTTTATGAGAAAACATGCACATATAAAGACAGGATATCTCTGCACAGAGAAATATCACTGATTTTTGAAAAATAGATATTTCAAATGCATTGTCCTGCCTAGCATAAAAGTAAGGTTTTGCTTTTTCCACTTCTAGGGTATTAACATAGACAATCACAGATATTTCCAAACTGAAGAGCTTTCTTTAAGTTTAATAAGATATGATTGTTCAGGAGAGGTTGGAAAAGAGAACACAAAAATGTTGATTTTTATTCATAATACTAAATACTAGTCTAAAATGAGCATCCAATGCTGTGGTACAAAAAATGATATCAATTAGAGATTATCTTATAGTACTCTTTGTAGATGTTGGGAGCCAATGGTTGATGTATAAATTCTCTAATTCATATTGAATAAAAGTACAACTCAAAATAAAACCCTTAATTAATGTATCTCTGACAGAGATTATAACCACTTAGAAAAAACAACATAGAACAAATCTCAAAGATTTGTTGGTTGTATATATTCCCTCCACAGAAAAGTTTATATTTTAATCCTCATTACAAAATGTTTAATTGATTACTGTAGGCATTGTGGACCAATTAATTGGGATACTTTTAATTTTGTAGTTTATACATGGTCTCTCTTTTGCTGATTTACACACATAATGAGTTTGTAATTTCAATTTTAGACTAATAAATATAGAATTTCCAAGTGTATTGATATTTTATAAAATTTTTAGTTTCCTTCTTTAGTGAATAAACACATAACATTCATTTCATGTACAAACTAGTCATGAGAAATCAAATTGCAATGTAATATAGGGAATCATTTATTTATAATTTAATCTTAAGTTTTTAGTAACTCTTGTATATACATATATGGTACAATGTTATATGTATTATTATCTATTTGATATATACATATATATATATAAATTAATAGGGATCCAACATATGAGTAGTCTAGGAAAGTTTTTCGCAGAGATAGAATATTTTTGTTCAATGTTGTCATCTTAATTTTTGGGTTTATATTAAATTTTCCATTACAGTGGTGGGACAGTAATTATTCTTGTTGCAAAACTAATATATAAGTAATATATAATTAAGAAATACTGCATATATGATGAGGTGGTTAATGAGTTATATTCTGGAGATAACAGTCCTTTGATGATTGAAAAGCTAATAAATGGCCTTGTAGTTTAGATTTTATTTAATCTACTTATAAGTGCACAGTAGTCAATACCAGTGAAGTAGTATCAGGCATTTTGCATATGTGCTTTCCATTCTCACAGGTAGGGTATTTTGGAATTGATTTTTAACTTTAAAATTTTATTTTCTTTATTTATGCAAAATTAAAGGAATTGTTTACACTAAGCCTGTTCATTAGAAAAAAAACTTCCTTTTCATTGATTTTTATCTTTTGTGGAATTCAAAATACCTACTTCTATGTGCTGAATATTTTTAATAAAATGCCTGTGGCTATTCCCTCTGTGTAAACTCATCTATTTGATGTACCTAGCATTTTAATTAAAAAATAAATGAATTTTAGATTCAAGGAACCATAACAAGAGCTATTTATATGTTATTATTATTATTAAAGATCACTTGATAAGCTCAAACCAAGGTTCTGAAGTAAAATCCCGTCTAGTGGAAGAAACATTATTATTAAGATTGCTCAGGCAATGCTTTAATCATGTTCCACATGATTTAGGCCAAAACCTAGTAGTTTTTGCTACTCTCTTTGTTTTTCAGCTCACTTAAAAGTGCCTTTCAAAATCAGTAGAATGATTCTTTAGAGGGAGGGTCAGGAAACTACAGCCCATGGGCCAAATAAATCCTAATTGCTGATTTTGTAAATTTAGTTTCATTAGAATTAGTCACACTCATTTGTTATTTTCTATGGACTGGAGTTAGAGCCTTCTTGCAAAAAGGTACAGGGAGTTTGCCAAATGTGATGTGAATATTTATTTAGATTGTGATGGTGATTTTATGCATTAAAATGATCAAGTAATAAATGTTAAGTCTTTTTACTTATATTCATTTTGCTGCAAATTGGATGGTCTCTCTGCTCCTTGTCTAGCCTCTTTCCCCCACTGCTCTCTTATCTGCTTCTCTTTTCCTTCAAGCTTCCACACCTCTCCCATTGCCCCAACTCCTTTCCATTCTTCATCCCCCTCTCCCACCCCCTCCCCTTCACATTCTACCTCCTTCCCCTCTTTTACCTTTTCTTGCCTCTCTTCTCCCCTTCCTCCTCCCCCCCCTCTCCTACACTCTCTCTTGCCTCCTTTCCCCACCTCCCTTCCCCTTCCTCTTCCCTTCTTGCCTCCCACCTCTTCCACCCCCTCTCCTCTCCTTCTTGTTCAAGTCCTCCCCTTCCCCACCTGTTCCCTAACCTGCCATTCTCTTCCCCTCTCCCCTCCACTATTCTCTCATAGCCAACAGATTCAGTTCTGTACTAACCAAGATGACTGCCTTCCGATGCCCTGATGGATCTATAACATGTTCCAGAAAGGCAATGGAGAAGATTATCCATGACTTCTACTCAGATCTCTTTGATAGCCATGTCCACCTGCCCACATACCAAATTCCACAGGATGGATATGTCATTCCCAACATTCTCCCTTCTGAAATCTGACATGCCATTTCGTTGTTAAAGAAGGGAACAGCACCAGGCCCAGACAAAGTCAGACCCGAACACCTGAAGAATGTGCCATCGGTACTCATCAACACTAGCTGGGCTCTTCACACGCTACCTGTCCAAATGCAAGGTGCCCTCCCAATGGAAAACCAGCAGGACAGTTCTACCGTTTAAGAAGGGAAACATTCACAACATCGGGAACTATCGCCCCATCTGCCTGTTGTCTGTCATCTACAAGCTGCTTACACGAGTCATCCTGAACAGGATTGGCAGACACTAGATGAAGGACAACCATGAGAGCAAGCTGGTTTCCGGAAATGATTCAGCACAATTGACCATATCCACACGGTAAACCAAGCTCATTGAGGTTTGTAGGGAGTACAAGATGCCACTCATTGATTTAATGAAAGCCTTTGATTCTGTGCAGATTGAAGCGGTCATCGAAGCCCTAGCCAAACAGGGTGTTCAAACCCAATACATCAAGATCCTTCGTGAGCTGTATTACGGATTCGCCACCAGGATCTCACCATTCTACAAGGAAGTGATCATTGATGTCAAAAGATGAGTTAGACAGGGTGATACCATTTCTCCAAAACTCTTCAGGGCCACCCTCGAGAAAATCATGCAACAATTAGAATGAGAAAGAATGGGAGTGAAGATAGATGATTGGCAACTACACCACCTCTGCTTCGCCGATGACATCGTTCTAATAACACCAAACATTAGCCAAGTCACACAAATGGTGGCTGATTTCGATGGAGAATGTGGAAAGATAGGTCTACAGCTGAATCTAAAGAAAACAATGTTCATGAAAAATGAACTAGTTCCAGAGGCTCCATTCACTCTTAATGGAACAGACATCTCTGAATGCAGCAGTTATGTGTACCTAGGTCGAGAAGTCAACATGATGAATGACCTAAAACCTGAGCTGTGCAGGAGGAAGAGAATGGCATGGAATGCCTTCAAAGGCATTGAAGAAATAGCTAAAAGGAAAAAGAACCTCTGGCTCCGGGCACATCTCTTTGACTCCACCATTCTCCCTGCATTAACATACGCCTCAGAGACCTGGACCCTACGAAAGCAGGATGAGAATGCTATTACCGTCTCCCAGAGAGGAATCGAAAGAACTGTGCTTGGAATATCACGCCTCACTCAAGTGAGAGAAGGAATCCGGTGTTCCGACCTTCGTCACTTCCAGAATCAGGGACGTTGTCTCATTTGCCAAGGCATCGAAAATCAGATGAGCTGGACATGTAATGCGATTTGGAGATGACCACTGGACTAGAGCCGTTACCGACTGGATCCCATGGGATGTCAAAAGATCACATAGCCCTCCACCTACAAGATGGTCAGACTTCCTTGTCAAGACCCAGAAGGAATGTTTTGAGGCTCTTCATATTCCTGAATCAACCAGATGCCATTGGGCTATATTGGCACGTGATAGGGTTCAATGGAAATGTTACTGGCACCCGCTCGAGCAAATCAATGAATAACGCAATTCAAGTGATCAAGTGATCAAGTGACTCAAAGATCACTCCTGTCAGGGACCAAATGTGATGTCTGTCCCTGGATCAGCAGTTCCTCCTCTGAATTTTTTGAAACAGTTGCCGAGATAGATGTAGATTTTTTAAAAATAAAATGTAAAATAAAAGTAAAAACAAAATCTTGAATTCCCATAAAGCTATGAAAAAAGCTAAGCTCTAAAAAATGCAAACAAAATAGTTTCACAATGTCTTTGTAGGATTATTGCCTTTTCTTTCCTGTGCCATTCTCAAAAGTATTTTGAGAACAAAGAGGAAGTCTTCAAGGGTCTCTCTATCTCATGTCTTTAAAATAATAAAAATAAAAATTCTCACTGACCAAAAAATTCCAAAAAATTTAAGTACAGTTTTCCAGTCAGAAACTGAACCAAGTCATGTTCAATTTCCATATATTAAGGTCTATAAAATATCACAAGTGGTATACATTAAGTGATATCATTAATTTCTTAAAGTATCACAAGTGATACAAGTGATAGAAAATCCAGGAAATTCTTGAAGTTCAGATTTTTATTTAAAAGTTATTTTAACATTTAAATTGTCAAAATTTTGTTTCAGAGAATCAGTATTAGAATATGAAATATTTAGGAAGCTTCAAATAATACATATTTCAATATAGAAGAAAGGTGAGAAAAAGTAGCATTACACAGATCTAGATGAACTTGTTTCTCAACTCACCATCCCTTATGAAATGCAGAATCTATAAACCTCAGTCTGTAAAATGGTAATCACAGCACTAACCTTGCTGACTAGTTATAAGAACTAAGTGAAATCATTTTATTCATCACTTGTCCCAGTGCCTCGTATGCATAAGATGTCATTAATGATGCTTTAAAAATGAAGAAATAGAAAAATCTAAATTTATGTCTACCATTCACTATTTATATGTGTTTGTTTTCATATTCCTATTCAATGGGAATTTTTAAAAGCTCTCAAAGACAAGGGCTACTTTAATTTATAAAATATTATACCACAAAACATTTAATACAAATCCTAAATTTAGTGCAACAATAATTTCAAAAAGAAATGTATGTATACCTTTGAGAAATATTTCATATTCTACAAAAATATTACATATAAAGAAACATTTGTGTAGATTAAAGAACCTGAAAATTCAGTCATTCTGTATTTGCATGGCATAAATATATATGTACATATTATGATACCAATATCCAAGGTCAAGTGAAATGTATATCAGGAGGTCTTGTCAAAGGTGGAAATTATCACAAACGTGTGGGAGTCAGAGGTTAGATAAGACAAAAAAATGGAACAGTGTGCTAATAATTGTAGAGGGTACTAATGCCAACCTAGAACTGAGCATTAAATAGAGGCAAAAGGATACACATGACAACCTTTTAATGTATGTTCTGTAATCCATAGTCTGAAAAGGGAAGTAAAAGAGAAAGAGAGAGAAAGGGAAAGAAATAAAGAACCTGCCATGGAGGTGGGCTGGGGAAGGGGGAGGGAACTGGGGACATTGGTGGTGGGAGATGGGCACTGGTGGAGGGATGGGTGCTGGAACAATGTATGACCAAAACCCAAATATGAACTTTTTAATTGTATATCTTTTTATTTGTATATCTCACGGTGGTATAATAAAATACTTAAAAAATAAAAAGCAACACCCTTATGTCTTTTTTAATAAAATTTTGAAAGTTAACAAATCTATGACAAAGTTAATACATTTTTGAAGTCTCACTGCTTGTATTTGAATCCAGTTTTCCTGATTGCTAGCTATATTGATTTTGATCAAATAATAACTTCCATTTGTGTCATTTTCTTTGAACCTGTTTTATAGGGTTGTTCTGAGAACTAATTAAAACAGTATTTTCATAACACTTTGGATAGTAAACAATGCTATATAGTTTCTCAATGTTTTTATTTTTATCAATCTGTAATAATTTTGTGATTTTTTTACCTTTGTGGGAGGGAAGAAGGATAAGATAAATGCGAGATGAAAGGAGAGCTGTGACAATTATTGAAGTACCTTCGACCTCTAACATGTTTAACAGCCAATAAAAACTGCATTCATTTTTAACTTGATATTCACTTGTCTTGTGTATCAGAATATATCTGAGGGAAATTGTTTTACTACATAAGCTTGTGGGCATAACAAAGGAATCTACTGCTTACTAATAGAGATAAATATTCAACAATGGTGATGCTAGAACAGTCACTTCCGAAATCCTTCAACTCAGCTTGCAGCTATATAAAATCCACATAACTAATTGGGCTTCAACAGGGTATATGCCTTGTGCATAGTTAGAGTATATAACTTAACTGCAGCACATTTGTCTCCAGAGGGTCAAGTATATAACTCCTCTATCACATGATGCTAGCTTTTCTATATTATAGTTATTTTTGCCATAGTTGTAGGTTTAAAGCAAATCTGAGTATTGTATACTTTCAAATGCAACATGAATGCTTCCTTCATGTTGTATGATTACATGTGATTACTACACTTGATTACACGTGGCACTAACACAGTTCTCATAGGTGAGCTTGTAAAGTTGTCTGGGAAAAACAGATTAGGCTTTTCTCTTTTTTGGAATCTCTTGGATCGGATTTGTAGGCATAAAAGTAATATGGCCTTTTTCTAAGATTAACAACTCCTCTAAATGCTGACCATGGTAAGAATGGTATCATTGTAAGTTGAGTTTTTATTTATTATTTACTTGTTCAGGCTTATCTTGTTTTTATCTGGGGACTCACATCCAGGAGTGCTGAAAGCACATTTGGAGTTATTCAGGAGATCAGGCAGTGCCGAACATAAAACACAACCTTCAGCATAAGAAGCATGCGCTCAACCCATTGATCTAACTAGTTACTTTTCAGGATTGTAAATTGAATAATTTTAAAAAACCCTGAAACTTTATTTTCTATTTGAAGATTTGAGGACAGATTTAAGCAGGAAGCGGACTTGAATGCAATGGAAATGGAATTTCCTAAATGAAATTTAGGAATGATACTTATAGTTTTTATCATTTTATTATTCTTGGAAAACACTTCAGTGAGAAATTTTAAGTACTGTATTTTTGAGTTCACCTGTATTTTCTTTGCTTATCTAATTTTCACATTTTTGATTTATCATTGCAAGTGATTAGCAACTCATAAAAACATATCTGTATATTTTTGCATTTATACATTTTATGCCATTAGTTATTATAAAGATATCTTTTATTTTACCTTATGGTGAAAATATTTGGTATTCTTACTTTAGTCATTATTATGCAATTTATTATAAATTTACATTGCTTTACATGTAGATTTTTAAGTTTTACATATTTATATTTAATTAGATAATTGGCAGCTTGACATATGGGATTTAACGTCTTTTTAGCTTTTGCCAGCTAAAATCTCATCTAAATTTAGTACTGTTAGAAGAATATTACAGGTTATCTAAGGATTTTTTAAAATAATTGAAGTATGTATGAACACATATAGGTTAATGGATACCATATAGAATTCTAACTTAAATGGCTTCTTAGGTTTATTAAAGTCATAGTGATTTACATTGAGTAATATTTCTCTTCTTCTGATGTCTAAATTGCCATAACTAATAGACAATACATCACTAAATTTAGTGACTTAAAACAACAAAAATAATATTTTATTTTATTTAGGTTTTCTTATGGAACCTCGAATATTGCCATTTATAATCTATACTGCAAGTCAGAGAGGCCAGATGCTCTGCTAGATGCCACATGCTTACCTTGCATGTGGCAAACTAGCTTTACTTTTAGGCTGCTCATATAGTTCCCTGAACAATGATATGAGTGATCCCTAAGCACCGCACAGTTTGGTCCAATAGCAAACAAAGAAAAAAACATATATTCACATCTATTAGTTAGCATATTAGTGTGACTTAGAAATTTAGACAGGAGAGACTACTGATAGGTCCATAAAGTGAGTGCCATTAGTTGGAAGCATTGATGGTCTGACAACTGTAAAATTAGAGGGTAGAATAGTCTGGAAACATCTTCAGAATATTTTGAGGTGAAGGTAGCTGTAGGTTGAGCCCTCTTCTAGACAGTCAATTGGAACACTTACCCATGACTCCTCCTCTTGCTATTTCTCCAGAAGCATAATAGATGTGTCCCAGATATATTTGCACTTAAAGAGCCAGCTTTATGGAATTTCTCCCACTTTGATTTTCCTTTGATCCAAAGTGAAACATTATTTTATTTTATTTGGGTTTTCTTATGGAACCTTGAATATTGCATTTTATAGCCTCTACTGCAAGTCAGGTAATGCCATTTCCACCAACGTACTAATTCTTTCCAAGATCAAGAATTTATGAGGGTTATCACTTAAAGGAGTATTCAATAAAAAAAAATAGGAGTAGTGTTAAGATCATATTCTTAGAAGAAAATGTGCAACAAAAGTATTTATGCACCCATCATGGAAAATTAAATCTTTAGTACTGGTATTGAGAGAAAAAAAATGTTCCCAAAGTACACAATTAGTCATTATTGAATCTACTGAATGTATTTTGTACCACACTGACTTTAATTCTTTTGGAATTTGGATGGACTTGGAACAACATTTCAAGTAAAGCATAAATCAACATGTATGGTCATTACACTGTGTGTCTTACTAATGACCTTTCAATTCACGAAGACAAATGATCAGTGTTCTGTCCATCAGGGCTTGGCCAAAGAAAACAAACAAAACCACCCTTAGCTACAGTAACTACAATATCTAACAGAAGAATGTATCTCCATTGCTATCCATAAGGAAAAGACGCAGAAGTAGCTACAATAACACTAATTGGCATGGAACAATCATATATTAAATTGGCTATCCAAATTGCAGATGCCTGGACCACTCCTTGTACTGCAGCCCTCATGTAGCAATCCTCAGTTATATTTGTCACTTGTATTAGAGAGGAATCATTGAGTGAAGAGTTCAGCAAACTATACAGTGACTAGAGTAGTTTTGGAATATGTGTGGCTGAGGTTGCTCAGAATGGTTTTTACATTTTTAAAGAGTTGTTGAAATCAAAACAACACAAATAGTAGCAAAACTGTACAAAACAAAACAAGAAGTGTCAGAGGTAACCAAAACAGTGACTAAGTCTGTGATCTGGCATACATGATAAATAAAGCAAAATACTCTTCATCTCACCACACATTCGCTGAATCTGAATTGAGTAGGGACAGAGTTTAGATTCGAAAGCTCTTTGTATCTAAGATTATCCCCAAATATATTATCATTATATTTGCTATATGTAAAAAAGATAATTTTGATTGTTCTGAAATACTGTATTTGACTATATTTGTGAAATATTTTTTCTTACTAGATATTGATTTCTGAAATATATATTTGATGTTAAAACACAGGATTTTATTGTGTTATAGTAGTCTCAAAACAATGAGTTAGACATTCTTTTTCTATGAGAGCAAAGCTCTATAAAAATTTGAACTTGGGAATTTTGCCCATATTTTTCTGATATTTTAGCTTTTCCTCATCCATAAAAATATCTATTGTCGGGAGCTCCGCCGAGGTCCCCAACAGTGCCCGAAGCGAAGTTCCCTTCTACCTTCGAGCCGGGCGAGGAAGGGATGAAAACTCAGGAATCCGATGCAGTTTTAAAAGGCTTTACTTATCACAGGTTCAGGCATACAAATCAGCAAAAGGAAAAGTCCGGTGCTTAGGATTCCAGGCTAGAACCCCAGCCACGTGTAGGCAAAGATGGCCGCCACCACATGTAAAGGCTTTGTAAAAAGGGGAAGACAAGACTTCCAAGAAGGGTGAGCGCTCACAAAGAGCCCAAAAGAAGCGCGTGAGAGAGGAAACCAGCTAGTTTATACCCTGCAACTCAGACCTTCCTCCCACTGTTATGGAAAGCAGGGAGGGTCAAATGCCCTTAGGTAATCCCTCCCTGCACCTCACCTAGGCCCTTTAGCATGCTAATGTTTTGAGCCAAGATCTGCCTGGAAATGCCTTTATAGGGTAGAGAAGGGGGTTTCTGAGATGGCATGTCTCTGTATCAAAGACTAATACTAATGCCAGTTAAATATTTCTCCAAGTCTTCACAAGTCTCTTCTACTCCATTGTAGTTTTGTATTTTAGTTGCCTTTGAGTATATCAGGGAGCCATGCTTGTTTGCTTGGAAGCAAACAGCATTTCTCTCTGGTCTAATTACCCAGGAGTCCTACGTGGCCAGGCTAATATGCTGGTAAGATCTAGCTAGTCCCACGATGATTGTGGTAGCATGGGAGAATATTTATACCAGCTAGTACAGCATACATGGTCAGATAAACTGCCACATTTAGACTACCCCCTTATCTACGAAGTGATTTGCAGGCGGCAATCCAGAGCAGATGCAGTGGCCCTTGGCCCTTAGGAGTCCTGCTACAATCTATAATTATTATTGTCTTTGAGGTGGGGGGGGGGGGAGTAGGGAGCATTAAAGAAGTGTCAAGATTGCAAAAGGCTTTGGCAATCACAACTTTGTTTTGTTTGTCAATAATTTGAAAAAGTTTTAGCATGTCACTCAAAGGATTAGTTATACTATATTATATTCATAAAAAAGGTGCATAATAGACTCGACATGGTGTAAAAAGCAATTAAGAATATAGAACTTTGTTTCTTTGAAAATAAAGTTTTAGTAAGTCATAAAACAGAATATGACATAATTTTGTAATACAGCTGTAATATCTTCTATGTCTATTTTATTTTAATTTTCTATACATCTAATCCTTATTGCCTATCTAGATGTATATTGAGGATAGTGTGACTTATTTTTCACATTATGATATCAAGAGTAAGGATCAAAATATACTAAGTGTTAATATCCAATTTTGAAGTCTGTACTTTCAATTTTCTACATTAAGATATCAAGAGAAAGGATAACAAATTATACTACGTGTTAATATTCAATTTTGCGGTCTCTACTTTTCCATTTTACTAATGCTATAAGAAAAATCATTATATATAAATTAAAATATGCTTATAATTCAGCTATATAATTTTTCAAACTTTTACTTTACATAATAACTATTGTTCTTGGGAGCCAGAGTGATACTACAGTGGGTAGAGTATTTGCCTTGCATGTGGCTGACACAGGTTTGGTCCCTGGTATCTCACATGGTTTCCTGAGCACTGCCAGGAGTGATTCCTGAGGGCAAAGCCAGCAGTAACTCCTGAGCATCACTGGCTGTGACTCAAGAACCAAAAAAAAAATATTTTTCAAAAATGTACTAGTTACTTTTGGTTGAGGTGTAAATATGAAATACAGTAAACAAGACTGTATGATTAGACTAATCACTAATACAGTTTTTCTGATTAGAAGCTAAATTTAGCAACTTTCTTTTAAATAAAATGGTAAAAACAAACTTCCAAGTTCCTAATATGCACAAAAATACTAATGGGTATGACCCAATTAAGTTTTTTAAGCCTTATTAAATGTATTGCACCTAAGTGTACGGAAGGCAGTTATGCTTAAAAGATTTCTCATGCTTATACTAGTAATATCACTGTATCACTGACTTTCCCGTTCATCATCAATTTGCTCGAGCAGGCACCAGTAACATCTCCATATGTCCTGTCTCATGCAAGTAGAGCCCAAGGGCAACTGCTTGCTCCAGGAACGTAAAGAGCCTCAAACCATTCCATCAGGTCATGGGAATGAAGTTTATAATTGTTACTGGTATTTGGCATATCAAATACGACACCGGTATCTTGCCAGTAAA
This sequence comes from Cryptotis parvus, assembly GCA_021461705.1. Lineage (NCBI taxonomy): Eukaryota > Metazoa > Chordata > Mammalia > Eulipotyphla > Soricidae > Cryptotis > Cryptotis parvus. The sequence continues at coordinate 179,325 of JAJIBD010001689.1, forward strand.
TTATTTGTTTTCTTCTTTCTTTACTCTTTTAATTGGTAGTGAGTAGAAAGAATGCAGACAAAATTTGTCATTTGTCTGCATTTGACAAAATTAATATAGTTCAAGCAACAAAAGTATCTTTTACTTAATGGCATAAAACCAAGTTTAGTTTTATTTGTAATAACCAGAGTAAGTGGGTAATACAGTATTCTTACCTTAAACTATATAGCAAAATACTTCAAAATATTTTTTAAAGTTTTTCTTTCTTCATTATTCTCTACTCTAAAATTTCCATCCTAACACCAGAGTTTCTTCTTCCTAAACAGAACAGTGATAACTAATAGCTGATTAGATTGATTAGTTTGCTTCAAACCCTTTTCTCAAGAGACCAAAGTGTTTTCAGGTTTTTTAAAGATAATATTTTTTTCTTACAACTGTGTCTTTCACCATGCTTTTCTTCCTATCTGTCCTCTCTTTTCCTAATTCATTTGGAAAACAGACACATTTATAAGACAAAAGAGCAAGCATTTACTATCTCATTAAAAATTAAATTCTTCATATAGTACTTTGTATTTTTAAATTTTCAAATTTATTGATATAGAACTTCTTTGTTTTCTTCTCTAAGATTGTAGATATAACATTACAAGTACTCCTTAGTTTGTTTTCTCCTCTGAGATTATAGATATACATTACAAGTACTTCTTTTTCTTCTCTAAGATTGTAGGTATAACATTATATTACATTAATTTTCCTATACCAAATGAATAAAGTCTTGTCCTTATGTTCTAACCTCTAGTGATCAGCACCTATAAGCATTCAATAAGTGCTTGTCATATAAGAGAGTGTATTCTCCTGCTGTTTTGAAAACAACTTTGTTTGCCTAATGGAACAATTATTGTCTTAAGCCAATTGCTTTACCATCATGTTTTAGACAGAAAATATATGTGATATCATTTTAGGGACAATTTAGTGCAAAAAATTAAGGCAGAATTATTTTGTCCTAAAAACTATGTTTTATATGCCCATCTGTTTTGATTGATTTTACTAAGTACTTCACAGTCCTTAGCTAGCCCTTTGTCAGCTAAGGAGACAGATACAGACGTTAGAAGAGAATACTTGATCAAAACATTTTCCTTGAAATATACTTTCAGATATTGCTGAGATGATGATAACCCACAGAAACTGAGGTTCAAAGTTTCAACATGTATTGATGCTTATATCAATATTAACAATGTAGTTAGTTCTCTGTAAGCCTTAATATTGAAACGCTGTCTGATACTAGATTAGGCCATTGAGAAGGACCTATAGCTGACTTCTAGGTATTATGCATTTTTATTTGTAGAACAATTAATGTTATATGGTTAATAAGCATTAGTGAGAACATTCAAGTAAGGTTTATCGTCAGAACTATTAATCTCAACTGCTGTGAAACCAGATTCTTAATTTAATCTCTTTAATTTTAGTTTAGTTTAGTTTTGTCTTGGGGGCCACACCCTGTGGTGCTTAGGGCTCAATTCTGTATCTGCACTCAGGGTTCACTCTTGACAGGACTCAGAGACCATATAGGTTGTTAGAGATACAACCGGGTAAGCCTCATGAAAGCTGTGCCCTACCTAACTCTGGCCTCCCTTTCATTTATTTTATAATTGTATGCTGAATATCTATAATGTTTTAGATATTACTTTATACACTAGGAACAACTTAACAAGCAAAAATATCTCAATCTTATGTATCTAGCAGAAATTTCATGGGTTTGAAGGGTATATTTTATCTTCATGTAACTACCTTGATGCTATTTTGATCAAAGTCAACATCTTTTATGTCCAACATAAAACAATAACAAAATCAAATTTGGCAGGGGAGTATAATACTATACATAGTTGATGAATGGTGTTTATTTCCCTGGACTCTGCACTGGGAAATATAATATATTTATTTCTGTCATATAATACAGAAAACTTTTATTAAATATGCAGCAAAATACTAGGGTTGGTGAGCAACTCCTAAAATAAGATTTATCATCATCATTAAAACCCATAGAGTACCAGTATGCTTTTATTCTGTATTTTCTCTATTACATGGAATTAATTGTTTTCCAATAACTTAAATTCCAAATACACACACTGAAATATCGACCTTGTCCCTAGTGTCTAGGTTTCAAGGAAATAAAAGTGCCTAAGTTACTTACAAAATTCCCATTATTTTATAGTAAACCTTTTTTGGTTTATTATAAAACAAAAAATCTCCCTGAGGAGATTTTGTTGTGGGGTTGCACTCAGTGGTGCTTTAGAGTTAAGGGTTTACTCTTGGCTCTGTGCTCAGAGATAATGAATGGCAGGTCCTAGGGAATTATATGGGGTGCTAGGGATTGAAAAGGGTCAGCCTAGGGCAAGGCAAATGCTTTATTCTCTCTACTAGCACTGTAACTCATCAGGTAGATTTTATTTATATATTTATTATTATTTTAATTAAATCACCATGATATATTCCATTACAAAGCTATTACAAAGCTGTGCATAATTGGACTTCAGTCATACATTGTTCCAACACCAATCCCTCCACCAGTGCACATTTCCCAACACCAACATTCCTGGTTTCCAGGGTTTCCAGTTTCCCCTCCCCCACTGTTCTGCCTCTATGACAGGAACTTTTCTTCTCTCTCTCTCTCTCTCTTCTCTCTCTCTCTTTCTCTCTCTCTCCTTCTAAGCATGTTTACAACAAAGACACAGAGTGTTATTATGTATATCCCTTTACCTACTTAATTTTTTTTATTATACTGATGTGCATAAAACAATCACAAAGATGTTCATGATTGGGTTCCAGCACCTGTCCCTCCACCAGTGCACTATTTACACCACAATGGCCTTTAATTTCCTCCCCTCCTCCTCAGCCTGCCTCTATAGCAGGTACTTGCCTTCTCTCTCTCACTCCCTCTCCCCTTTTCTTTCTCTTTTACATCTTTACCTGCTTTTAATACTCAGTTCTGGACTATCATCATTTCCAACTATTATAGGCATACTGGTCCCTTTGATGTCGATGGGCCTCACCTATTGTAGTCAGGCAGGGAGGACTACAACCCACACACTTGGCAATGAATTCTTTCCCTAAGGCTGAGCAAAGTCACTTTTTAGAACCAGAAATGAAGACTTGATAAGACCCATTAACCAACAAAAGACCCTGAGGAAGTTGGATCCACCTACTCCTCCCAGCCTTAATCTGGCTACATTCGAGGACAGAAGACCCAGCAGGAACAGAGGTCAAAAAAAGGAGATTTTCAAAGAAAACCATTCCCAAAGTCTGCTCCCCTTGGCAATGGCCCTAGCAACCTAAATTGAAGCCGCACATGGGAATAGCTTGGGGGAGAAACCTATAAAGGAGGTCCTGAACAAAGGACAGAGCACGTGTGCTGCTTGGGCCCATCTCCCCTCTTGGCTCTCTCACTTTCGCTCCACTTTTCCCGTCCTAAAACCTCCATAATAAAATCTGTTTTGTCTGCTCCTGAAAATTCTTTTTCTGCGGGGGAAAACAAGAACTTTCAGGATACCCTGGGTAAGGTCTAGGTCTGACTTGTCTTTTCCTTAGCCTGCCCAGCAGATCTCAGGTGGCAGAGGCAGCTGGGGAGAAAGAGATCATCTCTCCCCCTTCCAGCCATACATGAGCCATCCACGAGGCCCGGCTACATCATCTTCTTTATTGTCACATTTCTGGTATTCCATTTAGATATGGTTTTGGCATATCCTACCAGGTAGTCTGACCCTGTTAGCTGTTATTTCTTTATAGAAGTTCAATCTGAAATGTAAATTCTACATCATGAATGGAATGGAACCAGACCCACTAAGGCAGTCATGCATTTTGATAACTGACAATTTATTAGGGCACTGAGAAGTTTACTTAGACAGCACAAAATGTTTGGGACATTTTTAATTACCAAAAAAACTTCTACTCCCCTACTTTTAAGTCATTTGGGAAATTGTTATGCAGATGTAACTTGAATGCAAAGGTTTATAGCTCTACTAAAGGTTAACTTTGCATAAAAATTAATTCATTAAATGAAAATGGTACTATATTAAGGGCGTATTGCACTGTGATTGACTAAGACTCCATTTGTAGATAGACAATGAGACTACCAGATTTGGATAATACTGGTTAAATAAATATCATGAGACCCTATTAAGCAGAATCGAAAGTTGAAGAGGTGTAGCCATCTGGTTACTAGCTTTCTTGTTAAGTTCAGCTAAGACAGTGTGACACATTTATTGGCTATTTGCTTTTTCAGTACAATTGAATATTATTTCATAAACTCAGAAAATTGTATGAAACATTGAAGTACCATGAAACAAAGGTCTAGGAATATAATTTGGCATGCTAAATGATATAAAATTGGAAAGAAATTTATTAGTGGAAATTAAAAAATAAGATGCCTTGGTTAATCTTCTTTTGACTCTGTCACCAGAATTTCCTGGTTTAATAGACATGGTAAGGGAAGTTTATAAAACATTAATGTATGGAATGAAAACTTCTTTAACTTAGAGCAGCAGTATGTGTCTTCTGGATAATTCACTGAATTCAGAGATTTCAAAAATGAAATTCATGTAGATTTCAAAAATGTCTGCACCTTTTAACAATAATGTATTTATCTTATTTTTAAGAATTTTTTATAGCGAAGATTCAGGAATTTAATTGTACTTCAAGAGGAAAAATTTATCGCCCTTATGATATGTAATAGGACACCTTTTATCCCAGTTCTAGAAAATATTGGACTGATAAATTCATAGTAATGAAAATGGAACAGTCAAAAATTAAGTTCTCCAAGGATATTCAGCTATGTCATTTTCATCTATTAATACATAATATTTTTCTTGAAATAAAACTACTAATTTAATTCACTACAGATTTTAAAAGTTGGCAAGTGTATCATATCAGGAAACTCTACCAATTTTCACAGTTATTTTAAAAACAATCCCTTTCATATTTACTGCCAAATAAAACAAGTTCAGAGAAGGTTCCCAGACTGATTTTCTCATTGAAGTCCCCAAGGTTCCATATGCTTTCTCATAATTCTAAAACAACAGATGCCTGCTTGAATATTCTCTTCAAGTTTGTCCTTAAATTTGGGAAAGAAGTGAAGGACTTGATAATCTATTAAACAGAATTGTTTCACAGATTATCCAACAAGTCTGTTTCTTTGTCTTTGGATTCTCTTGGGAACAAATAATGATGGCCCTGAAAAAGAGATACTAGGGACAATGTTTTAGCAACACTGCCAAAAGAGGCTGGCATGCTGATAAGAGTGTCAAAGTCAAAAGAAGAAAACAGATACATCAGAGCCTTAAGCAACTGTCTTCTAAAGCAGCCGCCCTCAAGAGCATTGGCCAAATTGTTTTGTGCAGCTTGTCCAACTTCAGTGAATATTCTTAATGAGCTGAATTCCTTAACCACCGGTGAGTCTGTTGTGGGGATGTGGGGCTCAGAGGAGCATCTCTAGGCAAAGACACAACAAGTACTATTTCAACTGGTGGTTATTGAGTGGAAAGTAATGTTTGATGGAGATTCTCTGAAATCATAGAACAGGAAAACAGGGAATCCAAACCTTTTTATTCTTTGCCATAACCATCTTTCCTTGTGAGGACTTAGTTCTAACAGAGGTGAGCTCTTTTGTTTTTCTTTAACTTTACTCCCTCTGCTCTGTTATTTTACATAACTCACATTTATGCTTCCTCTATACCATCGTCTCTGCCTCAGGCACAGTTAATACTCATAGAGGTAACAAACATCTTTGCTTTCTCTTAAAGATTGGTGAAATGAGAGCAGCTCGACCTCCTAAGAGATGATTAAGTAACCCTATGATTTAACATAGTAGTTGAGCTGTTGTCTTGACATTCAGGAGAGCATTATATCAATTTTTTTGTCATACTTCTTCCACACCACCATGCTGCAAGGGCAAGGAGTGGCACAGCATTTCTGAAAGGGTAACAGAAAGGAGAAGGATAGAGCAAAACAAGAGCTTATTATTATTATTATTATTATTATTATTATTATTATTATTATTATTATTATTATTATTATTATTATTATTTTAGCTGTTGACCAAGGTGAAGTCTGGTTTGATCTAAGGAAAAACCTGATCTATGGAACAACCTATTGCTATGGGGTACTTGTTTTGATTTTGAAGAGGCTAATTCTCTTTTCTGGGAGAATGAAAACAAATTAAGGATCAAATTCAGAGCTTATATACATTTGAGCCATGTGCTCTACCACAGAATACTTGGCCAGCTCTGAAGTGATTACTGAATCAAAATAGAGATTATTTCACAATGTTAAAGCAACCTAACCTCTAAATTATGTCCAAAGGATGTCTAAAGACTGGGAAAGAAGTATCAGTAGAAAAGCATTTTAAACTGTGGTGGGAAAAATAAATTTATTTTCTTTTCATTACAGTTGAGTCCATTCTAAGAACTATAACATTGACTGGAACATCAGTTTCCTTGATTTACCTTTAAGATTTGCTTTGGACTATTAAATGCTTAATATAAAATTGCAAAATGTAATAGATTAAAATTTCATTCTATTGGTATTTTGCAAGGTGAAAGGCAAGTAAGGAAATTCAGGAATTTAATAAAGAAGGCTTTGAATGTCATAGTGGCTAAATTAGACTGATAGGAGAGAATGAGTAAGGTAGGAAGGCCATGAGTCCTTTCCTCTCTAATTAATTCATTTATTAACTTAAGCACTGCCTAAGCCTTGAGAAATGAATTTCTTCCCCTATTGCCAATACAGTTCGTCAGCATGCTTTCCTTTCCTGTGTCCTCCCAAACTTAGGAAAATCACCTACTCATCCTGTGTATCACATCTTCCATGTAACTTTACACCATGCAGTAGTCCATGGTACCTCCCAGGCAAAACTGACTACCTGTTTTTTTTGTTTGTTTGTTTCAGCATTGACTAATACCTAGGCTTCTTTCAGAGTTGCTTAATTTCACTGTTTATTTACAATGGTAGTTAATATTTGAACTCTATGATGGTAAGGACCCTGCTATTTTTTTATTTGTACTCTTAAAGATTTATCTTCCTCTTTGACTATGATAGATGTTCCACAACTATTTCATCATAAAATTGAAAGTATTTATAGAAGAGTCCCCAAGTTGAGAGACCGAGAGTTGGTTTAAAGAGTCAGGGTATCAACCGTGGAGAATGGTCATATACTAGGTTTCTCAGAGATGCGAACATTTGTTATGCAATTATCATTCTCAATCTTCCAGTGTTAAAACATTATATTATTTATTTTTGCAAAGCGATTGTAAATAAAAATGTATATGTTGATGACACGCATTTACTTAATAAATCACTTGTATCACTTGTATCACTTATCTTCCCGTTGATCATAGATTTGCTTGAGTGGGCACCAGTAGCATCTCCACATGTCCTGTCACATGCTAGTGTAGCCCAAGGGCATCTGCTCACACCAGGAACATAAAGAGCCTCAAACCATTCCATCAAGTCATGGGAATGAGGTCTATAATTGTTACTGGTATTTGGCATATCAAATACAACACAGTTTGCCAGGCTTTGCTGTGGTGGCATAGTCTTGTAGTCACATATAATCTCGAGTGTTTAATAATGAACAGCGTGGCCCAAAGTGGCTGCACGAGCTAGGCTGTGATTGGCTTTTCTGCTGGGTGGAGCTCTGAGGAGAGGGGAGTCCAGATGTGGAAAATGGTGGCCCTCACGGTATGGGGATTCCTCTGGCTTCTTGCAAAGCTCTGCTGGGGTGGCGGGCCACTTAAATGTGTATCCAAATTTATACATCTTTAGTTTGTTTTTTCTCAGCAAACAATTTATGTTAAGCAAATCTTAAGACAAGTAGAATTCTGTAGTTGAAATAACAAAAATGGTTGGTATCTGTTTTGTTCATTACTTTTTCTTTCCTCTTGCATTATAACAAGGTAATGTGCTTGTTGAAACTGGGATAAATTTTAATTCTTGATGAGTTCCTTCAATATTTAGTCTGTTTACTCTCAATCAGTATGAAGTTGATAAAGACTGTCTTGTACAGTCACAGTAAATCTAATTATATCAGTTGTTGCTTGTAGATAATGATTGCTTATATTCAGTTTGTTATATGAGGCATTATAAGCACTTAGCAATGCAATCAATTGTTTATGCAATAACTATATTTCAAAAAAGTAATTATTTTGAAAGTGTTGATATGTTTTCTTGAAATATAATACACAATCTCCTTCTATTTTTGTTTTGATGCTAGGGGAAAAAAGTCTAATTTAAAAAAATTGTGAAACAAATTTGGTGGACATCTGCCTTGAGATTAACTGTGACAACAGATTGTTAAAATTGCTTCATGATCGTGTACTTAGTGACATTGGAATATTGAAAATTTTGGTTTGTAGAAACCAGGCCAATTTTTTTAAAGGAGCATGTGTTTGCTCAGAACTCGTAGAGACTCAGCTGGCAGTTTATTTGATAATGTTATTTGGCAAATAATTTTATAATTTTCACAGGACCACATCAGAGCACACACTACCTGAAAATTTAAAAAATAAGTGTACTGAAATAGAAAAAAATAAGCTAATCCTGGATTTTTTCCTTTCGCATTAAAGCATATGCTGTTTGTGCCTTATGCTGCTAATAGATTTGGGTCGTAAAATGTAAAATTGGCAGTTGTTTAAAAATAATTATATCACAGAAGAACATTGCTGTAGTGATACCCCCAAATACTAACAAGATCACTGCATATGCCACACTAGAGGGTCCTTTCAGCTGGGTGATTCTTTGTGGTCCTTGACAACCAACATGGTTCAGTGAATCTGGCTGTGTCTACTCAGAGATTATCTAGGGGAATAAAATTATTATTAAAATTTAGCATGTGTTTCTGGAAGCATACCTCATAGCAAAGATGTATAAGTATTAAAAATGGAGTTTTGAAATTTCAGTGATCATATGCTCAAACAAAGTAATTCCTTTATTTTGAATTGCTATATTGTATAGGGCATTAGCGCTTCTTGATTAGTTTATGATATGTTAAAAGACAAATCAAATGCTTGCATATGTTGGAAATACCTTTTGCTGTGTTATTTATAAGTTGATATTTGTTGTTTTTTTACAAGATTAGCACTCATTTCTGTACCAAATTTTAAGTGAATTATTACTCCAAAGGTTTGAGTGAGCTTAGCTGTCAGTTCACAATGGTATTTAGAACTGTGATATGATGGTGATATCTTGGGGTAGAGGCGAGGTCCTATTGTGACCTTGTAGTGTGCTTCTGATTGTAATAACTGGAATTATTCATACATGTGTGCCTGAATATATGATATGGCAATACATACTAAAGATAGAGGGCCAGTCCAGGCCTTTTTCTTACACATGACCAACCTGAATTCCATACCTGGCACCACATATTTTCCCCTGAGTCCACCAGAAGTGATCCCTGAGTGCAGACCCCAAGTAAGCCTTGAGCAGAACTGGGTGTTACCTCTAAACACAGATAGTAAAGGCATTATATATGTTTGCCAAGATCTTTCATGACCCTAGTCCTTAGGGTCCTCATCTACAGAATCAAGTTGTTATAAGATGCTAAAATTCCACCTACACCTAATTGTTTCATAATTACTTTCAAATTATTACCTTGTATATACAGGCAAGATCTAAGGTATGCTATACCACCTACACAGCAGAGCCTGGCAAGCTACCCGTGTTTTATTTGATATGCTGAAAAACCAGTAACAGTTATGGACCTCATTCCCAAGGCCTGAAGGAATGGCTTGAGGCTTTTCCTGTTCCTGGATTGAGCAGATGCCCCTGGGGTACACTTGCTTGCTACAGGATGTTTGGAGATGTTACTGGTGCCTGCTCCAGCAAATCAATGAACAATAGGAAGACAAGTGAAGTGGTACAAGCTAAAATTCCTAGTGCTCCAATGTTCTTTTATTAGGCATCAACATAGAAACTGTGTTAGTTAATAATTTACCATTTTTCTAGGAATACTCTGATAATTTTCAGTTTTATTTACATTAAGTGATTCATAAGCAAGAAGTTCTTTAACAGTTGATTTGACCTTATTATGAAGGTTCATGTGTGGTCTTGTAAAAAGTAATGTTTTACTACTTCCTATAGATAGATACTAAATATATTTTTCTTTTATCCAAAACACAAACCTTTAATAACATGAAAACTTTATTCTGCAGCCAAATCTAATTTCCCTATCCCTTCCCTAGTTGGATGGAAGGCCTAGCTAGCTTGGGAACTTAGTTGTTTTATCCCCTCACAGCTTAATCTATTTACATGTCCTTAAGCCAGGGTTCATACTAATGAGATCTCTCTTCTATGTAAACACTGATGGAGGGTTGGCAGTTATAGAAGTCACCTTGATTCTGAATGAGTAACTTCTGTCTTATACATCTACTAAGACTTCTATGTCATCTAGATTGGGCACAGTTCCTCTTTATACCGACTGCCCAGTGTGGGACAGTTAGAATTTACCAGGAGACTACCACCCTGGCTACATTGAGACTATTGTTTAAGATTATAAGAAGGGTCAAATTAGTTTTCCTTCAAGCATGCGAGTGTGACCCTTTCAGTGTATCGAGAACAAGATACTCAGAATCACCCTCATGCAGATAATAAATAAGAAGAACCTTGTCATTGCCATCTAGGTTATATGAAGCCCATGAAATTAAGATGTATTACTTTATACCAGAGGTATAAAGCCTAGGCATGCTGATGCAGAGACACACACAGGGGGCAGAGCTGCTACTTGCTCTCCCTGTGCCCAGCTGATCACGAGGCACCCGGGAGGGATGGCAGGTTCTAGTTTTGGCCCACCACCCCAGCAGAGCCTCGCAAGAAGCCAGAGGAATGCCCACACCATGAAGGCCGCCATTTTTCACACCCAGACTCCCCTCTCCTCAGAGCTCCACCCAGCAGAAGAGCTGTTAATCAATAAATGCTCGAGTTCTGAGGTGACTACAAGAGTATCCCACCCGCACAGCAGAGCCTGGCAAGCTAACCATATCGTATTTGACATGCCAAATACCAGTAACAATTATAGACCTCATTCCTATGACTTGATGGAATGGTTTGAGGCTCTTTATGTTCCTGTAGCGGCAAATACCCTTGGGCTATCTCGCATGTGACAGGATGTATTGAGATGTCACTGGTGCCCGCTGGATCAAATTGATGATCTACGGGAACAAAGTGAAAGTGACAGTGAAGTGATTGTATCATTAGTTAATTTTTAGTTTTCCTATATGTCATTAGAGTTCATATATACATATGAACTCTTTCCATATAGAACTCTATACAATCAGAAGCCTGTATTGACAATGGCAGTGGTAAGGTAGATAAACCTCTTTATCTCTCTTATCTATTTCTGTGGTTGCATATAAGGTCAGGAAATAAACAAATTACAAGATGAGGAAAAATTGGCTCTTTTGATCATTATTTGGAGCAAAATTATTCTTAATCAATGATAAATATTCTGAGCTCATATAAACAAGAAAAGATTGCGATTTCTAATGTTTAAGTTAAATTATATACTAGGTAATAATTTAGGACTAATTATGAAACAATGTCTTCTTTGGTATTCTTCCCTGATTTCCTTGTCCTAGGAAATACTAAGGACTCAAAAAAAAAAAAAAAAAGAAAACAAAAGAAAAAATTGCAGAATATGAAACTACATAAGAAGCAATTGAAGTTTTTTACAATGAATATATGAAATATATGCAAAACAAAGTAAACTACATGTTAATAGACTAAGGGAGAATGTTGGAAGACAGGTTTAGCTAGCTTGGGAACTTTGCTGTTTTATCCACTCAGCTTAATCTCTCTACATGTTCTTAAGCCAAGGTTCATACTAAAGAGATCTCTCTCTTATATAAACACTGATGGAGGGTGTTGCAGTTTCAGAAATCATCTTGACTCTGAATGAGTATCTTCTGGCTTATTATTATACACTGCTAAGACTTCTATGTTATCTAGATTGGGCACATGTTGCAGGACTCCTAAGGGCCACTGCATCTGCTCTGGATTGCCTCCCGCAAATCACTCCGTAGATAAGGGGGGTAGTCTAAATGTGGCAGTTTATCCGACCATGTATGCTGTACTAGCTGGTATAAATATTCTCCCATGCTATCACAATCATCGTGGGACTAGCTAGATCTTACCAGCATATTAGCCTGGCCATGTAGGACACCTAAGTAATTAGACCAGAGAGAAATGCTGTTTGCTTCCAAGCAAACAAGCATGGCTCCCTGATATACTCAAAGGCAACTAAAATTTAAAACTACAATGAAGTAGAGGAGACTTGTGAAGGCTTGGAGAAATATTTAACTGGCATTGGTGTTGGTCAAGGTACAGAGACATGCCATCTCAGAAACCCCTTCTCTAAACTACAAAAGCATTCCTAAGCAGATTTCGGCTCAAAACATTAGCACAGTAAAGGCCCTAGGTGAGGTGCAGGGAGGGATTACCTAAGGGCATTGGACCCTCCCTGCTTTCCATAACAGTGGGAGGAAGGTCTGAGTTACAGGGATATAAACTAGCCGGTTTCCGCTCTCCCTTCCTTCTTCCTTGTGGGATTTCTCCTTGTGAGCGTTCATTCCCTTGGAAGCTTTTACACGTGGTGGTCGCCATCTTGGCCTACACGTGGCTGGGGTTCTAGCCTGGAATCCTAAGCATCGGGGTTTTTCCTTTTGCTGATTTGTATGCCTGAACCTGTGATAAGTAAAGCCTTTTAAAACTGCATCGGATTCCTGAGTTTTCATCCGTTCCTCGCCGGCTTCGGAGGTAGAAGGGAACTTCGCTTCCCGGCACTGTCGGGGACCCCGGCGGAGCGCCCGACAGGCACAGCTCCTTTTATACCCACTGCACCCAGCATTGGACAGTTTGAATTTACCAGGAGATTACCACTCTGGCTATGTTGAGACTATAGTTTAAGATTATAGGAATAATCATACTAGTTTGCCCTCATGCAGGCGGAGTCGACCCTTTTAGTATACAGAAATCAAGTTACTCAGAATCACCCTGTTGCAGAAAATAAACAAGAAGGACCTTGTGGGTACCATCTATATTACAAGAAGGCCATGAAATTAAGATGTATTATTTTATACCAGCCCCCAATCTCTGTCTCCAGTGTTTTACATGAGATAATCTCACAATCTCTGAAGAAGGGATTAGTCCTTGGCATAATCCTTTGTTTATACCTGTAATAGGGGTGTGGCACCACCCTTCTATACTCTTCTACTATCTAGAAGCTGTGTAGGATTCTTTTTGACAGGACCCTCCCCTGTCAACAGTTAGGATTACTTTGGTGTATATAGGGTACTGAATTGAGGCACTCGCCTCCTTTTTTGGATAGGTCTCCTCTTTGATAGGACTCTCTCTCAGGTGAGATCCTCTCTCTTTGATGGGACTCCTCTCTGGTGGGGTGGGAGACTTGGGCTTTCCTGTATGGTCTAAATTCTGGCCAGAGCTAGAGTTCTTTATTATATTGGATTGCGGTGGTAGAGCTTTTGTACTATTAAAAGCCTTTTTTTGCAACTGTGCTGGACTTGTGAGCTTTCATCCGTTCCCCAGCATCCTCGGAGATAGAAGAGAACTTCAGTTCTCAACTGTTGGGGACCCCAGCAGTTCCCTGACAGGAGAAACATTATGTATAGTGAATAGACAGAAGTTTGGAAACAACTATATATTAAGGAAATAAGTGCTTGATATTATAGAAAGAAATCAAAAGATACTCTCTCTGGATATTTAACAGGAGCTACTGTTTAATAACAAAATTAAGTTAAAACTTAATAAGCAAAACTAATTCAATGACAAAACTAATCCTTATAAATTCAAGGGCCTAAGTGTACATATTAAATGTTTCAAGAATCCACAAGAGTCCCTGCTAGTGTCAGTCCCTCTGTGTGTCAGGACTTACACAAATGGATTTTTTAATAGTCACATGAAAGAGGGAAAATCTATTAGCAAAGTAAATGTTAATGTCAAATTGATTGGCTTGAAACTACTTTTATTTATTTTCTATTATAATCATTATACCACTGAGATATGCAATTACAAAGATGTTCATAATGGAGAGAACAGATGACTGCATAAAGAAACTGTGGTACATCTACACAATGGAATACTATGCAGCTTTCAGAAAAGACGAAGTCATGAAATTTACCTGAAAATGAATGGACATGAAACTACTTTTTTTTTCTCTTTTGGGTCACACCCGGCAATGCTCCAGAGTTTTTCCTGGCTCTACACTCAGGAATCACTCCTAGCGGTGCTTGGGGCATCATATGGGATGCCGGGAATTGAACCTGGGCTGGCATGCAAGGCAAACGCCCTACCCGCTGGACGATCGCTCTGGCCCCATGAAACTACTTTTAAAATATCTAAAACTGAAATTAAATTTTGGGAAAGCTTGGCACAAATGACTCCACTTTGCAACTCATTCCTTTTTGTACCATCAGCTATGGTACTGTCTAGAAGTACTTGTAACTAATTGAGATGACATATCATTTAAATAAATAAAGTCAAATCCCGTCAGCTATATGCATGTGTAGTCTCATGAATTAGTTTTAGTAACTGTGCATGTTAGTTTCAGCACACGACAGAAGAATATTTAATGTGTTTTAGGTGAAAATTGTATTCATTGTATGAAGCAGCACTTAACTGGGGCTATGAGAATGTATTTACACTATGCTAAATTCAGTAACAATTACAGTGGATATCTAAAGAAGCTGAAGAGTATGTGCAAACTTACCAAGAGCGAAAAAAAAACACTTGAAACTTATAAAAATAAATACTTAAGAAATGTCTATTTATGCTTGGAATGGGCTTAATTGATAAAACTAGATATCTGGGTATGGTAAAGAGGCTTTCATGAAAGAATTGCTTTCTCTTATGAAAGTGAATAAACTCTCAGTTGAAAGCATGGCACATTGAATGCACAATTAATTGAATTGAATGCACAATTGAGAAAGGACCATGAGTATTCTTTGTAATTTACTCTAAAATGTCATCATAAAGACAAATTATGATAGTCCAGGAAAGAAATGATAATTATTTGATTGAAGGTATCAACCAAGATGAGAAGAGGAAAATCTTCTTTCTGTTTTAATTAATTCTTGAAATGTAGATAGGGAAAGAAAAGGAAAAAAAGTCAATTCACTAAATGCTTAAACTAAAAAGAAATTGCATAGGTTTTATTATGATTTTAGCAATTTACCTTCCAGATAAAAAGACTAAAAGATTTAAGTGAAGGTCCCAGCTATAAAATACTTTAGTGAGGATTATAGTTCTGTATCTTATTGACTATTAGATTGAGAGGAGGATTGATACTTCTTCCATCTCAGAAAATTCTATCCTGATTTTACCAGCTGATAACTTATATATATATATATGTATATGTTTGTATATATATTTATATACATATATGTATATATACATACATGGTATTTATTATTCAGATATTGTATCACATATTTTATAGGTAGTAAATCATCTTATGCCTACAGCCTCCCTGGCTCTGTTAATTTTAGAAATACTTATTACTACGTTCAAATACTTGTGTTTTCTCCTACAGTGCCTCTGACATTAGCTGATTGAAGATACTGAAGCTTCTATCTTGAGTAGATTCTCTGTCTATCTCTGTCTCTTTCTTTCTCTGTCTCTTTCTTGTCTGTCTGACTGCTCTCTCTCTTTCTCTCTGTATCTCTTTCTTTCTGTATCCCTTTCACTCTCTCCTGTAAGTGACCATCCTAGAGCACCAGCTGCAACTTTAGGTGACTGCAACCTCAGCTAAGCCTTGATCAAAACTTTATGGTATTTCATGAGCCTGAACAACCTAGCTTAGCAGCTTTGAGTTTCTTTTTTTCATTGTATTTAGGACACTTCCCAGCCGCATTTGCATCTAATTATTGTTGCTTTTTTAAGTGGCATTCATTGTTTTTAGTATTTATAACATGGTTTTTAAAGGGCTGTAGTTTAGAGTCTGTCTCAATTGTGGAAGTTTGTGCTTGCCTCAGATTTCCAAATTAGAAATACAAGCAGGACAGAGATAATTTGGGTCAGAAGGTTTTCTTGATATAAGTCATAGTTGCAGAGAAGTTAGGGAAAAGTGAAGGAGAGGGACATATCAACTGGAAGAAGGGCACTGAGGATGGCCCTAACCCCAGAGAGTTGCCTTCTCTCTTACACAGGAACCTGAAAGCTGTTTCCTAGGTTACAGGAGACTCGATGTCCAATAGTGTAAAGCAAATGATTTCAAGACTGTTTCATAACCGAGTGGGCTAAAACAAAACATCAACTTTCCTTCATTTAGTATATTCTTTTTTTATGTGACTCTGGTGATGTCAAGCTTAGCATATTATCTGATTTGTATCACTGGTACTCAGATGAAGACACTGGAAAAAGTGGTATGTTTGATATGACCTAAACAACATAAATGTTTTTTTTAAAAATAAATGGCTTTGAGAGATAGTAAATGGGGGAGTATTTTAGGGCTGGTGGAAATACTTTAAAATATGTTCACTGGCCTCAATGTTTATTTTTTATAAATAGAAAAAGCATAAATTAGGAAAAAAAAAGCATCATGAAAAATTTTAATGCATTTCAATTCTTTGGTGTAAACATTACAATGACTATACAATGAGAGTGTAATGTTTGTATGTTTTCCAGTCTCAGTTAATGCGGTTTCTTTTGCCACCTTTATTCCATGACCATGTCTTTATTATGATATCATCTGATGTTTATCATGATATTATAATTATCAGCTTTATATCAATCATTGTGCTGATACTGTGAGCTAACAACAGTTATTTTGTATCTTGATTTCACATTTTGCATAGATCTGGAACACATATTAAAAACTCGATCAATTAAAATCACAAAAAGTTTATAGTATATAGAAAGAGAGTGATTCAGAAGTTTTGACTTCAAATCTACATGCCTAAACACAGAGACTTCCAAGTTAGGCAGAAATTTGTAATGGCAAATGTTTAATAATATTTTCAATTACCTAAGTGGAGAAGAAGATAATAACTTATTGTGTTTTCTAACAGTATGACTTATTTTTAAGGTCGAAATTATCATAAAGAACCAAGCATGACAAATGCCATAATAATTGTTTCTATATACTATTTTAATGTTATTCAAATCGTTTGCAAAAATGCACTTCCTTTATGAAACATTTAATAGGGTTTAAAAAGAGTTATACATGTGTGTTTTCCAGGGAGTTTAAAATTATTTAATGCATTTTCCTCAATATGGTGAAATATATATTAATTTATAAAAATTCTTAGCATGTCTACATATGCCAGACACTCTCTAAATTCCCAAAATTATTGGGTATGAAAACTCTCAATATTTACGTGACCTATGATTCAGTGGTAGGAGAGGTTAAGTGAAAAATTTAGGGAGTTAAAACCTCTTTTGAACTTGCTAATCATAAAAGTTTTGATAGATTCAGCTTGGGGTGCTGAAGGGGTAACAGAGCAAATGTGGGGTAGAGATCAACTGAAGAGAAATAATTTTTATGGAGAAAAATCTTCATATAGGAAGCCAGTATTGTTAAATATATATATATATAAACTCTCTCTATATTTTTATATATATAAAACATATATATATATATATATAAAGTTTAAAAGAAGGTGAAGGATAGTGAGAGAGAGATAGAGAGGTAAAGAGAAAAAGACAAGGACATAAAGAGAGGGAGAGAAAGAAAGGAAAGGAAGACTTTCAGTTAGATACCAAGACCAAAATGGAAAAGATCTATGATATGGAATTTACATAGCAAAATAGTCCTTGAAAAGACTATGAAGTAAGATGATATAAAGAACCCTAAAAATTTTTCAATAAGAAAATGTTTATTGTGTTGGGAGTATAGGAGAATGACAGAAGTAACCTTTGGGTTTTATAGGACAGTGTTTTGCAGTAACCCATGTCCCATGTTCCTATTGCTATTCATAGTAATTGTAGTAATACTATTTTTAATAACAAATTCCCAAAGAACATTTAGGCCTAGACACAGTGTACTTAATCATAATTTGTTTTAAGCATGTAATTTACTATATAGAGTCATCATTTTTCTTTGAACACCTGCTACTGCTCGGTGCTTACTCTTGGCTCTGTACTCAGGAGTCACACATAGCAGTGCTCAGAGTATCTTATGAAATTCCAGGGATCAAACTATTGTTGGATGTATGCAAGGCAAGCACAAGGCAAGCACCCCACATGTTGTACTATCTCTCTGGCCCCTACAGTGATCTTTGTTGGAGTAATGATCATGAGTGAACTGTAGTGAACTGATGGGAAGATGGGAAGTGGTTTTCTTAGTTATATGTTGATACATTTTAAAAAATGCTCAAAACAATGTACTTTAAAATTAACCAGGATTTGTTATTATTCCAATAGATCAACTGTTCAGGAGAGGTTTATTTTTTTGAAGTAGCAAGTGAGGAATTGAACGGAGCTATAGAGAGTCTGAAACTTCCTCCTGTAAAATATCTAAGTCATATGACAGTTGACATTTGGCTTCAGTTCTTGAAAATCTGTGTACTGGGGGCCAGAGCAATAGTCCAGCAGGTAGGGTGTTTGCCTTGCATGCAGCTGACCTGGGTTCGATCCCTGGCATCCCATATGGTCCCTCACGCAGTTCCAGGAGTGATTCCTGAGCGCAGAGCCAGGAGTAACACTTGAGCATTGCTGGGTGTAACCCAAAAAGCAAAAAAAAAAAAAAAAAAGAAAACTATATACTGTACACCATAATTTTTGCACTTAAATTTTTCCATAGAACCAGTAGCAACAAGTTGGTAGATTGTCATTACAGCAAGAACTGACTTGAAGAGTCAGTTTTTATTATCTAGTCCCATAATTTTTTATTATCTAGTCCCAAAATTATATATGGTTGCTTCTCCTTCTTCCTATTACTTGAAAGAATATAAAAATGAGCCTTCCGAAGAAAATTTAGATATCATCTCTTCAGAG
Source organism: Cryptotis parvus (assembly GCA_021461705.1). Taxonomy (NCBI): domain Eukaryota; kingdom Metazoa; phylum Chordata; class Mammalia; order Eulipotyphla; family Soricidae; genus Cryptotis; species Cryptotis parvus. Next base: position 198,294 of record JAJIBD010001689.1, read on the forward strand.
AAATGTCAGACAATTGGTGGGTGTATTTCAAACTACAATTTCAGTATTGAAGGAGCTAAAATTCCAAATCAATTCAATTATTTTGACAATTTTCCTCTGAGAAGAATAATAGGGAAATGAGATGTTACCTGAAATGAGAAAAAAAAATGTACGGTGCTCCCACCTCAATTTTTTTTAGACAATATTAGGGCATAGTTTATATTTATAAAGGGTGGGTTCAGCAAAGTTAAAACTTCCAGGTCTTCAGTAGATGTGGGAAGGGATTTATACATAAAGGAAGGAGCAGGCCAAAATAAAATAACACTGTACTACAATTAATCTCCCAAACTCTGCATATAGATATCCTTGAGCATAGAGCCAGCAGTACACCCTGATCTGAGTGTGATCCACCCATTTATCTCCATCCCTTCTGATCCCCTCAACGCCCACCAACACAGCATCCTACCAAGAAGAGAAAAAAAAGATTCAAGGATGGTGCTTAGAGAAAAATCAGAGGAAGGATAAAGGATGACATGGTCAAAGATAGGTGTAATGGAGGGACATCTGATTTTGAGCAAGAGGGATTTATAAAATATGTATTTTCCCCTGGGAAGTTGTAATTACAGAATTGGAAGATGGAAGGTAATGAAGAGAAAAGATAGAAATTTTAGAAAGGAAAATCAAAGTGTGGCTTAGTTTAGAGAACAGGAAAATGAATTTACTAAGAAAAGTAGAGTAGGCTTACATTTTGTGAGTACCCATTTGAGATTAATGATCATAAATATAATTAAGTCTGCTCAGCATATTTGTGGGATTATGACTATCTTCAAACACATCTTTATGAATAAGGACTTGAATTATTACAGTACTGGTTATTACCAATGGGTTATTACCCACTGGTTTTCTTTCCCTAAGACTTCCGCTGGTACAGCTATATTAATTTTCTGAACACAGTTTCATGCATAAATTAATCCCTAGGCCATCAAATTTTGTTTTTTCCTCTTAAAAACAAAGAGCTTAGATTTTGATTTCAGTTCTAATGAATATGTAGATCTTATGTTACAAAATATGACTTTACGTCATAATTTCAACTACAGAAAACTACAAAATACATTTCTGTGGGTGATTTAAATATTACTTATTTAAAAATAATAAGTTAAAGTAAATTAATTTGAGGGCTTCCTTCCATGTGGTATTCTGGTGGTTTGGGATTTTTTTCACTCTTCTCTTCCAACTTGACTGGTTGGAAGGACGTAATGTGGGGACCTACGTATGTCTTGATGTGGTCCTCCAGTTCTGGAAATAAACTATGCTAACACAACAGCACTTCACAGTTTCAACAATTGATACATGGGGTACCACATAGTGCCAGGTATTAAACTATAATTTGCATTTGCGATACAATGCATTTGCTTTAATCCTTGTACTATTTCTCCAGCCCCACTGTTTTACATTTTAATAATTTATTGGTGATAAATTTTAGAGTTTAGAATATAACTGACAGTGATATGCAAATGTTTTAGAAGACAGCACTGCTATCTGATTCAGAGAGAGCAAAAAAGTTGTTTTATTGAACTGTGATGATAGCTTCAATTAGAGCATTATTGATGGAATGAAAAGTGAGTTGATGAATATGGGTGATATATGGAAGATAAAAAAACCCTAATTTGAGTATAGGAATTTTGATTATAGGAAATTACATATGATAACTCTAATCTCCTGTGCAGTCTGCCTTTCTGGCTATTTCGACACGAAATCTCTTTAATTCTCTACCCCCAAGATTAGGGCCGGCTTTTGTTATTTGCTTTGACTAATAGAATGTGATAATAGTGATATTTAAAAGTTCCTGATTTTGAAAGACCTTTCCAATGTTCTCAATTTCACGTTTTTTCTGCAAGTACATTCAGGTGGCTTCTTTTCTAATTGATATGGCCCATGTGGATAAATACCTGGTCTCATTAGCACCACCCATGTATGGGAATGAAGTCATCTTAAGCATCTCAGCTCCAACTGAGTCACGAGTTAATTAGAAATTGATCACTGATCTCCAGGAGAGACCACGAGACCATTCTTTCTTAGAATAGACAAAATGGTTAAATCACGGAATAGTTACTATGAAAAATGCTTGTCTTTTAAACCTTCCAATTTGGAAAAGTAACTGAAAAGTTTTATAAGAAAATAAAAACTAATTATTAAATGTAACTGATCAATACATCATAAATCTTTAATATATAGATAGTTTTTGCATTTCCTGCAAAGCCTAATCTTATATATACCTTACCTCTACCAATCTAATCTCAGTGCTCTACCAGAAACATAGGAGTATTTTATATCATGGTTTATAGCCATAAGGCTTTTAATCTTAATTCTCATGATTTGTGTCTCCAATTGCATTCCCTAACTCTCCAGTTTGTAAATGTAGCTACAAGAATGTAGTCAGAAATAGGCATTTCTAAGATTTAATGTTTTTATCTGTCAGATGCCTTCCTGTGGTTTTGGCCTATAACATCTCATTTTATTTCAACACTCTGTGACTTGGGAACTATTATATCCTATTTTACAGATGAGGAGTCAGAGATTCAGAGAGGATAAAGTGACTTGTTCAAGGCCACCCAAGTAGTCAGTGACTGGGAAGTGACTCCACACAGGTTTGGCAGAATTTACAACACATTTTCCTATCTAGTTTTATCATTTTTTTAAATTTTATGAGCTAACAGTAAGCACTTTTAGGACATGATACTTAAATCACCTTTTTATTACCTGGCTGAAAGAGAATGTGGGGCATGTTTGTTTCTTTCCTTCTATAGAGGAAAAGAGAAAATGTTCTTTGAGGGCTTGCTATTTTGTCAGACACTTTTAAAGATATATATATATATATATATATATATATATATATATACAACACACATATGTATATACATATACATAATTACACATAATCTGATAATGTCCTAACTAGCATCCTGCATGACACATATCATTTCCATATTTATGACAAATTCAATAAGGAGATAACTAATTTCTCAAAGGTTGTATAATTTCTATTTTCTATAATTAATTTCTACAACTAATTTCTAGGTTGTATAACCTCAAAACTTGTAAGGCTCAGATTCTAAACAGGTCAAAGGGCCCCTAAACCTCAAATGGCCTGCAACTTAACCTCTTTATTTAAATTAATTTTCATTGATTAAATCTTTTTCATTTCAAAGTCTTAGTCATTTCTCATAGGCTAAATTACTACCAACTTTTCCTTTGGGAACTTCCCTATTAAATGGCATTTGCTCAGAGAGACCTTCTTAGGGTCTCATAAATGCTTGACTTTCCCTGTTAAGGACTATCAAGAAGCTTTCCTTTAAAAGGACACAATGAAGAAATTATCATTTCCCCCTACATTTCTCTCTCAAAGCTGGACTTCCCAGGACAATGGAATATTTTGTAACATGTTCTATTAACACCCCGTGAGAACATACTGACCATGACTCCAAGCTGTCACTTGTTACTCGTGTTCCCATTGTTCATCGATTTGCTCAAGTGGGCACTAGTAAAGTCTCCATTCTTTGGGAATGAGAACCATTATTTTTACTGTTTTTGGCATATTGAATACACCACGGGTAACTTGCCAGACTCTGCTGTGGTTCTGGGTTCATCCCATGGGGCTCAGTCTTTTTCCTATGTCAGGCCATCAATGATCCAGGGCCTATGGGGCAAAGCCCTGGGAATGTAGACAAGCCCTTCATGTCTGCCACCTGCCAAAACAGCTGGGCACCGTAGTCACACCTGCAACACCTTGGGGGGGGCAGCATTTGATGAAAATTCTGTAAACTAGTTCAGAAAACTTAAGCTCTAGAGAAGACTGGATATGATGTATCTTTTAAAAAATATCCTGGATAATAAGGATAAAGTAAATACTGTCTTGACTTAGGCCAATGCTTTGAAGATATAAAGGTCATACTCATATGAAATTCTATTTGATTGAGAGTCTGCCATGGGCTGTTGAAGTAGTTCAGAAGAGTGAGCCCTGTTTGATTCCCATAGAACAAACAAGTAAACTGCTGAAAGCCTGTCATGAAGTCTACAGAAATACCATCCTTGACTATATTATTTATGTGAATACAATAGGCCTCTGGAGCTTAAGAAATAGTAGAGGGGGTTAAAATGCTTTCCTTGCACATGTCTGTAGTTGGTTGATCCTCTGTACTCATGCCCTCCCCGTCAATAGGAGTATTCCTGAGCATAGAGTCAGGAAAAAACACTTAACAAAGCCAGGTTATGCCTACCTCCCCCAAAAACAACAAAGTAAACACACAGGAAAACGAGTTTAGCAATAATTGAGGCTTATTTCCATAGATAACTCTTGAAAAAAATATAAAACAAACTAGATGGCTGGAATGATAGTATAGTATTAGAGTGCTTGTCTTGAGCCAGGCACAGCTGGGTTTAATCTCAGGCACACTGTACAGTCCCCTGAGGACTTCAGGATTTATCTCTGAGCACAGATCTATGGCTAAGGCCGAAGCACCACTGAATGTAAACACAAAACAACTCCCACACCAACAGAATAGGAACATAGATAAGAAAATGAGGCAGGGGCTGGAGAAATAGCACAACTGGTTAAGGTGTTTGCTTTGCACACAGCTGAACTGGGTTCAATCCCCAGCACCCGATATGCCTATATGATCCCCGAGCACCGCCAGGAGTAATTCCTGAGGGCAGAGCTAGAAGTAATCCCTGAGCACTGCCTGGTGTGACAAAAAAAAAAAGCAAAAAAAAAAAAAAAAAGAAAGAAAGAAAGTAAAAAGACCACGAGGAATGGTATCATTTAGTAACTTTGATCAAGGCATATTTAAGGAAAAGGTATATATAAATATCTCACTTATTATCATTCAAAATTGAAGGCACATAGAGTTCACTGAAACAAATATATTCCTCTATTTTTATCTCTTCAATCTCTTTATATAAAGTAGCAATATTTAAATAACTATATGTGATTTATGTCACCTAGTGCCCTAATTATCAATTTTGATGACTATAAGGATGAATAATTTCTCGCTCGGAGGAGATAACTCTCAAACAGATGACTTGGAACCAGGTAGAGAAAAAATATGCTCAGTTTTATTATTCAATTTCATGCTGGAACATTAGCACTGCATAAAGCCAATCATAAAAGCAGACTTTAATGTACTTAGAAATAATTATTTGAAATAAATACATAAATGTGAAAAATATAATCTATGTAAATCTATGTAAATTGATAGTTATAGTGAATTAGTACATAATGTTACTGAGTGCACTGCTCAGGGTTTCATTAAATAAAAAAAGACTAAAGACCCAGGGTAGCAAGAAAAAGCTCTTTTGCTCTATTTCAGTTCTTTAGGTTGTTAATCTGGTCCAAGATGATCAACTTCTCATTAATCATAATAATTAGGGGTAGATTTACTGAGCATTAGTGTAATTTTCAATCATGCTAATAGTTGTGCAATCCTCCATTCATTAATATAAATGAGGTAAATTAGAACCATGACATTATAAAGACGAAGGCAGAAGCTGCAGGAACTTTCCTGGATCCTCCCTAAACCCCATTAATTTAATTGTAATATGTTGCTCCTCAATACTTATTTTCACACTCTTTATTTTCCATTGCTAATGGTTCTTTAGATTAGTTAATGAGCATACTAACCTCTTAATTTAAGTGACTGCTCTGGTACGGTCTAAATCATACATAGTTATCTTGTCTCATTACCTTTAACCCTTTCTCACACATTCAGTCATTCATGCACTTTGGACTTACATTTAAAAACATCATGCAAAAGAAATAAAACATTGCATTTTCCAAGAAGATATTGTAGATTAGTTTGACAATATTTAAAATTTCCTCTCTGTTTGTAGTGTTCTTTATATTTTTATACCCCAAAGTTGTCAAAATAAGTCTCTTTTTCCCATCATATTAATCTAGACATTCTAGAGAGAGGTCTTTTCTAGAAATACTATTGCTTTGTATTTGTCTTTACCTTAGAGTTTTTTTCAGTTTCCTCATAGCATTTATCAATTCTCAGAATTAATTTTTGCATTTTTTAGTAATCATTTCTTTCACTTCAGTTCAACTGAAAGAAAATGGAGGCTGAAAACCATAACTAAAGCCGTAGGTTATACTATATTGCAATTACTTGATATGCAATTGCTAAATTTGTCACCATTTCTATTATGGCACTTATTAAAATAATAAATCACAAAAGAAATAATAAATCACTTTGTTGTAGAATCAACATAATACTACTTTTATTTTTTTGGCATAAAAATGTGGATTGGGTCCCTGAAATTTATTCTAAGCTAGTGAAGATGTCATCTTTATTTGACTTAAAAAAACTGTGGTTTTCAAGTTTGTTAATTTGACAGGAAAGCTTATCAAATTGCAAAAATTATTTGGACCAGGAAACTTCTTGCCTTTTAATTTAATTGATTGAATCTTATAATGATACTATCTTCATTTTGAGCAAAGCCGTACCACTATCCATATGTTGGACAACAGGAAGGAGGATCTCTGAGGATCTCATAAATACAACGTTCCTTTTTATTTCTTTATTCTCTATAACGGCCATATTCTATTACAGAAATTGCTTCATGAAGTGGCATTAGGTGCTAGAATCAAACTTAGGGTCTTGCCTATTCCCAGCAAGTATTCTACATAAAATCAATATTTTCTTTTTTTATATTATGTTGTTTATTTAGTCAGTTTCTTATTTATAACCATACCCAGTGCTGCTCAGGGCTTATTCCTAACTGTGCTCAGGATTCAATGTATGTGGTGCTCAGGGGATCATATCCAGCGCTGGATATTGAAGCAACCACATGCTAAGTAAAAGTTTTAATACCTGTATGATCTCTCTGGCCCATTGTTTCTGAAAATGCTTTTAAGATTTTTATTACTTTTTTCCTTTTCCTTCATCTTTTGTGGATGATATTGTAGCTGAAATAATTGGAGAAGTGTAGCTCACACATGTCTAGCTGTGGTGCTCATTGTGTGTGGTGCTCACACACTTGGCGAAGGTGCTCAGTTGTTTGCACTTCTTTAGTTATGGCACTTATTTATACATGTTCACCAGGGCTTCCTTCCACTCTTGGTTGAGTTTCACTTTTCCCACAAACACAGTCAAACATTTCTGGGACCAGAGTGGTAGTACGGTGGGTTGGGCACTTGCCTTGCCCATGGCAGACCTAGGTTCGACTTGCTGCCTCCTCATTTGGTTCTTTGACCACTGCCAGGAATAATCTTAAGCGCAGAGCCAGGAATAAGTCCTGATCATCACCAGGTGTGGACCAAACCCATCCCCACTCACCCACAAAGGAAACCTCTTAGCAATTTTATTTTTTTTTATTTTTTTAAGTATTTTATTATACCACCGTGAGATATACAAATAAAAAGATATACAATTAAAAAGTTCATGTTTGGGTTTTGGTCATACAGTGTTCCAGCACCCGTCCCTCCACCAGTGCCCATCTCCCACCACCAACATCCCCGGTTCCCTCCCCCTTCCCCAGCCCTGCTCCATGGCAGGTTCTTTATTTCTTTGCCTTTCTCTCTCTTTCTCTTTTCCTTCCCTTCCAGACTATGGATTACAGAACATACATTAAAAGGTTGTCATGTGTATCCTTTTGCCTCTATTTAATGCTCAGTTCTAGGTTGGCATTAGTACCCTCGACAATTATTAGCACCCTGTTCCATTTTCTGTCTTACCTAAACTCTGACTCCCACACGTTTGTGATAATTTCCACCTTTGACAAGACCTCCTGATATATGTTTCACTTGACCTTGGATATTGGTATCATAATATGTACATATATATTTATGCCATGCAAATAAATGCAGTCATTCTGTATCTGTCTCTCTCCTTCTGGCTAATTTCGCTCAACATAATCTTCTCCATGTCCATCCATTTATAGGCAAATTTTATAACTTCATTTTTTCCTAACAGCTACATAGTATTCCATTGTGTATATGTACCAAAGCTTCTTTAACCAGTCATCGATTTTCGGGCACTCTGGTTGCTTCCAGATTCTGGCTATTGTGAATAATGCTGCTATGAACATAAAAGTAGGGATGGTGTTTCCGCTGCGTATTTTTGGCTTCCCAGAGTAGATTCCCAGGAGTGGTATGGCTGGGTCAAATGGGAGTTCAAGTTCTAGTCTTTGGAGGAAAGTCCATATTGTTTTCCAGAAAGGCTGTACCCACTCACCCACAAAGGAAACCTCTTAGCAATTTTAAAGGAGTCTGTATGACATTAGAAACTTCATCAGCAATATTACAATTCTAGCAAAGGTTAAAATGCATGAATCATATATTTAACAATTTTGTGTGTTTCTTTAATGTGGCCTGAAAATTGAGGAAGGTTGGTGGAAAGTGAGGGGATAGTGATGGTGAGGTAGAGAATGGAGAGAATTGGCAAAAGATAAGGAAAGTGGAAATCAGAAGAAAAAATAATTTATATTAAACGATTAGTAAAACACTTCAGAAGCTATTGTGTATTCTGGTAAAAGGCACAAACAGTGGAAATGAACAGGAGTATAAAAGAACAAATTCTGGAGGCTTTTCAAGAGATAATTTTATACTAGTTCTTGGTAATGAACAAGTATGGGATTAAGAAGAGTCTGGGATGAAAGCAGTTCAATAAATTGTCAAGGAACGAAGTTTGACTACCTGTGTAAATGATGTCTCTGGCCACTAAAGCAAGGAGTAGATGCTGAGAAAGACATAGAAAACAGAAAAAAACAATAGGTTGTTTACATTGAATATTTTGAGGTGAGATTTAAAGGAACTCTAAATTTCCTGAGATAGGTGCATTTCTGCTGTTATGTAGTTGCTATTTTGCTAGGCCAACTTTTCTGCATTTGGTGCTCATGGAACTTCTAAATTATTTTTATCAATACATTGATATGTGTCTTTGAAGTCGTCACAGCAAACCGAACAGTAAATGGTCTTCATTTTTTACTGAACAAAGTCTTGGTGAGATTAAGTATTGTGAATGGCATTCTAAGTGCTGGAAAACTGATGAAATGTCAGAGTATAGATCCTATCTGAAACCACTGTTCGTCTCTTTCCATCATTTACTGTTTACTCAGTTTAAACACATTTGCCTGTGAGGCTCTGTGTTTGTAATTTGTAAAAAGCGGATTAAATGCATCTGAAACTACAAAAATGGAGTATGCTTTCAGTGTGAAATATTATTATTGAAATCTCTAATTTTATCCTGCCATCAATTATTAATTAAATTGTAGGAAGAATTTGACTAAATCAAGGATTTCTAAATAGCCTGCATTCTTTTTTTTCTCCTTTTTGGGAGGGTGACAGCCGGCAATGCCCAGGGGTACTCTTGGCTCTGCACTCAGAAATTACTCTGGTGGTGGTGCTCAGGGGCTCATATCAGATGCCTGAATTTGAGTCCAGGTCTGCCGCATGACAGGCAAATGCCCTACCCACTGTACTATTGTTCTGGTTCCATAGCATTCATTCTTAATAAAATTTAGATAGAATGTTTCTTGGAGATTTCATGGAGAGAGAAAACTGGGGTAAAAATTCTTGATCAAGCCTGATTCAGTTCCCAGCACTGCAATCGCCAAACACTACCAGGCGTGAGGCCCTGAGCAGAGCTACGAAGTTTTCCCTAAGAACTGCTTAAGTCCGCATCAAATAATCATATATACATATGGTAATTTAGTGGGCCCCCTGGGATGAACCCAGAACCATGGCAGAGCCTGGCAAGCTACCCATGGTGCATTCGTTATGCCAAAAACAGTAACAATAATGGACCTCATGCCCAACAAATGGAGAAATTACTGGCACCTGCTTTAGCAAATTGAAGAACAACAGGAAGACAAGTGACAAGTATATATACATATATATATACACATATATGTGCCTGAGACCTTATATGTGTATATACATATATGCATGCATACATATATACATACATATATATACATGTATACATATATACATACATATATGCATATGTATACATATATACATATGCATATATATGTATATATATATATGGCCAAAGAAGATAAATTGCTGGTTTACAGGTTTGCATGCCTGACTTGCACTTGCTGAAATTCAGCTTCACTTCCTACATGAATGGTCCCAAAACATCACCAGGACTGGCCCTCTAACATTGTTGGGTTCATGTCTTTCTCTCCAGTTCACTAGAGATTCTTTGTTTGGCCAGTAGAAATACAGTATCACAAACTTCTGAAAAAATTGAATCTGGAAAAAACTTTAGACTTTATTTCATAAAAGTGAGTTTTATAAATGTGCTGAGATCTAAGTAGTTTTTGTGTGTTTTTTTTTGCTTTTGGGTCACACCTTGCAAAGCTCAGGGGTTACTCTTTGCGCCTGCACTCAGGAATTACTCCTGGAACTGTGTGGGGGACCATATTGGATACTGAGATTGAACCCGGGTTGGTCAAATGCAAGGCAAATGCCCTACCTGCTGTGCTATTGCTCTGCTCCAAAGCAGACAGTTCTTAAGTTCTATCCCGATAGATATGTGCTGGTCTAATCTACACAGTATATTAACATTGAGTAGTATCAACATGTTTCTCTTGGCCATGAATATCCCGCTTAGCTATATATATATATATATATGTATATATATATGTATATGTATATATATATATATATACATACACTATATATATATTTCATACTGTTTCACATTTCATTAATTTTGATAGTTTTCAGTCATTAATTTGCCTCATATCATAGTGTATATGTTTGTCACACCTCATCTAGAAACTTTAATATAATAGGAAAAGTAGAATTTGTTTTTCAATGCTTATTTTCTTTGCTTTTCTTAAACTTTTTAATTTGTTTCCTGACAGTGAGTACTGCATTAATTGCTTAAGGCTTTGCTAAGTTGCTTAATCTTTCTTTGTATTTCCATGACAAAATATCTGTGACTGGGTAGCTTAGGAACATGTGTGTATTTTCTTATAGTGCCAAAGCTGAAAGTCCAAGATCAGGATACCAGTGGGGTTTAATTTTTATCTTTCATTTTCTTGCTGGTATCTGTCTTCTGGCTATGCTCTCATAGGCCCTTGCCTTTGTTATGTGCATACCTGCTGTCTCTTCCTTTCCTTACAGGAATACCAGGGTTTTCATAGTGGGACCCACTGTCTTGGCTTCATTTGAGTTTACTTTCCTCTTTTAAGATCTTATCCTCTGGACTTTTAAGAGCACTATCCAGTAAGAGAGTCTAGGGATCATTGTGGTTTTTTGCTTTTTGGGGTCACACCCGGCAATGCTTAGAGGTTTCTCCTGGCTCTGCACTCAGGAATCACTCCTGGCAGTGCTTGGGGAACCATATGGGATGCCTGGGATCGAACCCGGGCCAGCATGGGCCGGGCGCGCAAGGCAAAGGCCCTACCCACTGAGCTATTGCTCTGGCCCCAGGGATCATTGTGTTTGAACTGCATCCCACCCACCCAATTTGGATCACGGATTCCATACATGGTTGCCCTGTTGTTCCTCTCCACCAAGCACCATCAGAATGACTCCTGAGCACAGATCCAGTGGCAAGCACCTAGCACTTCTCAGTGTGGGGCTGATAAACAAAACCCTATCTCTTATTACAGTTACGTTCTAATAGAGCATTTCTACTCCAGGATTCATGGGTCACTTGTCACCTCCTTTTAGGACTTTCAAATATATTAAGGCAGTTACAGGTGAGAATCTCATAAATGTGGAATATAATGTGAGTCTAAAGGGGCAACCAGTAGGACAGAAGGAAACAGTGCACAAAAGAACCGTGGTTGGGAAAATCACTGAGAAACATAGTTCCAAATTTCTGAGCATTAGATCTTTCTCTTGAACTTTGGGAGGGGCCCAACTGTATCTGAAACAAAGAGCTTTTATTGAATGAATAAAGAAACACTATTTAGAGCTTATTGGAACTATCCCTTCCTTAGAAAGTCCACTGCACAGTTTTAAAACTCCATTATAGCTGCTTTTGTGTTGTACTTGTACTTATTTTATCTACATTACAAAGTTGTAAATATCCTGAAGGCAGGAATTATTGCCTCTCTGTCTAGGATAGGATAAATCTGTGTGAAATAATTATTTGATAAATAAACCAACACTTTCAATCACAGCTTAACACAGAAATCAATTTTACTTGTACTTTGGCATGAAAGATGAGTAAATTAAGCAATTCTTTTAGATGATTTATAATTACTTGAATTTTTTAGATAAAATTGTATGATTTAACCAATCTTATTAGTATTGAAGGTAATATCTCATTCCAGTGAATAATGTGCTGTATAAAGATTATTTTTATTGTTCTTTTAGTTCTATTAGTGATAGAACTCTAATAATTGGGCCTAGAGCAATAACATAGCAGGTAGCTGCATGCAACCAATCTGGATTCGGTTCCTGGCATCCCATCCCTTAGCACTGCCCAGAGTAATTCCTGAGCAAAGAGCCAGGAATAATCCCTGAGCATCATCCTGAATTACCCCCAAAAAAAACAAAGAAAAAAAAAGAAAAAAAGAACTATAATCATTTCTAAGATGTCAACAATTTCTAATTCAATTTTATTTATTAATGTGTCACAGAAACATTAAATTTCTATATATTTATTTTGCCAAGCTTAGGAACTTACTTACTTTTTAAATTGTTTTGTTTTTGTTTTGTGTTTTGAGCTAAACCTGGTGATGTTCAGGTTCTGCACTAGCTTTGTACTCAGGAGTTACTCCTAGTGATATCCAGGAGATCGGATCTGACGTGAGGAGCAGAACCCACGTGTCTTGCTTGCAAGTCAAGTCCTACCCACTGCAGGTATTGCTGCAGCCTCGACTTCTCATATAATTTTATATTTTCAATACTAAAATGGATCTGATAAAGTGGCCTAACCAGTGGAGTTTTCTATGTGATATAGGAAAAATATAAATAAAATTTAGAGTCTTAGGGGAGCTGGCTTTAGTTTAGCACATGCCTGGAGTGTGCAGTGCTCTGAATTCAAGAACCTTAAAAATGCCATTTCTTTCCTTTCCTTCTGTCCTTCTTGCTGTAGCCCTGGAAGCTCTCAAATACTGAAGGCCTAAACAACACTGTGTCATCAAGCTGAGCATCCTCCAGTGCTGGGAGTAGCTCTGCCCCTGCTGCACCCACTATCCTTTCTCTACTTCAGCCCTCACCCCCGTTCCCTGAGTCTGGCCTCTATACAAAATACTGTGCATGAAATTAGATGTAATTTGTTACAGACTTGATGTTATTGTATATGTTTTAACAAGTTTTGTCAAATCAATTGAATCAAAAACTTGTAAATGATATACATGGAATTGTTTTTGTGGGAGACCACACCTGGGAGTGCTCAGAACTAACTCCTGGCTCTGTGCTTAGGGATCACTCCTGGTAGGGTTCAGCGTGCCAAAGGTTGGATCTAGGTTGGCTACATGAAAGACAAGAGGGATGTCAAGAGGGAGATGGATTTGGTTTATTGATCTTGGTTTTGTCACCTGTTAAATTGAGATCTAATACTTCCTGTGATTCTGACGATATTCAGTATGTTAGTGCTGGTGAGTCTCATGGCAAGGGACTGACAAATAACACCATTTGTTATTTTACCATGTTCCCAATTTAGTTTCCTGAGTTTACTTTTATTGTCTGGAGTCTATGTAGCAGCAATAAAACTTTGTATCTTAAAAGTGGAGGGAAATTTAAACAATCACATTGCTCCTCTTCCAGATATTAAACTACCCACTGAACCCTACCGGGACCTATTTAAGAGATATTATTCATTTATGTAGCAATTATTTAATTTGAATAAATGAAAAGTATATTATCCTTAATCATAATTGCAATATATAATGTCCTAGAAAAGAAAAGGAAAGTAGAGAAAGATCACAAGAAATTGAAGACTATATTAAAGATCATAGAAATTGAAGAGTATATTGTACCCTTCTCATGCCACTTATGTGCTCTTGCCAGATGTCTAATTATTCAGCCTTCAGTTGCCCCATCCCCTCCTTTCTGTGAAAAAAAAGGCACTTTAATTTTCAAAATAGACTATTACTGAAATTTTGCTAATTTGAGATCTAATGGAAACTTGCTTTACAGTCAATTTGGTTTTAATGAATTAATTGCCCTTTAAAAGAAAAGTATTTGCCAGTTTCTTCAGATCTGATGCATTAGCATCAGGTTTCCATCTGTCTCTACTTTATATAGGAATCATGCCATAGTATAGGTCTGGAGAAACAGACTGGGTACCAGCACGCTGGGGTTTGTTCCAATAGCATTCACTGACTAACAATATCTCTAAGGCTGACTTGAGGTCTCTTTGCTTCTGTCACATACCCATACTTGGGGTTAATAATGAATTTCGTTGAACCAGAAATAAAGAATACAACCAATAGAATACTTATCTTGTATATGACTGACCTAGGTTAAGTTCCTGGGGTTGTATGTATATATGTACACATGCATATACACATACACATATGCATATGCATACATACACATGCACATACATATACATATGCATATACATGTATGTGTATGTATATGCATATGCATATGCATATGCATATGCATATGCATATGTATATGTATATGTATATGTATATGTATACGTATGTGTATGCATATACGTATGCATATAATAGTCCTCTGAGTCTGCCAGAACACATCTCTAATCATATAGCTCCTGAGCACCACTGGGTGGTCCCTAAACCCAACTCCTATATAAAAGTTTACTAAGACAGTAATAATGTTGTTATAATTAAAATTTTATGTTTGGTGTTCATTTATTTTATTGATATATGGTTTCACTGTCACTGTCTTCCCGTTGTTCATGGATTTGCACAAGCAGGCACCAGTAACATCTCCAAATGTCCTGTTGCAAGCAAGTGTAGCCCAAGGGCATCTGCTTGCTTCAGGGGAGAGGAAGAGCCTCAATCTATTCTTCAGGTCATGGAATTGAGGTCCAATGATTCTTATGTTGTCTTTCTTGAATTCATCTTAGTGTTCTTTTGTCTGTACTTGAGATATTTTCTCATATTTTTTCACCTGTTCTATTTCCCTGAGTGTTTTCTACAGCCCATCTTTAAGATCATTGACATTTTCTTCAGCTGTTGTCATTCTACTTTTGAGGGAAACCATTCAGTTTTTCAATTCATTTACCAAATTTTTTAATTATGACACGTCAGTTTGCAGTTTTCTTATTGTTTTGTTCTCAGTTCCTCTTGTATTTTATTGGCTCTCCATTCCACCATTTGTTTCTCACCCTCCTGATCTTATTGAATGTTATTTCCATTGTATTTTTTGAGTTCATTAAATATCCTCACCATTTCTTTTTTTTTTTTTTTTTGGGCCATACTTGGCAACACTCAGGTGTTACTCCTAGCTTTGCACTTGGGAATTACACCTAGAGGTGCTCAGGGGACCATATGGGATGCCAGGGATCAAACCCAGTTCTGTGTGCAAGGCAAAAGCACTACCCAATATGCTATCACTTTGGCCCCCATCCTTACCATTTCATCTCTAAATTATTTATCAGAGAGATTACATATATGGGTATTCCTTGTTGAGGCTTCAGAGCTCTTGTCCTCATCCAATCCATGTGGTGGAGATCTGAGTTTTTTCTCATGATACTGTGGTAGTCGGAAAGCCTCCTCCCTGAACATAGCTCTACCTGGGGTTGAGCAGAGGCCTCTTTCTCTTTGATGTTGCTTGTGCTGACAGGGAAGACTCTAGTATGTTATTGTATGTTTAAGATAAGATGTGGAGTGGTGAAAAAATGTGTGGTTCAGGAGAGAAGCGGAGCCATGCTCTTCAGTGTTACTTGGAAAGGTTGGTTCCACCTGCTTGGGGCCTGCCACACTCCCAAAGATGCCCAACACTGTTGGTGTCCATTGAGAGAAATTACCTTAGGGAGCCATATGTAATGAACTAATTACAATCAAATTGTAGATAAAGTGGCATTATTATGATGCATTTTAATGTGGTCCTCAGGGCTGTTGCATCCTGTTGTATACAACTCACATGATTCTGCTGTATTAGGAGACAAGTCAGGGAATAAAATATTTGCCAAACCCAAAGCATGTTTATAGTAAATGGTTGATTTCACTGCACAAACCCTGAAGACATAGTGGAGATAACCTATGCTTATGTTTTTGAAGATTACCTTTTTTAGAGAGATATTGAGTTACAAACATCTCTCTTAAGAGTTTGTTCTTTAAACCTTATGCTGGTTTACGTGCTTTACTTGTGACCATAATCACTGTCCTTTCTTTACTTCTTTCTAATGTCCTTTGTTCTAAGTAAATTATCTAAAGGTAGTATCTAAGACACATGAGAAATAACAAGCTTTATTGAACTCTTCCATTTCTACATTCAGTATCTCACTAAATTTATCTTTACCTTTTTTCTTGTCTTCTATATAAAGCTAATTTAATCATTCTCATTACATAGCTAATAAGAACCTTTGTTATGAAGAACCCACATGCATATATAAGGGATTCATTTTACACTCACAAATATACATATATCCTCCAATATGCTGTTTTAACTGCATATAGAAGTCCTATGCACAGAGAATAGGAACAGCCTGCAATATTTAGTTCTATTTTGTTTTGTTTGGAGGCTATACATGGCAGTGCTCGGGGTTACTACTAACTTTTTGCTCAGAAATTACTACTGGTGGTACTCAGTGGACCATATGGACTTCTAGCAATCAAACCTGGATTGGCTGTGTGCAAAGAAAACTTCATCTACTATCTACTTTATCTACAGTCTACTTTATCTACTGCCTGCTTTATCTACTGTCTATTTCTCCAGCCCCAGCTTTCTAGTATTGAAAACAATCTTGAGGTGAGACCTAGCAAAATAATAGGATGTAAGCTCTACATATAAGGGAACTAAATTCTGCAAGGAAGTTGAAATGAGGCCCTTAACTTAAATGAGGAATCCATTGTGCCAAATACCATGATTTAAGGGGGATCTCAAGTGAGACTCAAGATTTCTGATTTAAGGAAACAGATAATGGGTGTCTTATTTGGAGTAGCAAAGTTTATGGTAATATATTTCACAATAATGGAAAACTAATATGATTTGTTGTATATAGATACATACAAAAATAATTTTATACACTTATTCTGATTTTTCCTTTTTAGAAATTAGTGTCATATAAAGTCTGAAAAGTTAAGTTTAATAAATATTAAAACTGTAGGGCCTACACTATAGCACAGTGGGGAGTGTGTCTCACAGGGGACTCTTGCACGAGTCTGACCCAGGTTCAATCCCCAGCATCCCATATAGTCCCCAGAGCACTACCAGAAGTAAGTCCTGAGTGCAGAGACAGGAGTAAACCCTGAGCATTGCCAGTGTGACCCAAAAACCAAAAAATAAAAAGTGTTTATTGAAATCATTCAATAGGGTACATTAAACATACTACTTTTGGTAAAACAACAGGGAAATTTCATAATGCAACCATTAGGAAAGCACTTTTAAATTTAGGGAAGGAAAAAAGTATTAAATTTATTTTGCACAATAAATTAATTGACTACCTATATATTTCAAATATATCCTGATTTTGGAAAACATGAAGAAAAATTTTGATTGATATTTTTTGACCCCGCTTGAAACCCACAGTCTCAAATATTTTTGTTTTATGTCTTAATTTGATAAAGCATTTAATTCTAGAAGTGCAAAAAGATTGCTTTCCCTGCACGTGCTTTGAAATTGTTTCTCCACATATTTTTTGGCATTGATTCTCCAAAATGCTTTCTACAAAAATACCCTAGAATTTGATATATGTCAATTTGACCTCCAGAATAGAACTAGTGATATGGATATTTTCTGAATGACTGTCTCTAAATGTTAAGTAATTTTCACAGCCAGAAAGTGAAAGGATTCCCCCAAGGAAATAATGGTGATGTACTGATGGATCCTCAAAGGTCTCTGTCATATCCTAGAGTTCAAAAAAAGCGATAAATTTAAGACCTGAGGAATCACTAACTACTGGTTTTTATGTCTTGATCAGGACTAGAAAAGCAATTAAAGTGTTTTAGTGTCACATAATGAGTTTCTGTGGGCCTCTGACAATGATTTGTTACACTTCATTGAGGACTGTACCAATCACACAGCATTTGATGAAGGCACATGCCTGGTGATTTTTCTAAGACAGAGCAGAGTAGATCTATCCAATCACTCGATTCTTATATAGAACTGCACATCTAACTGGAACATGCATAAGGGCTTTGTCGTATTAGTATCACATTCTAATAAATTAAACTAAACATTCATTTTCAGCTTAAACAGCTGGTTAGTTCAGCCACTGAATCAAGGCAAACACATAGGAAATGTCATTTCCTATCTTCCAGAAACAGAGGGAAACACATTCAAGAAGACACACTAAACAAACAAGATTTGCAGTTGAACAAATAGTTGGGAATATGAATAAAATGTGATATTTCCACTCAATTTCTTCTAATATTTCTAAACACATAAAGGACATCCTGCCACACATAATGATTAAAAACTATGGTATCATTAAGGAATTATCAATGTGTAACTTTGATTACAGAGTTTTAACTTTTTTTTTATTTTATTTTATTTTATTTTTTGCTTTTTGGGTCACACCCGGCAATGCTCAGGAGTTACTCCTGGATCTGCATTCAGGAATTACTCCTGGCAGTGCTTGGAGGGCCATATGGGATGCTGGGAATTGAACCTGGGTCAGCTCCGTGCAAGACAAACGCCCTCCCGCTGTGCTATATCGTAGCACATAAAATCATAAATAGGGCCAGAGCGATAGTCCAGCAGGTAGGGCGTTTGCCTTGAATGCAGCCGACCCAGGTTCGGTCCTCGGCATCCCATATGGTCCCCTGAGCACTGCAGGGAGTAATTCCTGAGCACAGAGCCAGGAGTAAACCCTGAGCATTGCTGGGTGTAACCCAAAAAAGAAAAAAAAGATTTCAGGAGGCTTAAAGATTATTTAAATGAAGAAAATGTTGTCTGTTCCCTAAAATGCCAAGCTGCCTTGGCCTGTCCCATGGAATCCTTTGTATTCTTCTGGAATATCGCACTGCCACCTATTTGTTAGTTCCCTGAACCGGGGCTTCTAATTCATTTGTATAATGAAGTATCTATACGACATTTATTTCAAGGACATTAAGGACAGAAATATAGCTATAAAATATTTGTCAACTGTCCTTCCCAGGATCTTTCACATTTATACACTGTATACAGTTCTAGGCAGGTTCTAACGGATACCCATCATCCCAGTACACCTAGCAAGAGACCAGAGCAACCCACATATCATGAGGTCAGTCCTTCTCAACATCCAGACTCCATAGTTTCTCTGAGCTCCATCCAAGAGAAAACCTGATCTTTCCCGTTTAAGTTTCATCAGTAAATGCTTGAGATGAGAGCCTTCTGTTGAGAGTATACCACCTACATGGCTGAGCCTGGCAAGCTACCCGTGTTTTATTTGATATATGTAAAACAAGTAACAATTATGGACCTCGATCCCATGACCTTAAGAATGGTTTGAGGCTCTTCCTGTCCCTGGAGCAAGCAGATAACCTTGGGCTACACTTGCTTGTGACAGGACATATGGAGATCTTACTGGTGCCCGCTTGAGCAAATCGATTAACAATGGGAAGACAGTGATACAGTGATCATAAAATAAATATCATAGTTGTCAGAGGTATAGTACAGTGGACAGGGAACTTTCCTTTTGTGGTGCAGAGAAAGTCCCAGCATTCCATATGTTCTCCCCAACCCTACAAATAGCAAACTGGGTGCACAGCTAGGAGTAAACATGAGGGCCTTCATATGTAGCCCCCAAACAAAACGATATGGTAGTAGTAAAATATACATAAAATATGTATGCAATTAATTTAAAATTATTGGTACACATGGATTTTGTATAATTAATAGAAAGTATCTGGAGTTTTATCTATTATAAAAATTAATGCTTATCAAAAGAGAATTATTAAGATTATATGGCAAAACGTAAGGTAAACTAATTCTTAAAGAAGCATTAAGAAAAATTAATGGTACATTTCATAATTTAAATGACATAAGCTTTAAATTAATCTATTAGGGGACATAAGAAGTCATAATAACAGAGAAATGATTTCTTACCTACAACTTTGAGCTGGAAGAAACCTTCAAAAACTCAGTAATACAGACTGAATAAGAAACTCAGAATACAGGTTGTTGTCTAGTAAAGTATTTTTGCCATTCTATGCTAGAGGTATTTAAGATCCAGAGAAAGTGTTATTTAATCCATACTATAATTCAAAGGACTTAAAAATTGGGGACAAAAGAGCCAGAGTGATAGTAAATAAGGGAGGGTATTTGCCTTGCATGTGGTTGACTTGGGTATGATTTCCAGTGACCGTACGGTCCCCTGAGCCCTGCCAGGCATGGTCCCGGAAAGAAGCAAACATATATATTTATTTAGAAAAATAGGAGGAAGATAAAGAGAGGGAGCAGGAAGGAGGGAGAGAGAGAATGAGACCAAGACAGGGAGAGAGAGAGAGAGACAGAGAAAGAGAACAGAGGGAGACAGGGCTGGAGTATTCAGGGAGAGAACATGGCCTTCTGCAAAGGCCAAAATGCCTAGAGTGCATATCTTTGGTTGAGGTGCAGAACAATCAATCTCCAGGATGGAGAGTGAGCCTTTTACAGCTTTTGAATTCATCAAGGTTTGAGCAAGGGTCTGATGTTTCTGAGAGTAACAAGAAAGAATCTGAATCAGAATTTTCTCTTAGCTCTGGTAATTTCTTTCTTGGTTTCTAGCAACACAACTCTTCGTCACACAGTATTTTTGTTTGTGTTTCTGTTTCATCATCCCACTCCTCCTGTTGTTTAATGAGGAAAGTGTGCCAGTATGACTCAACATTATTATATCTGTGATAATTCTATTTCCAAATCAGATCATGTTCTAAGATGCTGTGATTTGGATTTAAAGATGACTTTACAGGGAGGATAAAACCATTAAGTAATAGTATAATTAGCATTTAACTGTAGCCATTGCCAGCTTCATAGTTTCTATTGTTTGATGACATAAGTAAGTTTGCATTTTGCTCCTTGTGATTAGTCACATAAGGTGTGCAATGCCCAACAGTAAGTGTTGGTTTTTATTTTATTGGTAGAGAAATAAAAGAAAATTTTTGGGAAAAGATGTTTTATTTGATGTGCCTAGACAATAATGATCTTATGTTTCTTGTGGAAACATGAAAGCAGATTCCTGTTAAAATATATGATATACCATGTAAGTAAAACCATTTCCCTAAGGAAATAGCAGAGCCTTTTCCTAATGATAGATGCTGGAATATATAGAAAGAAATTTTGTGAATGCAGCACTGTGTCTCTTCCATGAGATATTCATACTCACCTTGGTCCTAAATTAGAGCTACTTATTATGTTTCTCACATTATTGGAAAATAGGATATTTTTTGCTCTTTAATCTGGTCAGATTGGCACAAATGTGGCCTACACTACCATCACGTCATTATGCTCAAATATTTTTAGTCAGTTTATTTAGAGTGCATGGTATTTATTGTGATATTGCATCACAAAATTTATATTAGAC
This sequence comes from Cryptotis parvus, assembly GCA_021461705.1. Lineage (NCBI taxonomy): Eukaryota > Metazoa > Chordata > Mammalia > Eulipotyphla > Soricidae > Cryptotis > Cryptotis parvus. The sequence goes on from JAJIBD010001689.1 coordinate 219,869, forward strand.
AAATGTCTATAATAAATCATGAGAAAACAAAGAAAAGTTGAGAAAAGAGACAAAAGTATTTTATAAGATATTAATATAAATTTTTCAAATTTCAAAAGATTTTAGTGAAAAAAATTAGATATAGCTCAATGAATATTATAGAAGCTTCTGTTAAATTAAAGTGAATCACATAATACTTCCATGGACAGTTTTAAATAAAGATGATTTCCTAAAATTTGATCTGTGGAAACTTGAAGTGGACTGTCAAAGTTATATAAAAACTGGATTTTACATATTGAATATTTTCAAATTCTCAGCTGTTGATGAGATTAAATTCTACATAGACAAACATATTTTCACTGATGCCTTTTTTGTATCAGTAACTCAGTATTTTATGCATGTTTGACTCATTGGGTGCTTTAAAACACAACACTAATGACTATCTTATCCCTAGGAGATTTGGTTTGATTGGCCTGGGATCTGTGGGACATCACTATTGTTTAAAACTCTGCAATCAATGTCATGTGCAGTCAGATGACAAACTACTCTCCAACTTTTAGGTATCTTGGATATTACATTGTTGAACTTTATTCAACAATAACATTTTAACAATACCATAATTGAATCTTGTTCATTATCAGCAATTAACATTACTTGTAAATTGTATCACTTTTATCACTTGTCTTCCCATTGTTCATCAATTTTTTCATGCAGGCGCCAGCCAGTAATATCTCCATTCATTGGGAATGAGGTCCATTATTGTTACTGTTTTTGGCATATCAAATACAGTTTGGGTACCTTGCCAGGCTCTGCCGTGGCTCTGGGTTCATCCCAGGGGCCCGCCCTTTTACTGTGCCAGACCATCAACCATCCAGAGTCCATGGGGCAGAGTCCTGTGTGTAGACAAGCCTGTCTCCTGCCTGCCACCTGCCAACACAGCCAGGCACTGCAGCCACATCTCCAACACCTTGATGGGCAGATTGTACACCAATACCAGTTTCAATTATATTTTACATGTACTATGAGATAAACCATAGTTTATAAGTTGAAAAAAAAATCTATGATATTTCACAAATTAGATGTTTGGGCAGTAAAACCACAAACAAATACAAAATAAATGAATATTTTTAATTTAGTTTCTGATTTATTTGTTCTTAAATAAGTCACATATTTTAGAGGTAAATAGTGCAATATAGTAAGTGGAGTTGTAGAGTAGTGAAGAGAGAGACTAAAATGCTTCCTTATAAGTGGTTTGCATTTAGTTGTGTGAGTATAAAATGTATTTTAAATTTAATGTAATTTTTAATTTTATTTATATTTTAGTATATTAAAGCATCATTTAGCTATGAATTTCCATTTTTTTAATGATACAAATACTTGTTTATATTTTCCCCAAAACTGATTGATGTTCAGGGGTTACTCCTGGCTCTGCACTCAGGAATTATTCCTGGTGGCACTAGGGGGATAATATCGGATGCCAGGGATCAAACTCTGGACAGTCATGTGCAAGGCTAGCACCCAGACTGCTGTGCTATCTCTCTGGCTCCTCAAAATTCCTTTTGATGATAAAAATCTATATTTGCTCAAGTAGATAGTACAGGGGTAAGGAAGCAAACCTTGCAACTGGCCAGTTCTGGTTTGACACCAAAGCATCACATGATAGCCTGGGCAGAAACACAAGTTAACTGTGCATGGAACAGGAGTCAGTCCTGAAAAGTTCTGGGTGTGGCCCAAGTCAAATAAAATAGAATAAAAATTTATAATGGTCTTACCAACTATATGAAATTATTAATAATATAGGCCACACATCTATATATCAAGCTTATAAAATATTGTGATTGACATGTTTGGCCACATTCTTGGTATAAGCATGGATCTTACTCTCAAATGCTTTAGTTGCTCAAATTTGCGGGAGAAAGTAGTTTAGAAGTTTACTTATATTTATAAAAGTATACCCTTCAGTCATGTACATTTTTGACTTTCAGCATATGTTTTATTTAAAGTTTGTAAAAGAACATTAGCTGCCATTCACTACAATCAGATATATCCTGCATCCTATTCTGAAACTCATCAAATCCTATGCAAAATAACAAAAAGCTGGGAGATGGATGAAGGAGAAAGAAGTCAGAAAAGAATAAGCAATTAAAATATGCCTCTGTATGAAGATGGAAGTGATAAAGACCGTCCTTGAGAGTAAGTAGATTTGAAACAGTGTAACTCAAGTTGTATTGTTCACTTGAGAGAATAGATGCATAATGATTTTTACTACCAGTTAGCATTATGTTTGGAAACATTAGGTATTCAAATTAAGTGCCATGCCTAACATTACTGTGCATATTTGCACATGGTTAAACAATACTTCTGGGAAAGAAAAATTGCGTAGGAATATGATGCGTCTGATTTTTTTTCTGTAAATTTTAACAATAATTCTGAGTTATTAAAACTTAATATCAAAGTCAATCTGAATGCATGCAATTTATAAAGGTATATTTTAATAGCTTATTTTACTAGGGACTAATGTTTTTTCAATTACTTTTTGATATATACCTATTAAAAATTAACTTACATTTGACAAAATAGCCTCTCACAATATGACAATAAATCTGATGCAATTTAGAATTGCATTTTTTCCTTGCTTGATAATCTTAGAACTAAATGCCTTTAAACATAACTGAGTTTGAGATGCAACTCTTGATAGACTGCAATGAGATTGAAATTTCTATTATTGCATAGTAAAAGCTAGAAAAAGTGAATATGATTTGTGATAAGATCATGGTTGATTTGGAGCAGTGTAATTTTTGAGTTTACTAGCAATGAATCACCTAAAAAAGTTTTCCTATTTCTTTGCAATTCCAAAGAAGGATTTTAAGCTCACCAGGTAAATCATTTCATTTTGGGTATGATAATATCTATTATTGGCTAAGATGTACTTTTTGTGTATTTTTATTTAATGCACTTCCATTCATACTGACTCAATTCAATATATGCACTTTAACAAAAAATATTTTGAAGCTTGATTTTATCATTTCTAATTTCTTTTTTTTCTTTCTTGAATTTATAAATATGGTCCCCAATTTTCTGATGGCCCTAAAATAAAGATCAACTACTTAATAGTTTTCTATTCTTATGGAAAATTGTATTAAAAGTATAAAAATTCATAGTAATTTTCTCTATTTAGAAATTTAAAAAAATGTACTGATTAAGAAACATATTTCACTTTGGAATGACAGTTAAAAGAAATAGATCAGATGTAGTCATGAATGTCTCTAAGTGTTACATTTAAGAGAACTATGTTTGTTTTTTTTTAATTTTAATAAGTATTTTATTATACCACCGTGAAATATACAATTACAAAGATGTTCATATTTGGGTTTTGGTCATACAGTGTTTCAGCACCCGTCCCTCCCACCAGTGCCCATCTCCCACCACGAACATCCCCCGGTCCCTCCCCTCTCCCCTTCCCCAGCCCTGCTCCATGGCAGGGTCTTTATTTCTTTCCCTTTCTCTCTCTTTCTCTTTTCCTTCCCTTCCAGACTATGGATTACAGAACATACATTAAAAGGTTGTCATGTGTATCCTTTTGCCTCTATTTAATGCTCAGTTCTAGGTTGGCATTAGTAGAGAACTATGTTTTTAAACATAGTACTGTGTGAATCAGAATGTTCTTTCAAGGGACATGTAGAGAATGGTTAATAACACACTGCTTATTTTGCTTATTTTAAAATAGTTGGCTTTATGAAACTTTTTATTAGGTCTTCTGTTCTAGGTTTACGTTCAGAGAGGAAGAGACTAGACATATAAAAGACATGATGAAAATTCTAAAATTAAACAAACAAGCAAATAGACAATAAGAGACACCCAACACTAGTGTTCTCCTTTCCCTGGTGAAATTTCCTAAAAAACAAAACAAAACAAAACAAAACAAATAACAATCTGTAAACCTTCCTTACACCCTCTTCCTACTTCCCTTGGTTTCTTTCCTTCTTTTTTCCATCTTCCTTCCTTCCTTCCTTCCATAGAACTACAGAACTGTGTCTATTATAATTCTTGGATTTAGAAGTCTGAAAACAGGATATTGGTGTGTATATTTTTTTTTAATATTTCAGGGAACCTGCTGTATGACATTTTCCTAGTTTTTTGTGATGCCAGCAATACTTGACATTTTTAGTTTTGTGGACAAAACACTCCAAACTCTACAAACATCATTAAATATTGCTTACTTGTTTTTTTTTTATATTATTGTGAGGTATTCTTGCTTTCTGTATCCTTTCATCCATTTATTTTTTTGTAGAACATCAGAATGATTAGAAAATGAGTTCACCATCATCCTATGTATCATCAGCTTAATTTATATAGCAGTAACTGTTTCCAAATAAGTTCACATTTACAGACTGTGGGTGAACATGAAAGATAGGTCAGGTAGAGAAGGTTTCAGTAAAATTCAATTTCAGTAGAAGTGAAACATAGAAAAGGGCTAAACATAGCAGGTTCATGCTAAAGTATTTTATCTGTGTATAAGTGTAAGTAGAAGTAATAACTAGTTTTTTGTCTATTAACTAGCTTTGTGCTTCTTAGCATCTTTATCCATTAAAGTGTCATTGAGTAACGTTTTACTTGAAATATTAAATTAATATTTAACATTTAGTTTAAAAGTTAAATTTGTTGAGAAATGGGGTTACTTTCTGTTTCAATTCTAACAAGAATTAGTGAAAAATAAAAATATTAATTTGAGAAAATGGCTATTTTAATTAATTTAAGCTTATATTAAAATCAGGGCTTTGGACAATTGTGCTTTTCTTTATCATGGTCATTATACCAATTGCTGCAGTGAGCATATGTGTGCATTTATCATTTTTGGTTGAACTGTTTGGTCATACATAGCTGTGCTGAGAGCTATTGGCACTGTTTTCAGGTATAATTTCTGGTACTTCTTGGGTACTGGTGATTGGGCAAGGTTTGGGAAAATGTCAGGCAAACAACAAAATCCCTGTATTATCTCTCTGGCCCATGTGAATATTTATTTTCTAATTTATATTTTCTTATTTTAGGAGTAGTTTTCAAATATTGGCCTTATATAACAAAGATGACTACCAAACAGTGAGGAAAAAATGGAGGGAAATACAAATTAGACCAAATGTGACATAAGGACAGTGATGGAGGGCTAGAGTCATTTTGATTATGGTGGGATCACATTTGTACATTAGTGCCATAAACTTTAGCAATTCTTAACAATATTACCAAAATAAACAAGTGCTCCCCAAAACCATTTTTAGTTGCTACAAATGGATTTATTTCTTAGAATAATTACCTTAGTGGTGCCTGACTGTGTCACACGTGGCAGACAGGCTTTTGTACACCCCCCCCAAAGCTCTGTCCCGTGGGCCCTGGATGGTTGATGGTCTGACATAGAAAAAGACCGGGCTCCCTTGAATGAACACAGGGCCATGGCAGAGCCTGGCAAGCTACCCATGATATATTTGATATGCCATAAACAATAACAATAATGGACCTCATTCCCAATTAATGGAGGCATTACTGGCGCCTGCTCAAGCAAATTAATGAACAACAGGAAGATAAGTGACAAGTGACATACATAAATATGTTTTTTGTGACACTAAGTTTATGAACTTTCTTAGCATTGTATATTTTATTTTTCTAAATTAATCTCTTATATTCTAGTGTAATATTTTAATGAAAGAGATCAATTTGGACAAGAGATAAGTATACAAGGTATAATAAAACCCTAATGACATAGGCCAATTTGCAACAATATTGAAAATAAGGGAGGATAGTAGCACTTAGCTAAAATTTGTTCAATATTAGAGTAGAAAAAATTACAAAATATTTATCTGCTGTTTTAACTTACAAGATCTTATTTGCATAGAAATTCCCATCTGTATCATGGTTAATTCAAAAGATTTCAATGTAAAGATGTATCTGTAATCAGTGATTTTGCTTAGCTGATACATTTTATTTTTAAAATCGTCAATTAGTTTTCAAACAGGCCACTCCCAGTGATGCTTGTGTCAGTGATGTGATTATACTGGGATAGGGTCACCAGGGTGAAATATAATGATATTTTGTTGAGCATGTCATATCAAACACTAATCTCAGGACATCACATATATTAGTCACATATATTCTACCGTTTTGAGCTTTATCCCTGACATAGAAATTGTTAATAAAAACATTTATGGAGAGGAGCAGGCGCCATGAGGCTATGCAACTTCTGGTAATTCTCAGCTAACTTGGTCTGTGTTTCATGCAACAGTCAGACTCTGTGGTGCCAAAGATGGCCAGTGACCCAATGGTGCTCTGCACCTAGCAGAGTGGCAGCCTGTGGGGTCTGGAGCTCTACAGGGCTAAACCTTCCAATGCATAGGAGTTACATGCAGTGGCCAGAAATGACCCAAGATGAAATTTGTGCCTGTGCCCTAAACTCTGTACAATCTCCTGAGTCTACATTTATTTTTAGCTTGATATAGAGCAGTCTTATTTTTAACATACTTTCTCTTGGCAAGAACTACCTGCAAACTTTTTGTAGTTTATAGTATTTGATTATGTGCTTACGTGGCTAACTTCTTACAGATTTTTTCAAAATGGACATTGATTGTCAGTACAACAATTGTTTCAAATATACTAGTTCCTAATAGATACTACTGGTGCCCGCTCGAGCAAATCGCAATGATGATGAACAGGAAGACAGCGATACAGTGATACAGTGAATACCATTATAAGAAGGAATGCCAGGCTACCTTCTTTTAGGATTATTGTTCTTTCCTATATAGAAGGCCATGTTTCACGATATTCAAGCTCATTGACTAATTCTGGCAGTTTAGGGATGCCGTAAAAGGCAGAGAATGAGAAAAATGTCCAGAAAATCAATGTTAAAAATATTCTAAGCATGTCTGACACCTTAGAGTGCATTTTTTTCAATGACTGTTTCTCAAGTAAATAATTTTGAATGGATTTGTATAGCAAAGTCAATTTTTAAAAAGTCAAAATAAATTAAAGAAAAATATTTATTAGATTATTATTTCTCCAGAGCAGTTATTGAAATAATCCTGTTTATGACATTAATGAATTTCTCTACTTAATTCATTTTGTAAGCTAAAATCTTCTATCATGAAAAGAGAGTATATAACTTTAAAGTATTTAACTTTTTTTTTCTCAAAACAGGAATTTTTTTTTTTTTGCTAATCTTTTGCCTAATGAATAAGCAAATTATTCATTTAAGGAAAGTTGTTTGTGTAGACTTTCTGTCCTTTTGTGATGATGAATAGCAGATTGTTTCATAACCATGTGCTTCTATCAAATAATTTCCTGACCTTAATTAAACTTCTCAGATTACAACAGGTAATGAGTAATTGTTCATTGAGCTTTTAACAGATTCATTTAAAAATGACAGTTTATGCTAGAATATAGTATGATTCAGTAAGCTTGGATATTGGATAAATTTTTTAAACTGAATTTTAAATTTTAGTTTTATTATTTTATTATATTTTGGAGTGGTCACATCTTGCAGTGTTCAGTGCTTCTTCCTGGCTTTGTGCTCAGGGATCTCTCTTGGCTTGATAACAGATAGTACTTCACTTGCTATACTATTGTACTTCAGCCATAAAATCTGAGTCTCTAAATTAATCCTACACAGGACTCCAGGGAGATATTTCCCAAACCTGCTGAGCATGCTTTGCAATACAACCGAAACCCCCCCCCATTTCTCCAACACTACCAGCATTATTTGGATTCTTGAGCATTCCAAGGGGCTAACACTGAATCAAACATAGACAAAGTGAAAAAGTTCTCTAAAGTAAAAATAAACTAATTGATCAAATGCTTAAAACTTAAAAAGCTAAAGCAAGGATAAAGTAGTAGAAATACAGAGATGCAGAATTTTTTTTCACTGTCTCACTGTATCACTGTCTTCCCAGTTCATCATCGATTTGCTCGAGCGGGCACCAGTAACATCTCCATATGTCCTGTCTCAAGCAAGTAGAGCCCAAGGGCACCTGCTTGCTCCAGGAACATAAAGAGCCTCAAACCATTCCATCAGGTCATGGGAATGAGGTGTATAATTGTAACTGGTATTTGGCATATCAAATACGACACAGGTAGCCTGCTAGGCTCTGCCATGCGGGCAGCATACTCTTGTAGTTATCTCTAAATTCAGCATTTATTGATGAACCTCGCGGCTGCTTGTTGTGACAGGCTGGTCTGCTGGGTGGAGTTCTGACGAGGGAGATGTCTGGATGTGGAAAAATGGAGGCCCTCATGCAGTGGGGGGGGGGGTCATCAGGCTTGTTGTGAGGCTCTGCTGGGTTGGCGGGCCTGGGCTACAACCCGCCATCCCTCCTGGGGCGCCTCGTGAGTGGCTGGTCTCAGGGAGAGATAGTAGCAGCTCTGCCTGTGAGTCTCTGGATCAGCATACGGGGCCATATTTAAAAAAAGACTGCTGCAGGGTGGATCTGGATGAGCCAGGCTGTGATAGGCTGGTCTGCTGGGTGGAGTTCTGACCAGGGGGGAAGTCCGTATGTGGAAAATATAGGCACTCATGGAGTGGGGGGTCATCTGGCTTGTTGCAAAGCTCTGCCGGGGTAGCGGACCAGGGATAGAACCCACCTTCCCTCCTGTGCGCCTCTTGAACGGCTGGGTACAGGGAGAGCCAGTAGCAGCTCTGCACTCAGGGATCACTCCTGGAGAGACTTGGGGTACCTTATGGGTTTCTGGGCATAAAACCTGATAGGCTGTATTGTGTATAAGGTAAATGCCTCATCTACTGTACCATCTTTCTGGCCATGAAAATACAAAGCTTTATAAAAGAGAGCAAGTGGAACAAAATCAGTGAAACTAAAATAGAAAAGATTAAGTTGAGGAAATGGAAATAGAAAATATCGATGGTGATATAAAAAAAACAACAGAGAGGTAAAACCAAAAGAGTTAAAAATGGTGTGGAGAAAGATCCAATGTGTTTAAATAATTAATCATTGGTTGATCTATGCATTGATTTTTTGTGTTTGGAGGCTATACCTGGTGGTGCTCAAAGTGTACTTCTGGCTCTTTTCTCAGGGAGACTTTGGCAGAGCTGGTGGCACATATGTGATCAAATTGGAGTTGACTTCATGTAAGTCAACCTCTTTAACTCTTGTGTAATGCAACTAGACTTAAGATCAGCTTTATTTGATTATATTTCTTCGCATTAAGATTGTCTTCCTGAAATGTATTCTGGTGTCTTAGCATGTGAATCAATTTGAATGACATTATTTAAGAAGTCTGTTTAGGGGGCAGGAGTGATAGTCCAGCGGGTAGGGCATTTGCCTTGGACGTGGCCGGCCCATGCTGGCCTGGGTTTGATCCCTGGAATCCCAAATGGTCCCCGAGCACCACCAGGGGTAATTCCTGAGTGCAAAACCAGGAGTAACCCCTGAGCATTGCCGGGTGTGACCCAAAAAAGCAAAAAAAAAAAAAAAAAAAAGAATCTGTTTATTTTCATTTCTAGTTATCTTTCATCTATACCTAGGCCTCTAGGTGTTTGAAATTATTTAAGCCGATATGCTTTCTGTGATGAGAGGGAAGTCCGGATGTGGAAAATGGCGGGCCCCATGGAGTGGGGGAGGGTGGTCTGTCTTGTTTTGAGGCTCAGCTGGGGTGGCAGGCCAGGGCTAGAACCCGCCATGCCTCCTGGGCGCCTCACGAGCAGCTAGGCACAGGGAGACCAAGTAGCAGCTCTGCCCCATGTCTAAGAGTCTCTGGTTCCAGCATACCTGGGCCGGATTGAAAAATAAATGCTGTAGGGTGGCTGTCGATGATCCGGGCTGTGATAGTCTGGTCTGCTGGGTGGAGTTGTGACGAAGGGAAGTCCAGATGTGGAAAATGGCGGGCCCCATGGAGTGGGGGGAGGGGTGGTCTGGTTTGTTGTGAGGCTGAGCTGGGGTGGCAGGCCAGGGCTAGAACCCGCCTTGCCTCCCCGGCACCTCACCTCCACCCAGCAGACCAGACTATCACAGCCTGGATCATCGACAGCCACCCTGCAGCTTTTTTTTTTTTTCAATGCGGCCCAGGTATGCTGAACCAGAGACTCTCAGACATGGGGCAGAGCTGCTACTTGCTCTCCCTGTGTCCAGCTGCTCATGAGGCGCCCGGGAGGCATTGGCGGATTCTAGCCCTGGCCTGCCACCCCAACTGAGCCTGACAACAAGCCAGACCACCCTCCCCTACTCCATGGGGCCCGCCATTTTCCTCATCCAGACTTCCCTCTCCTCACAACTCCACCCAGCAGACCAGACTATCACAGACCGGCTCGTGCGGCCACTAGCGGCCACGCGATTTATCAATAAATGCTTTATTTAGAGGTGACTACAACAGTATGCCACCTGCACAGCAAGCCTGGCAAGCTGCTTGTGTAGTATTTGATATGCCAAATTCCAGTAACATTTATATTAGGTAATTCCCATGACCTAATATAATTGTTTGAGGCTCTTTATGTTCCTGGAGTGGGCGGATGCCTTTGGGTTCTACTAGCATGAGATGGGACATATGGAGATATTACTGGTGCCCGCTCTAGCAAATAGATGATTAATGGGAAGATAGTGATAGGTAGTGCTTTCTGTATTGCACATGAAGTTGTTCAGTTGGAAGTTCTTGTACCATATCCAGCCAGCCATGTCAGGGTCAACTTATATGATGCAAGAAATTAATTAATGTAAAGCATGAGCAAAGATTCTGCCCCTCAAGGTTTTGCAGGTATGCTGCAGTACCCGGCTACATCAGCAGGTGGCAGATAGGAGACAGGCTTGTCTAGACCCAGGGCTCTGCCCCATGGGCTCTGGATGGTTGATGGTCTGACATAGAAAAAGACTGGGTCCCCTGGGATGAACCCAGAGCCACGGCAAAGCCTGGAAAGCCACCTGTGGTGTATTTGATATGCCAAAAACAGTAACAATAAGGGACCTCATTCCCAATGAATGGAGATGTTACTTGCACCCACTCAAGCAAATCGATGAACAATGCGAAGTCAAGGGACAAGTGAAGTGATGAGCAATGGGAAGACTCTTACCACTGTACCATTTTCTGACTGGTACAGAGACTCTGCATATATACATACATTTGTTTCTCATAGCAGCATAAACTTTGAGGAATTGTCAACAAAATATTAAACTCGATGCATTTTAGTTTAACATTTAAACCTATGCAATTACTTTTAGCTCATGCAATATGGAAATACCAACAAATAACTGATTCCAACATATGTGGAAACATATATATATATTTATATATATATATATATTATATATATATGCGTGTGTGTGAGTGTATATATATATATATATATATATACGTACATATGACAAATCTCCCCAATGAAAACTCTGAAAATCTATATTTAAATATATTTATGCATGTACTCTATGGTTAAAACTCTGACTGGAATACAATTATCATGTGGTATCTTCTAATGCTTGCAGTAGAGAATTAACCATCTATTTGAAGTAAAGCCATCCATTGATCCATAGTAAAATTGAAATTTTACAAAGGAATCTTAGATCCATAGAACTTATCCTACCTGAGCAACCGCAACTTAAGAACTAAAATATGTGATGATTGTAATTCACCGCAAAATCAATTAATTTTCTTTAAAATGTATAAACACAATTGACAAATTTTGTCTACTTTTCAGCCAGAGAAGACTTCATTCTCTCTCTATATATATATAAACATATATATACACACACACATATATACACATATATACATCATTTTATATATATACACTTTTATCAGAGCAAACTCTTGTAGCTAATAAGTCTTTGTCAGTTTGAATTTTATACCATAGTTTTCTTTCTACCCATAGGGATGATATTATATAATTAAGTTAATACTTCCATCAAAATGCAGAATTTGAGGGGGCCAGAGCGATAGCCCAGAGGGCAGGGCATCTGCCTTGCATGCGTCTGGCCTGTGCCAGCCTGGATTTGATCCCCAGCATCGCATATGGTCCCCGAGCACTGCCAGGAGTAATTCCTGAGTGCAGATCCAGGAGTAACCACTGAGCATTGCTGTGTGTGACCCAAAAAGCAAAAAAAAAAAAATATATGCAGAATTTGATAGCAATAACTAGTGGGAATAAAGTTTGTCGTCAAAATATGAATATTTTAACATATTTTATGCAATTATTTACCTGTAGAAATGTCTGCATTAAGTAGATATGATTTCTTTAAAGGAGTCTTGACCTTCATTTAAAAACCTGATATGTATCAATATGTGTGTCCCAATTAAATAAAAAAACACTAGTGAAGATTTATTCATAATTACATTAGCTGTCCGTAAAATAACACAATGCCAATAACTATTATTCTCTGTTATTATAACAGTATAGTAGTTTTATCAAAATATTAGTGCATTTAATTTTAGATAGGATTAGATATAGATAATGAATATATTAAAGTCAGAATTCTTAATCGTATATGATAAGTATTTTGAATGCCTTTGGCTAATTAGCTACTAAAGGAATGTATGCATTGTTTTAAAAGAAAAGCAGCTGAAGCTTTGGACACAGTTTTTTAAATACTAGCATTATTATTAAATTTTTATTCAAATATTCAACCTTTGGTTTTGGAGAGTTTGCAAATTAGAATTTGCAGGATGATGTCAGAATATTTTTTCAGTTTAAATAGAGTGCATTTTGTCTTAGGCTTAAATATTTCAATGTTGAGCAGAAAGGTTTATGTGAAAAACATAAAAATAGAAAATTAGCTATTAACTCAGAAGTCATCTTTGACCAGAAGAGTTGAATACCTATTAAAAATATATAAATTAATCTCCCACTTCACTCTCCTGTCATACATCTAAAATATTATATAATTCATATATATATATATATTACAACTGAAAACTCAATTCAGTTCAACATAAATTTATTGACCCACATTTCATGAGTCAAATTATTTTCTAGGCTCTGGAGAAAAAGATAAATAAGACAGATTTGCTGTTTTTGCAAAGCATTGAGTTTATTAGGGCAAGACAGATCATTTTGGCACATAACATCTAGATGGTATGATCCTACAGTAGAAGTGTGTATTTGCAAACCCATGTTAGGTTGGATAGGTCATGTTTTGTGAGGTCTTGCCAAGGTTCTGGACCAGGAATTGGCTAACATTTTCTATGAATGTCCAGAAAGTAAATATTTTCTACCTTGCTACCCATATGATTTCTGTTCCAACTGCTATTAAACTATCCCACTGAAGCTCAAGAACACCAGATCAAAAATTCATAAATGAATGAATAGGAACTACTACAATATTTTTATTTAATTTTGGAAGACTCTCAGTTCTGATTGAGCAGGTCTGGACTGGCATATTGACTGTATCTACTCCAAAGAATTCCAACAAACTTCTGGTGTTGTAATTGCCACTCATATATTTCTACTCTAAGTAGCACATTAATCTCACACTGTCTCACCCAGATCTCACTGAAGTATTCATGCAGGCCTCAATAGTCAAAATTCACATTTTAACTGGATTCCCCTGCTGGCCCACATGTTCAAGTCTGAGAAAATAGATCATGACTACTCCTACATTTTTTGAATAATGTAGTATTTATCTCTGCATGTTTATTTATCTTGTGCAGGTGAATCTGCCAGAACATGCACAAAGTTCCATGACTGCTTCCTCCTCTCTACCCAATTTCACCTTTCTTGTGCATTTGCCATATATTTTCTAACTTTTTTACTCATTATTTTATTTTCCCCTAATACTTCATGACTCTCTTTTATCCAAATGATCATGTACATGATGGATATTCATTTATATGACTACTACAAAAGAGAAACATTACAGCTGAGAATATCAGTTCTTCATAACTAAAGGCAGCCTTTAAATTGACATTCTACCACATCTGTCCATTAGAATAAGAGATTGTGAAATTGGCGTTTCAAAATTCTTCCTCTATTTTTTCTTTTTTGGGTCACACCCAGTGATGCTCAGGGGCTACTCTTGACTCTGCACACAAGAATTACTCCTGATAGTGCTCAGGGGGATTGTAGGGTATGCCCAAAATCAAACCCCTAGTCATCCATGTGCAAGCAAAAGCCCTTCCCTTTGTACCATCCCTCCCGGGCCACAGAATTATTCTTCTGTGGCATCAGAACAAAATTTGTCAAAAGAACTTCCTATTGGAAGGGAAACTGGGTGACATTGCCACTGTAAAATATGCACTGGTGGAGTGATGGGTGCTGGAATTGGAACCCAATAATGAACAGCTTTGTAATTGTATATCTCATGGTAGTATAACAATTTTTTAAAAAAGAACTTATTGGAAAGACACTGCTTTTGTGTAATGGAAAGAATTTAGAATTTTTATGGCAAGTATTATTTAACTGGATAATATGCAATGATCTAAATTATTTATATTTTCTCATTTGATAGTCAAAATGACTATTAAGTAGACTCTATTTCTATTCCCAATTATGAGTTGAATTACTTGAGAATTTTGACCTTGAAGATCCAGTTCTATTACTGCTTGAGGAAAGCAATAAATCCAGGAATAAGGTCTGAAAAGAGAGAACTTTATTTGCAGTAGTACATAGGTTAGAAGATGAGAGACCCAGGTCTATCTTGTCTATGTAGTTCCAATAAGCTGTTTATACAGGAAAGAACAGGAAAGCAGGTGGATTGGCAGGGCCATTTGGTCATTTAATTTACATAGACTAGTACTCAAAGGCAACATTTCTCAGCCTGTTGTCATATGACCTTAGGATTTTCAGGGCTGGGGAAGGAGAGGGGGTATAGGTGAAAATCAGATAAAGGGGGAACATGGCCTGAGACTAGGGGTCTAACATGTATGACAGGGAATGGAGTCAAGGAATGAAACAAAGTCCAAAGGGGATTATGGTGGCAAAATATTGATAATACTGTTCTAAAGCATCTGTGAATCTATACACAGATTTAAGATCAAGAGTTCAGTCTGCGTGTTTTCTTCCTTGTAGAAGGCAAGATGATGTGGGTGGGGATTAGAGATTACCTTTATATTCTTAACAACCTTTGTCTGCAAGCAGTTGGTGTCTTTTGATTTTTGAATCCTGTCCTTAATTTGTTTTGTTCTGGTTTCAAGTAAAAAATAAGGCTAATTATTGTCAAACAGCTAGTAATTGTTCAAGTCAGGATTAAGATAGCAGGTAGTTCAGGTCCAGAGCAAATGCTCTTGACAAGTGTATTACATCAGCCATTACATTGCATATTGAGTGCACATTTTAACCCAACAGTTGTTTCCTTCATTCTAATCACAATTTAGGTACTATGTTTATTTTCAATTTTCATCTATTTTCTAAATCTTGACACTTCTCATGGAAAGAGATCATACTAGTCTGGATGTCTGATATGGTTCAAGCACTAGGTGTATATTAAGTGCCCTTTTAATATTGTTTTGGTAAGTGAATAGGAAACAAAAACTCTCAAATATTTTAATGTAAGATATAAGGTGCAATAAAAAGAAAAAGAATGCTATTCTGGGGAAACGTGAATAAAACAAAACCTAAAAATGTAATGAATTTGGAAGCTGGTTGACACTTTTAAATCATTGATTGGTCAAAGTCTTTCTCTCTCCATACATATATATATATTTATGTGTATATACATATTTATACATATTTATGTGTATGTATGTGTATATACATATATACATAATTAAATATTTATAGACATATATATATCTGAATTAAATTTTTCATCTATAATTTTCCATATAACTTTGGGTTTAAAGAATCAAAAATATTTTTGCTTTAGTTATAAACAACATTTGAGATTATTTGGAAATAATATTGCTATCATAAGGAACACTCAGAACATTTAAATTCATGCTTTCTATGATAATTTGTAAGATATTTCAGAGCATTACCCATGACAAATGATCTCTTCTTCAGTCTGTACTTTCAATTCTGATGCCTCTTAAAGGTTTAATATTTTTCCAAACAACAATGTATGAGAGACCCCTTCTCCCCACATCCATACCATCTCTGTTGTTGCTCTTTTGGATGTATGCCAACATCTGTGGTGTGAGATATATCATTATTTTGATTTGCATCTCCCTGTTGGTTAATGATGAAGAGAACTTTTTCATAAGCTCATATGCTTTTACCACAAAAGAAGTTCAGAAGCTTTTCAGTTTCATATAATCCACTATGTTTATCTTTGCTTCCATTTGCTTTGTCAGTGGTGTCTTGTCTTTAAAGATGCCTTTAGCTTCAATGTCCTAGAGAGAGTTGCCTATGTTTCCTTCTATTTATCTTATAGATTCATGTCTGATGTTGATATTTTTAATCCAGTTGATCTAAGTTTTGTGCATGGAATTAGAAAGAGGTCAGAGCTCATTTTTACATATAGCTGCCAATTTCCACAGCACCACTTGTTGAAGAGGCATTCTTTGCTCCGCCTAATATGTTTTGCTCCTTTATCAAAGATGAAGTGATCATATATTTGAGAGAATATCGACTGGCCCAATCTTTTTGGAAAACAATATGGACATTCCTCAAAAAACTAGACACTGAACTCTCATTTGACCCAGCCATACCACTCCTGGGAACAGACCCTGGAGACACAAAAACACACAACAGAGACACCATCTGCATTTCTTTATTCATTGTAGCACTGGTCACGGTAGCCAAGAGCTACAAACAACCTGAGTGCCCAAGAACAGAAGACTAGATAAAGAAACTATGGAGCATCTACACATGGAATTCTATACAGCTGTCAGGAAAATGAAGTCATACATTTTACTTACAAATGGAGATTATATACTAAGTGAAATTAGTCAGAAACAAAACAACAGACATAGGACTGCATTCATTTGTGGAATATAAATATATGCCAGTATTTTGCTAATTTGTGGAAATAGTAATGCCAGACCAGAACTGAGCATTGAATGTAAGCAAAGGAATATATATGATAACCCCCTAAATGTGTCTATGGCAAACCACAATGTGTAAGATAAGGGGGGGGGAGAGAAAAAGAAACAGAATGAGAGGGAGAGAGTGAGAGAGGGAGAAAGAGAATAAGCCATATATACTGTTGTATTATTTTTTTATTCTTGTTTCTTTGTATTTATTTTTTCCTCATAGAAATTTTTTTTTTGTGATAGGTAGTTTGAGGCAAAAGGAAAGAAGAAAGAAAAAACATTTTTCTTTCTATGATGTTTATAGGACCCTTAGGACTTTGAACAGCCACTTTGAAATCAACTGAACAGATATTTTCACTAAAAGATGGGCTGTTTTTTTCTGAAATATTAAAAAAAAAGTGTTTGTTAAATTGTTATTACCTTGCATTTTTACATTCAACAAAACGTAATACATATTTGAACATATTTTATTAAGCCTTTTCTATTTTTGGCATTGTAAACATGTATCACTGTATCACTGTATCACTGTCTTCCCGTTCATCATCAAGTTTGCTCGAGCGGGCACCAGTAACATCTCCATATGTCCTGTCTCATGCAAGTAGAGCCCAAGGGCACCTGCTTGCTCAAGGAACATAAAGAGGCTCAAACCATTCCATGAGGACATGGGATGAGGTCTATAATTGTTACTGGTATTTGGCATATTAAATACGACACGAGCAGCTTGCCAGGCTCTGCCGTGCGGGTAGCATACTTTTGTAGGCATCTCTAAATCCAGCATTTATTGATGAACTGCATGGCCGCAAGCTGCTGTGCGAGCCTGGCTGTGATAGGCTGGTCTGCTGGGTGGAGTTCTGACAAGGGGGAAGTCGGATGTGGAAAATGGAGGCCCTCATGGAGTGGGGTGTCATCTGGCTTGTTGTGAGGCCTCGCTGGGGTGGCAGGCCAGGGCTAGAACCCGCCATCCCTCCGGGGCGCCTTGTGAGTGGCTGGGCACAGGGAGAGCCAGTAGCTGCTCTGCCCATGTCTGTAAACATGTAATGTGCATGTTTATATATGTATAAATTTGCAATGAGAGAATACTAGTTTTTTTTATTTTTTTTGCTTTTTTTGGGTCACACCCAGCAATGCTCAGGGGTTTCTCCGGCTCCACACTCAGGAATTACTCCTGGCGGTGCTCGGGGACCATATGGAATGCTGTGGCTCGAACCCGGGCCGGCATGAGCCGGGCGTGCAAGGCAAACATCTTGCATCTAGTACCTGCTGGGCTATCGCTCCAGCCCCAACATTAGTTTCTTAAAGGTATTTTTTCTGCATTTTGGCATGGCCAATTTCACTGCTGAATAATCTATATTCTAGTTATAATTATTCAAATAATGATTATCTTAGATATTTTATTAATTTGGATAAAATATTAATTCTAAATGTTATTAATTGCTAGTGGAAATTGTTTAGCGCCAATTTCTTCTCTCTCTCAAGTTTTAGAGGTGCTTACTCTTTTTTAATGAAGTAAGAAACATTTTTTGTAGGGACCAGAAAAACCAACAACAATCACCAATATAGTGATACATATGTAATTTATTTGATTGAGAACACATATTGGTTCACTTTACAAGGCAATGAGTATTTTCAGTTCAGATGTAAGTTGTCTTAGGACAAAGTAACTGGGAAAAGTCATATTGGATTTTTTAAGTGCTTATGAGGTTAAAACAATTATTGAAGAGTCAACAGAATGAACACACAAAATTTTCGGTAATGAAACAGAATTATGGAGAAAAGGGAAGAATCTATAAGGCTAATTTTTTGCCTGATAGGATAGATAAATAGTACTGAACTGAAAGTAATAAGATTATTGGGAAGGCTCTGGTATAGCTTAAGTGGTAGGATATTTCTTATATGTGCTAGGTGCTTTATGGTACTCTGTCAGGGATACCACTGGGGTCCCTGACAGTGTCAGGACTGAAGTTCTCTCTTCTACCTCCGAGGATGCCGGGGGAACAGACAAAATTCACAAGTCCGGCGTAGTTCCAAAAAAGGCTTTTAATAGTACAAAAGCTCTTCCACAGCAAACCAGTATAATGAAAGAACTCTAGCTCTGGTCTGAACTTAGACCATACAAAAGAGCCTAAGTTTCCCACCAAAGAGAGAATCTCACCTCTCTTTGGTGAGATCATAGAAAGGAGTCCTACCCCAAAGAAGGGGAAAAAGGCCAAGGGGCTTCAAGTCAGTCCCCTTATATACACCAACGTAATTCTATCTGTGACAGTGAGGGTCGTGTCAACAAAGAACCCTAAACAGATTGTAGAAGGGCATAAAAGAGCGGTGTCACACCCTATTACAGGTACAAAAACAGGTTATGCCAAGGACTAATCCCTTCTAATGAGATTATCTCTTATGTAAAACACTAGAGAGAGAGAGAGGGAGCTGGTATAAAGTACCAGCTTCATGAGCTTCATGTAATTTAGATAATACCCACAGGTTCCTTCTTATTATTATCATCTGTACCAGGGTGATTCTGTGTAACTTGTTCTCTCTATACTGAAAGGGTCACACTAGCCTGCTTGAGAGCAAACTGGCATGATTCTTCCTATTATCTTCCTATAATCTCAGTGTAGCCAGAGTTGTAGTCTCCTGGTAAATTCAAACTGTCCTATGCTGGGTGCAATGGGTATAAAGAGGATCTGTGCCCAATCTAGAAAACATACAAGTCTTAGTAGATGTATAAGTCAGAAGTTATTCAGATTCAAGGTGACTTCTGTAACTGCCACACCCTCTAGCAGTGTTTACATAGAAGAGATCTCATTAGAATGAACTTTGGCTTAAGTAAATTAAGCTGTGAGTGGGTAAAACAGCAAAGCTCCCAAATTAGCTAAACCTGTCATCCAACAACTAGATGTCACGGATGCAGCTGGGGGGTCCCCCAACAGTATTAGTACAGAAGTTTTCTCTTCTACCACCGAGGACACCGGGAAACGGATGAACTTCATGTAATCTAGACGGTACCTACAAGATTTTTATTATTATTATTATCTGCACCAGGATGATTCTGAGTATCTTGTTCTCTGTATACTGAAAGGGTCTCACTAGCCTGCTTGAGAGCAAACTGGCATGATCCTTCCTATTATCTTCCTATAGTTTCAACGTAGCCAGGTTTGTAGTCTCTTGGTAAATTCAAACCTGTCCCATGCTGGGTGCAGTGGGTATAAAGAGGAGCTGTGCTCAATCTAGAAAACATAGAAGTCTTAGTAGATATATAAATCAGAAGTTATTCAGAGTCAAGGTGACTTCTGTAACAACCACACCCTCTAGCAGTGTTTGCATAGATGAGAGATCTCATTAGAATGAAACTTGGCTTAAGTAGATTAAGCTGTGTGAGGGTAAAACATCAAAGCTCACAAACTAGCTAAACCTGTCCTCCAACAGACCTCTGAGCACTTTTGTGCCTTCCCCTGCCCTCCCACCCAAGAAAAACATAGAAAAGATTTTTGTTCAGGGCTACAGATTTGGGAGGCCTGGAATGAAAGTTGAGAAACTTTATCAGAGATGCCACCCAAGAGATTCTGATTTTCTGTTAAGCTTGACAAATGTTAACTTTTCAGACTTCAGAAATCCAAACACCAGGCCAACCTTTAAAAGCAGGAGTTCAGTTAGAAGTTTCTTAGACCAATTAAGGGTAATAAGATGGGTTCCCAATTTAGCAATAACCTATGGAAAAAGGAATTTTTTAATGAACTTTTGTAATGCTGGAGGCATTGTTCTCTGTCTTAGGTTATTGCTACATGTGTGGGGGAAACTCCAGTCTAAGCTGGGGTTTTCAGTAATACAGTTTTTGTAGTAATTCCTTCTCATTCCACAAATGGTTATGTCACCATGGAAAATAAAATCTCAGGAAATAATTGTACTCCTGCAATGAGAATACTAAGGATTTTCAGTTTACTAGAAACTGATTTTGAAAAATGATTGTATGTTGACAAAACAATTATTTTATTCTTAAATGCATTAACCACATTGGTTATTATCAGTTATTTGAACAACAATCAGGGTTTATTAATAAATAAAATTACAGAGGATAGGGTAGATTGGAAGGCACGTTCATGATGAAACCCACTAGCCATTTGCCTAACTCAAAGCTATTAGCCTTTTAATAAAGCTTTTGAGAGCCACTCCATCAGCTTTGGATGAAGGAAAAGAGCAAAAAGTATTTTCTTCAAGGCACTTCTTTCTAGTTCTATAAATATAGATTTGTATTTGTCTGGATACTAATTAGCTGGATGAACTCCTTAAACAGGATTCTAAACACTAATGTTCACAATCACAAATATTTTGTAAAGATTTAATCACCAATATATTTTATACAATAATATGTAGAATAAATCAGAAGATTACCAGATGCTAATGCCTTATTTTGTTTTCCTAGAAGAGTAGCTTCACATTTCAGTTGTCTCAGAACCACCTGGAGGGCTTATTACAATAAGCTTGTTGGGCCTAGCTCCAGAGTTTCTGGTTCAGGCTGGAAAGGGGCATAACATTTCATTTCTAACAAATCCATGGGAAATAATATTGTGGCTGATCCCTCAACATTTATAGAATAAGAAAAGCAGAGGGAAATTTCCATCAGAATTTATTATAATTAGTAATAGAAGCATTTATTTTATTGTTAAGTTTGCCCAAAGGATGAAAATATGCATTTATATATATATATGTTATGTATATATAAAAGTACTAATTTGTTTTTATTCTACTCCAAAAGAGACTTTTTTCTAATTATAATAAAACATAAAAATAAATAGGGATTATTTAAGAGTATATGTGATTATAAATGACAAACATTATCACAAATTTAAATATTTTGGGTATTTCTAAAAAATCAGTTTACTTTCTATTGCTTGGAAGAAATTTAATAATTTGTGTAGTTCAGATTTGAGTGTCAAGGTAGAAATCTGTATCACTTGTATCACTATCTTCCCGTTGTTCATCAATTTGCTAGAGTGGGACCAGTAACATCTCCATATGTTCTGTCGCATGCTAGTGTAGCCCAAGGGCATCTGCTCACTCCAGGAACACAGAGAGCTTCAAACCATTCATTCAGGTCATGGGAATGAAGTCTATAATTGTTACTGGTTATGGCATATCAAATACAACACAGGTAGGGGCCGGAGTGATAGCCCAGCGGGTAGGGCATTTACCTTGCACAGGACCGGCCTGTGCCAGCCAGGGTTCTATCTCCAGCGTCCCATATGGTTCCCCGAGCACTGCCAGGAGTAATTTCTGAGTGCAGAGCCAGGAGAAACCCCTGAGCATTGCTGGGTGTGACCCCCAAAAAACAAAACAAAACAAAACAAAAAAGCAAATACGACACAGGCAGCTTGCCAGGCTCTGCTGTGCAGGTGGCATACTCTCAGTAGTAGGCCTCATCTTGTGCATTTACTGATGAACTGCAAAGGGGAGAGATAGGCTTTTCTCTTGGGTGCACCTCTGATGAGTGGTGGAGTCCAGATGTTGAAAATGGCTGCCCTCATGGTGTGGGGATTCCTTTGGCTTCTTGCGAGGCTCGATTGAGATAGCAGGCAAAGATTAGAACCCACGTTCCATCCTGGATGCCTCATGAGCAGCTGAGCACAGGGAGAGCTAGTAACAGCTCTGCCCCGTGTGTCTGTGTCTCTGGTTGAAGCATACCTGGGCTTGAAACTTGCCTGTGTTCGTTATTAAACCAAATTTGGGGGCTGAAGAAAATAATACAGAGGTAAAATGCTTGTCATTCATATAAATAAACCTGATTTCAATCCTTGGAACCTATGGTCCTCCAACATGGCAAGGAGTCACATCTGAGTACAGAGCCAGGTCTTACCCCTGAGCACTGCGGGCTGTGGCCCACTACCCATCATTTTATTATATTTTAATGTTGTTGATGTATTGTAAATAAATAAATAGTTATTATATAGTAAATATATAAAACTTGTTAATACATCACTTATCTTGTATCCCTAGTCTTCCCATTGTTCATTGATTTGCTTGAGCGGGCACCAGTAACAACTCCATACATCCTGTTGCATGCTAGTGTAACCCAAGGGCATCTCCCCAAACCATGTAGCCCAAACCATTCTTTCAGGTCATGGGCATGAGGTCATAATTGTTGCTGGTTTTAGGCATATCAAATACGACATGGGTAGTTTGCCAGGCTCTACCATGCAGGTGGTATACTCTCAGTAGTATGCTCTCATCTTATGCATTTCCTTTTCTCATGGGTGGAGCTCTGACTAGCTGTGGAGTCTGAATGCTGAGAGTGATTACCCTCATGATGTGAGGGTTCCTATGGCTTCTGGCGAGGCTCTATTGGAATGGTGGCCAGAGCTAGAATCTGCTTTCCCTCCCTGGGTGCCTCCTGATAAGCTGAACACAGGGAGAGCTGGTAGCAGCTCTGTCTGTGTATCTGAGTTTTTGATCAGGCATATCTGGGCTTGAAATAGGCTTTGCTGTAGGGTGGAACTCTGATGAGCAGGGTTTGAGATCGGCTTTTCTCTTGAGTGTAGCTCTGAAGACCTGTGGAGTTCAGATGCTGAGAATGACTGCTCTCATGCTGTGAATCATGAGGTTTTACTTCTTATTGAGAGGAATAATTTTCTAAATATTCTTGAATTCATAATTTCATCAATCATATTGTTGTCGAAGTTTTGGTCAATGTTTGTCTAATTCTTTTTAATAAGTGTGAGATTTTCCACAAGTAACTTTAATTTTAAAAATAAATTTGAGTTAAATGCACTTTTAAATTTATCCTTTCATCTCTATCTGTCTCTCTGTCTCTTTCTGTCTCTCTGTATCTCCCTCTGTCTCTTTGTCTCTCTTTCTTGCTCTCTCTCTCTATATATATACAGTATCATTTGTTTGGGCTATAAAGATAATGTATTTTGTTTGGGCTATAAAGATAACATATTTAATAAAGTAGTTTATCTTTATAGCCTAAAATTTAAGCTTTAACTGCTTTATTATGATAAAATCAATTATTATTATAACTATTTTTTATGAAACTGATTACTTCTTAGAAAATTGTGACCCTCTTCTTCAACAATTTCATTAAATATAAATACTAATTATAAATTTTATTGCACTAGTTTAGTACACATTAATCAAATAATGACAATTTACTAGCCCATACATGAAAAGTTTAACAAGTATTTATCTCTAGCTGATGACAAATAATATGGGTTCTATTACTTTTTTTATGCATATATATTAATGAAACCAAGTATAGAGCTGCCAGTGTTGGGAAAAGAGTGTTAGCCACAGAGATGAAGATGTTTGACTTGCATGTGGCTGTCTGGTTCCTTATCTGCTGTGACATAGGGTCTCCAATGTACTGTCAGGTGTGATTCCTGAGCACAGAGTCAGAACCAAGTACTGAGTACCTTCATAGGTGGCCTTAAAAAAGCAGAAAAAAAAATTAGTTATTTAGTTCATAGAAGTCAAGGATTCAAAATCAATATTGACTAGCAAATCTAGTCTACGAAATGCTAAGTCTGGTTTTGTTCTAACAACAAAGTTTATAAAATCTTATTTATTAGGAATAAATAAAAACAAATTGCATCATGGTAAAATTATGCACAAGGAATTGATTACTTTACTGAATTTTTTGCTCTTTTTAGATTTAATAATATAGGTTGAAGATAATAATTGAGAGATTTAACCCCTCCAAGTAAAGAACAGTAATTTGAATAATGCATGTACAGTTGAGGAATGTGCCTTGGTTAACTCCATGCTGAATATTGACATAATGAATTTTATGGAGCTCCTGATCATAACCTGGTCAGTAATGTTGCTTTTTAATATTTACTCCTGACAGGAATACAAGGAACATAATGGAGAAATAACATTGTGTATCTGTAATTCAAATAAGTAAAAAATAAATAAAACATTATGTAATAGCGAACTCCGTCTAAAAATATTTGCTTTATTTTTACTTAGAGTCGGTAATGCCACGTCGTCCATAAGAGTAAGTGCACAGTAGGTATTTTTGTGATCAAACATTATTTTGTAAGAGTCCTAAATGATTTAACCTTCATTTGACATGCCAATCTATTCCTCTAACTTTTTCATTATCAGTGACTTTTTTTTTGTGTTGCTGCTTCAAAATCTTGGCGTTGGCAGCAAATTGGCTTTATTACATAGTACGATTTCCTATTTTGACTTAAGGGATGCTTATCTTAAAGATAAAGCTGAAGAAATATAGTGGCTTTGTCTATGTAAAATCATTGATTCATAAAATTTATAAAATAGCTTTTCGTTAGCAGAGGACAATGGTGAGACAAGCATTACTGATGAGATCTTACTGCCCATGTTTTTTGAAATGATATTCTGCTTTACTTGGCAGCCTTCAGCAGAGCAATCCACTTCAGTCTAAGCATTGTCTTGTATGCTAGTGTAATATCATGAGGTGAGGGCTTTTTTCTTCCACACCCAGTGATGCTCATGGATTACTCTGGGCTCACACACAGAAATTACTCTGGGTGGTGTTCAGGGGACTATATATGGTCCGCCATCTGCAAGATAAAATCCCACCCCCTGTATGATCACTCTGACCCTAGTGGGGAATTATTTTATACAGAATAGTTGAGAGTGCACAGATGTCAGCACCTTGAGCATCTTCCTCTACTCAGTCTGTAGAATCCCTCTCTTTCTAGAAAACATTTTGCCTATCACCTATACATCTCTGTAACTTTTAAAATTCATCCCACAGTTTTGCTGGGGTAATAGTTAAAATAGTATAGAACATGCCTACTATGCGCAATCACTGATATTGCATGACACCTCCAAGCCCTGTTACTTCTTGGACTGGCCCCCTGTAAACATTGAAAATAATTATTTTAATCAAGTGAAATTACATCATGACAGAAAATATACTGAAATAATGGGAAAGCAGTAAAAAGTATCACCATTGGCTGGAGTGATAGTCCAGCGGGTTGGGCGTTTGCCTTGCGGCCGGCCCATGTCGGCCCTGGTTTGATCCCCAGCATCCCATATGGTCCCCGAGCACCACCAGGCGTAATTCCTGAGTGCAGTTCCAGGAGAAACCCCTGGTCATTGCCGGGTGTGACCACGAAAAAATATAAAAAGTATCACCATTAGAGTTCACTTAAAGGTTGTTGCTACCTTGTAAAATAATACATCTTAGAAAAATCACAGGAACAAGAATGCATAGCAGTGACAGTAAGATTAACAAATATATTATCTCTAAAATATACTGAGTATGCCCAAATAAAATCCCTATGATAGAAAATGATAGTGAGATTATGACTAATATTTCTTGATGCAGTGTGTGGCCATGTTAGATATTAAGCATTTATTTCCTTACACATACTTGATGATTGTATCTCATAGTCTTCTTGAAACATTTTTTCAGACTGGAGAGAAAGCGCAATGGCTGAAAACTCATTTTGTATGTGGGAGAGACCCAGTTTCAATCCCAGATCTGCATGGTCTTCTAAGCACCACTGATTGTAATCTCTAAGTACAGAACACCAAATTTCTTCATATTAACGTATTAGTTTGGTTATCTTTTTAGCTTTCTAGAAAGATTGGATACCTATAATCTCAAGCCAAATATAGTTACAACCTATTTTATATATCCATATATGTATATATGTATATGTTTTTGTGTATATTTATCTACATGTATGTGTGTATGTATGTATGTATCTATCTATCTAAAACAAAGTCATGTCTGTTACATGTAAAATTGTCCATAGCGATCATCACTCTTTGATGACAGAATTGTATAGTTATAACAGAGAACAAATGCTCATCAAATATTGGTATCCACTATTTGACTGTTTATAGAAACATTTTTATCACCTAATTCTAAAACTTCTTTTCTTATTTAGTGTAAAATGTGTTACAATTTTACATATTATTTAGTCAATATGTTTTGAAAGATAAACTTCTCAGGAACAAAGCCACATTATACATTGAGATACAGTTTTATATATACATGTATATGTATATATATGTACTATTCCTTTTTGTGCACTATGCATTTTTATACATACAATTGTTTTTATTTTATTGCTTTGGGTCATACCCAGTGATGCTCAAGAGTTGCTTTTGGCTCTGCACTCAGGAATTACTTCTGGTGGTGCTCTGGTGACCGTATGGGATGCCGAGGATCGAACTAGGGTTGTCCACTTGCAAGGCAATAGTACTACCTGTTGTGCTATTATCCACACATAGGTTTTTTGACCAATGTATCAATTGTCTAATATTCTGATGACTTGTCTAAATAGTTCTTCCATTTCACTAATAAAATCAATAAATCTCATACTTTTTAATCATGTTCCTATTTTTTTTTTTCATTCTGTATACCCTGGCTCTTCTCTCAGAACTCATCCTGGTAGTGCTCAGGGGAAACTATGGGGTGCTTGGGAATGAAGCCAGGTCAGTCATATACAAAGTAAAAGCCTTACCCGCTGCAGTATAACTCTATTCCAGGTTTTCTAACTTTTTAGTCATTTTAGATATGATTTTCTTGCTATGAACAACTTTACAAATTGAATATAGTTTCCAGGACTGGGAGAGACATTATTCACGCCCCTCTTACCTGCCATGCTGGGTTCCATTCTTCACGTTAGTTATTTTTATTTCCTCCCTATCTTCACGGTGCCATCCTCATCAATGATGTGACATTGACCAGTGGTTGCACATAGTGCCTATTGTGGCATTTGACTATTTTAACCTGTGATGCTTGCTAGGGTTTATAAATAAGGTTTCTGTGCTTCTACTTGCATATACATCCACAGTGCTCACTTAGTTTTGTGCTCCTTTAGTTATGATTCTTGTGTAGTCTTTCTCCAGATTCCACTCTTTGATGAACTCACACATTATGGTGTGGTACTCATGGGGAGATATAGTGAAGTCAGAATTTGTAATCCTCTAGCTGTAGCAGTCGCAAATCTCAAATCTCAGCTCTACCAAGATGAAACTAGGCGCATATGAGACTGAGAAATTGAACTTATTGCATAGTTGCAAGACTGGCATTCCTAAGCTATTGTGTTTTTTTTCCTCCAATTGCATGTCTTTAGATATGTCATTTAGATATGTCCTCAAAATCACTTTAAGTTAAAAATTTCCCTCTGCTATGCAATTTGAGACATGGCAGAGATTCTGCTTTAATACTATGATACTGAAGACTTGTATAATTTATCAGCTCCCAGAAGCAAACTCATAATGCTGATCCAAAATTGACAAGAATGTTATAGATTTCATATTTTATTTAACCATAATGTTATTAGTTCATGTATTTAATATCGATGCAGTAAGTAAGGCTTAACATCATCAGAAACATATGCATGCCTCTTTTATATCCTTGCAATGGTGGGTGACCATATTCTCTCTTACATTCTTGACTATTTGACTCATCTGTTGCTGATCCATACACAGAGAGAGGGATGCTCATTCTTTTGTGGTGTGTACCTAGATTTTTTTGAGAGTAGTGAATTTTACTACATGCCATATTACTCAGGAATCACTCATGGTGGTAATGAGGGGATCACATTTGATGCCGGGATTGAACCAGGCTGTCACAGGCAATGCAAGTCCCCTACCATCTTGCACTCCCTCTCCAGTGCTGAGTCCATGTTTATGTCAGGTAAGCATTTTTGAGGATATCTGTGATTTATTCTCTTTGACCGGTGAAACTTTCCCTACAACTTAATTAAATTATTCAATACCCAGCAGTGCACAGAATATCTATTGTTTATCTTCTTATTTTTTTAATTCTATCATCTAACCCAAAATGTAGTTACTGCTTCAATGAACTTATCTTTCTACTAGAATTTAGTTTGTTTGACCTCAGAATTTTACTGCTTTTTTTTACTGGTCTTTTACTAACACTTAGAGTGGAAAGTTCCCACAGTACATGCTGAATATATTAATAAACTATATAAAGCATTTGAAAATTCAAAGTAGCCCACTTATAAAGGGTGATTAGATCATGTATTGAACATATCTAAGTATAAAATAAAATATTTAATCCAGCTTTTAATAAAAATAACACTTTTTTATTTTTCCAGGTTAGAAAACTTTTCCATTATTAGAATGATTAATCAGAACGGAAGTAGTCAGTGATTCTAAAACTTCATATTTTGGCATTAAATCCTGACTTTAGTCGCCTTTTTTTTTTTCGGGTCAAACCAGCAATGCTCAGGGGGTTACTCCTGGCTCTTCTCTCAGGACTTAATCCTGGCAGTGCTTGGGGGACCATATGTGGTGCCAAGGATCGAACCTGGGTTGACTGCATGCAAGGCAAACACCCTACCTGCTGTGCTATTGCTCCAGCCCCTCACTTACATTTATAGAACAGTGAATCTTACACAATTGATAATTAAATCAAAATTGTTCATTTGTTCTTGTCACTTGTCTTCCCATTGTTCATTGATTTGCTAAAGCAGACACCAGTGACATCGCCATTCATTGGGAATGAGGACCATTATTGTTGCTGTTTTGGCATATCATATACACCACAGGTAGTTTGCTGGGCTCTGCTGTGGCTCTGGGTTCATCCCAGGGGACTCAGTCTTTTTCCATGTCAGACCATCAATCATCCAGGGCACGCAGGGCAGAGCTCTGGGGGGTGTAGACAAGCCTGTTTTCTGTCTGACACCTGTTGATGCAGCTGGGCACCACAGCCACACTTTCAATACCTCAAGGGGCAGACCAGTTTGTTCACTGTAATAAAAACATAAAAATACTTTTCACAGTGTTCGAAGCAATAGTACAGCATGTAGGGTGTTTGCCTTGCACACTACTGACCTGACTCTATCCCTGGCATCCCATATTCCCCCCACCCGGGCACTGCGAGGTGTAATGCTTGAGTACAGAGCCAGGAATAAACCCTGAGCATCACCGGGTGTGATCCCCAAACAATTACTTTTCAAATTTATTTTCTCTTTTCTATTATTTTCTCTCCTTCTATTCTCAGGGTCCACATACACATTTTATATATAGTTTAGGTATGCCACCTTTAGACTTTAAAAGTTCATAATTCTGTTTTATTTATACAATTTTATGTGACTATTATAGTTTCTAATAAAATATGAAGTAAGTGGATGGCATCATTTAAAATCAATGACATATAATCTTATGGAAGCACAGACTTGTGAAGGTTATAGTTTGTTAGATAGAAAACTGAATTTAAATATTCTACCACTATATTTTGAGACTAGAATGAAAACACACCATTTGGTGAAGTTAACACTTCAGTTTCATGTTCAGTTTCACTGTTTACTATGTGAAATGAAACCATGACAACAACATTTGAAGGCATTTTTGCATTTTTTCTATTAATCAATGTATACTCTTACATGTATTTTTGTTAAGCTCTTAAAAGAACATTAGACAAAAACACAAAATAAAATTACTCGAGATTAAGAGAAAAGGCCTTAACTATTGTGATTAAAACATAATTAAAGTTCACTCTAATGTCATACTTTAGTGTTGATATTCTTCCTTATTATTTATCTGATAAAGCATAAGGATCCTTGATTTTAGGGAGATATTGTGGTGATAAACTGTAACTCCTTAGACAGTGAGTGATTTCTGGTTTTTCTTTCTTTGTAGAATCATATTAAGTAGGATATTCAAATAAAACATATAGTTGCACAAATATGGCAATTCTTTTTCTTTCTCTTTCTTTCTTTCTTTCTTTCTTTCTTTTTCTTTCTTTCTTTTTTCTTTCTTTCTTTCTTTCTTTCTTTCTTTCTTTCTTTCTTTCTTTCTTTCTTTCTTTCTTTCTTTCTTTCTTTCTTTCTTTCTTTCTTTCTTTCTTTCTTTCTTTTCTTTTCTTTCTTTTCTTTCTTTCTTTCTTTCTTTCTTTCTTTCTTTCTTTCTTTCTTTCTTTCTTTCTTTCTTTCTTTCTTTCTTTCTTTCTTTCTTTCCTTCCTTCCTTCCTTCCCTTCCTTCCTTCCTTCCTTCCTTCCTTCCTTCCTTCCTTCCTTCCTTCCTTCCTTCCTTCCTTCCTTCCTTCCTTCCTTCCTTCCTTCCTTCCTTCCTTTCCTTCCTTCCTTTCTTTCTTTCGTTTCTTTCTCTTATTGCTATTTTTGGATCACATCTGACCATGCTCTGGGGTTACTACTGTCTCTGCACTCAGGAATTACTTCTGGTGTTTCTCGGGAAACAACATGGGATGCCGGGGATCTCCCCAGAATGGCCACGTGCAAGGGCAAATGCCCTACTTGCTGTACTATCTCTCCGGTCTTCAACTTATATTTAAATTTCGAACAGTTTTTGTGGCATGCTAAATCTAATTTTGCTAATTAAAAAGATTAGTTAATTTGTTTTGAAATAAAGCTTATTTCTGTCATTGCAATAAAACTAATGTCTTGCAAATTTTGGTGGCAAAATTTTACAAAATTTTGTTTTATAGAGTTTGGAGATTTATGAAATTTATCTTAAAATGATATGTCAAATTATGACAGTTACATGCTTAAAAATCACATAATCAGTTCATTTTAGAACTTAGTTTTTTACCTTCTTCCTTTTTATTTTTCAGCCAGAAGCTTAGGGCTTACTTCTAACTCTGTGCTTGAATTGCTTCTGTCATACTGGGTGACATTGTGCAGTGTGGGATAGAACCAGGGTCAGCTATATGCAAGGCAAATGCCTTACCCAAACAATCTTGTTTTTGTTTCTAATATCCCCAGTTGTGCTCGTGGTTTTGGCATAGCTTCTGATAGCAATAGCCTGGTGGTGCCTGGCATTTGATACTGTGTTTGTGCTGTGTTGCATATTCAGGTTAGTGGTACTATTGTAACTGAGGCCAATGAAACATTGTTTTGGGGACACTAGAATGACATCAGGATTTTCTGGGGGCAATTTGATGCTTAGAACCAATCACCTTGCACATGTAGCCCACTACATTACTCATTAACATCTAGTTGGAAATTTTGTTGACATAAATCAGCACATGATTAGTTGTAATTTATTTTTCAGAGGAAAATGTGCTTTTACTCTACATGATAAGTTCTTCCTTACTGAGAATTTATATTGTATTTTAAAAGGTATGCTTTTATATTCTTAGTATTACAGTATTCATCTAAATTTATTTCAGTATATTTCAATATATCAGAGACAAATTAATACATATTATATATTTTAATATATATTAAGTTTACATTTTTCATTAACATATATAGAGTGTATAAATTATATACAAGTTTAATTAAAATACCTATTTGACATTTTAGAAATTCCTAGGAAAATGGGATTTTCCTATGAATGAAAATTCATGAAATAAAAATTTATGTTTGTATTTTTTTCAAAAATACTACTAAAAGACTTGTCAGTAATATAGTGTCAATTAAATAAATTACTAATGAAATATAGTAGACCATTTATAACCTTAAAAGTAAATATTTATAGTGACTAAGATACAAAAGCAGTCCACAGAATGGGAAAGAATATTCACCCAATACCCATCTGATAAGGGGTTAATATCCAGGATATATCAGGCACTGGTAGAACTTTACAAGAAGAAAACAAACAACCCCATCAAAAAATGGGGACAAGAAATGAACAGAAACTTCAGCAAGGAAGAAATTCGAATGGCCAAAAAACATATGAAAAAATGCTCATCATCACTAATCATCAGAGAGATGCAAATCAAAACAACAATGAGATACCACTTTACACCACAGAGACTGGCACATATTCAAAGAGCAAGAACAACAAGTGCTGGCGTGGATGTGGGGAAAGGGGACACTCATCCATTGTTGGTGGGAATGCCGGCTGGTACAGCCTTTCTGGAAAACAATATGGACTTTCCTCCAAAGACTAGAAATTGAACTCCCATTTGACCCAGCCATACCACTCCTGGGAATCTACTCTGGGAAACCAAAAATATGCAGCGGAAACACCATCCCCACTTTTATGTTCATAGCAGCATTATTCACAATAGCCAGAATCTGGAAGCAACCAGAGTGCCCGAAAATCGATGACTGGATAAAGAAGCTTTTGGTACATCTACACAATGGAATACTATGCAGCTGTTAGGAAAAATGAAGTTATAAAATTTGCCTATAAATGGATGGACATGGAGAAGATTATGTTGAGTGAAATTAGCCAGAAGGAGAGAGACAGATACAGAATGACTGCATTTATTTGCATGGCATAAATATATATGTACATATTATGATACCAATATCCAAGGTCAAGTGAAACATATATCAGGAGGTCTTGTCAAAGGTGGAGATTATCACAAACGGTGGCCAGTCAGAGTTTAGGTAAGACAGAAAATGGAACAGGGGGCTAACAATAGTCGAGGGTACTAATGCCAACCTAGAACTGAGCATTAAATAGAGGCAAAAGGATACAAATGACAACCTTTTAATGTATGTTCTGTAATCCATAGTCTGGAAGGGAAGGAAAAAGAGAAAGAGAGAGAAAGGGAAAGAAATAAAGAACCTGCCATGGAGCAGGGCTGGGGAAGGGGGAGGGAACCGGGAATGTTGGTGGTGGGAGATGGGCACTGGTGGAGGGACGGGTGCTGAAACACTGTATGACCAAAACCCAAACATGAACTTTTTAATTGTATATCTTTTTTATTTGTATATCTCACGGTGGTATAATAAAATACTTAAAAAAAAATTAAAAAAAAAAAAAAAAAAAGAAAATATGGAGAAATAGATTTTCCAGGTAGGAAAATGTCTTGAGAAAATAGATATTTTCTCAACAATTGAGATATGCACTTAGAATCTCCCTCCCTACATAGAAGTAAGTATATGGTACTCAGTTTTGTAAAAATGTATTGGTAGCTGGAAAGATTTCATAATTTTGGAAATTATATAGGATATGGAGCAAAAAATTAAACACAATTCCTTAAAACAATAAAGTATCCTCAGTTATATTTTAAGTCTTGAAATGCATACTTTAAAGCAGAATAGTAAAGCATTGCTGAAAAATATATAGTCTTTGAAAATTATGAAATCTTTTCAGCTACCAATGCATTTTTACAAAACTGAGTACCATATACTTACTTCTATGTAGGGAGGGAGATTCTTTTTAAAAAAGATAAAATAAAGTCTTTAGGTATGACTAGTATAAGTGATAAGATCAATTTACTTACTATTTATTCTTTAGATTTTTGGGATCTTTTATCTTGTGAAATTTTAGATATCAGGGTCCACAAAACAGTAGATGACATATGATAACCAGTTAAATTAGAGTCTAGAATGCATTTTGAAATCCTATTTTATAGAATAAAATATTAAAAGTTCATAGCATATTTTAAGTGCATATCTCAATTTTTGTGTGTCGGGTTGATGTGCTTAAAGATGCATTAATTTTATTTCACAGTGACTTTAAATGGGAGCTTGTTATGGAAATATGTTTGCAGATATAATCAAGTTAGAATAATGTCATGTTGGATAGTAATGGACCCTAAATTAATGTTGGTATTCTAATAAGAAAATAATATCAACATAAATAAACATAAATAAATATAACATAAACATAAATAAATAACATTTATTCTATAATGACATAGAATTACACAGAATTCCAGAAGATGGTAGAAACAGGCATCAGAGAAATATATTTTTTAGCTAAGAGAAGTCAAAGATTTCTGGCCATCAGATACTAGGCGATAAATACGAAACAGTCCTTTAGAGACTCTGTCAGAAACTAACACCAGTTTCGAGCTCCAGAACTATAAGAGTATACATTGAGTAAATACTTCTCTTTTAAGTCACCAAATTGTGGTATATTTTATGCTATACATAAGAAACATATACTATTTATTTATTTGTCTCTTTATTTGTTTCCTTTGTTTGGGAACCACACCCTGCAATGCTCAGGGCTAAGTCCTGACTCTGCACTCAAGAATTATTCCTTCCTTCTCCTCTATCAAGGAATACGGAAACATTTATTTTTTGGGTCACACCCAGCAATGCTTAGGGGTTACCCCTGGCTCTGTACTCAGGAATTACTCCTGGCAGTACTTGGGGACTATATGGGATGCTGGGGATCGAACCAGGGTCGGCCGCATACAAGGTAATGCCCCTACCCCCTGGACTATTGCTCCAGCCCCAGATATGGAAACTTTGCTACATGGAAGTTTACTTTGATGATGAAAGAGGTCTTGACATATTATATGCTTAAATTCAACTATCAACACTTTTGTAAATTACAGTTATTTTATTAAAATAATTAAAAACAATTATTTTAATTATTTTTTTTTCATTCTGCGGATCACAGTTGTTTAATATTTCATTCCTATCACCTGCTTTCGTTTTTTTTTTTTTTTTTTTCTTTCTTTTTTTTTTTTTTAACATTTTATTATACCACCGTGAGATATACAATTACAATGCTGTTCACACTTGGGGGTTTCGGTCACACAGTGTTCCAGCACCCCGCCCTCCACCAGTGCCCCCCAGCCACCACCCATGTACCCAATTCCCTCCCCCTCCCACATCCTGCCTAAATGGCAGGTTCTTTATCTCCTCTCCTCTCCCTCTCTCTCTCCTCCTTCTCCCACACATTGTACACTTCTAAGTGCACTACGTGCACTTAGAAGCCATCATTTGCATTTTTTGTCTGTATTTAATGCTCAGTTCTATGTTAGCATCAGAACTTTAGACATTTATTCACACATGTTCCCTTCTCTATCTAAACCAACCTCTGACTCCCACACGCTTGTGGTAATTTCCACTTTCGGTAAGATCACCTAGTATATTTATGTCATGCAAATAAATGCAGTCATTCTATGTCTCTCTCTTTCCTTCTGACTAATTTCACTCAACATGATTCTTTCCATATCCATCCATTTATAGCAAAATTTCATAACTTCATTTTTTTCTGACAGCTGTATAGTATTCCATTGTGTAGATGTACCAAAGCTTCTTTATCCAGTCATCGATTCTAGGGCACTCTGGTTGTTTCCAGATTCTGGCTATTGTGAATAGTGCTGCTATGAAAATAAAAGTGCGGATTGTGTTTCCACTGTGTGTTTTTGGCTTTCCAGGGTATATTCCCAAGAGCAGTATGGCTGGGTCAAAGGGGAGCTCAATTTCTAGTCTTTGGAGGAATGTCCATATTGTTTTCCAGAAAGGTTGTACAAGTCGACATTCCCACCAACAGTGTATGAGAGTCCCCTTTTCCCCACATCCACGCCAGCACTTGTTGCTTTTACCCTTTTGGATATGGGCCATTCTCTGTGGTGTGAGGTGATATCTCATTGTTGTTTTGATTTGCATCTCTCTAATGATTAGTGATGATGAGCATTTTTTCATATGCCTTTTGGCCATTCGGATTTCTTCCTTGTCAAAGTTTCTGTTCATCTCCTCTCCCCATTTTCTAATGGGGTTGGCTGTTTTTTTCTTATATAGCTGTACCAGTGCCTGATATATCCTGGATATTAACCCCTTATCAGATGGGTATTGGGTGAATATTCTTTCCCATTCTGTGGACTGTCTTTCTATCTTGGTCACTGTTTCTTTTCGAGGTGCAGAAGCTCTTCAGTTTCATGTAGTCCCATATATTTATATTTTCTTCTAGTTGCTTTGTTAATGGTGTTTCACCTTTGAAGATGTCTTTAGCATCGATGTCGTGGAGGGTTTTTCCTATATTTTCTTCAACGTGCTTTATGGACTCAGGTCTGACATTGAGATCTTTAATCCATTTTGAACTGATTTTTTGTGCAAGGTGTTAGACACAGGTCCAAATTCATTTTTTTACATGTAGCTGTTCAGTTTTCCCAGCACCACTTGTTGAAGAGGCTTTCCTTACTCCAGTTTGGACTCTTTGCATAATTATTTTTTTAATATTTAAAAATAAGGAAATTCTGGAATTGTTGGTGGATATTCTGGAAGCGAGGAATTGAATCCGTGTTTGCTGCATATATGGAAAATGCCATACCACTATTTCTCCAAACTTTAGACCCTTTAATTGTAAAGCAATAGCAATAAGCACTTCTTCTTGACAATTGAAAAATTATCTAAATTTATTTGAAAATTATAAAAGACATAAGTCTTTTGCTTTAGAAAAATGTCCTTAAGATTATAAGAGTAATAGTAAATCATAATATATACATCTGTGTACCTGTTGCATCAATAAAAATCAAGTCATAAGCAAAACACTTTATTTTTTTTTAAAATTTCTCGAAGGTTGGTGTAATGAGCCATCAATCATGTCTTATGAAACTTAGCATGTGACATCTATCAAGGTCAAGCTCATTGATTGAATTCTGGCCATCACATCTACGTTTTCTGCTGCAAGGTGATGGCCACAGCCCATCCTGGTTTTCCACACAGGAATCACTCCAGTTGCAAGGGTGGGGGGTATATATGGATTGCCAGGGTTAGAACACGGGTCTGCTGCATGCAAGGCTAACCGCACTCCTGGCTGTGCTATCGCTCCAACCCCTATTTTCCTATCATTAAGGCCAAGTACTTGCTGTAAGATCATCTGGCAGCTGTTGAGACAACCAGAGAACACTGCCATTGCCAACAAACACTGAAGCAATTAACTTTTTAGAACAAACTTTGATATGCAGAATACATTTTCATTATAAAAGTAGAAGTTCAAGCAAAATACAACATGAAAAGTCACAACATTACCCATTTATATTATCTGGCAATTTTGAGCTGTTTTTTTCCCCATATTTATTGATGACAGCTTCTTTCACCTAGACTAGTGTTTCTCAAGCAACGTAGCCAAAGATGAAAATAGCATTAAAGTGGGAGCCACTGCATGAGAAGAGTAGTCCAACAGAAAGTATAGCATGAGAGTTACTGAATGGAACCAAGTTCATAAGTGGAGGCTGCAATGGTTGCAAAAATATTGAGAAAAACTGAACTAGACCCAGTAATAAATATCTCCTATTTTGTCTCCCAGTTCTCTACTCTGGTATCTTTCAATGTTTTGCCCTGTATGCTAATAATGATACTCTAACTTAAAAATTAGGGGCAGAGCAATAGTCCATCTCGTAAGTAGCTTGCTTTGCACATGGCCAAATGGGTTTGATCCCCAGTCTTCCAAAGAATCCTCCAAGCACCAGCAGGAATAATTACTGAGTACAGAACCAGGAAAACCTCTGAGCATAGCAGGGTGTGACACTAAAAGACAAAACACAGACACACACACACACACACACACACACACACACACTGATTTCTCTCACATATGAAATGTAAAGAAACATAGAGGAAGCAAACATTGGCCAAAGGAAATAGAAAGTAGGAACTGGTCTATAGAAGTAAACATATTTCAGCATGGGGAATTGTGTGAAGAGTGCAAGATGACACAGATAATGGTGAGCGGGGCAAACAGTGGACACTTTAGTTGAGGATATGGTGCTGGGACACTGGCTGCATAAATCTTAAAATTGATGCTAATGTAAATCATAGTACAATGGTATTATAAATCATATTGCTTCAAATAACATGGTATTTTAATTGTGTGAAAAGTCCTGTTGGAGGTCCTCCTCCACACTTCTTTTTCTACTGCCCTTCGGTGCCTACCCTGTGTTCAGCCTCTCTCTAGTGGCACCCGGTTCCTTCATTGTCTAAAAGTCACTTACATGTGATCATTGCATCCATGTTTCCCACTGAAAGACATAATCATTTCTTTACTTTTACTTTGACAAACCCTCAATCTTCAAATCTCCATTTTCAATTTATAAATTTTTTGTCTAATATATGTCCCTTTTCAATAGAAAAACTTCTTATATTATTTATCCAATAGCTTGTATAGAACATTGAATACTAAAACATATGGCAGAAACATAATGATTGACAAGACAGATATTTAGAAGATATTGTCAAGTGAAGAATATCACTGTATCACTGTCTGTCTTCCTGTTCATCATCGATTCGCTCCGAGGGGGCCCCAGTAACATCTCCATATGTCCTGTCTCATGCATGTAGAGCCCAAGGGCACCTGCTTGCTCCAGGAATATAAAGAGCCTCAAACCATTCCATCAGGTCATGGGAATGAGGTCTATAATTGTTACTGGTATTTGGCATACCAAATATGACACGGGTAGCTTGCCAGGCTCTGCCGTGAGGGTGGCATACTCTTGTAGTCATTTCTTTTTTTTTTTTTTTTTTTTTTTTTTTTTTAATTTTTTATTATACCACAGTGAAACATACAATTACAAAGGTGATCATAATTGGTTCTTGGTAATACAGTATACCAGCACCCATCCCTCCACCAGTGCCCCATTTCCACCACCAATGTCCCCACTCCTCCTGCCCACCCCCATGCTGTGCGGCCGCTTGCAGCCACCGCAAGCCGGCCTGTGATAGGCTGGTCTGCTGGGTGGAGTTCTGACGAGGGGGAAGTCTGGCTGTGGAAAATGGAGGCCCTCATGGAGTGGGGAGTTGTCTGGCTTGTTGTGAGGCTCTGCTGGGGGCAGGCCAGGGCTAGAATCTGCCATCCCTCCCGGGCGCCTTGTGAAGGCTGGGCACAGGGAGAGCCAATAGCAACTCTGCCCATATTGTGAGTCTCTGGATCAGCATACTGGGGCTGGATTTATAAAAGACTGCTGCAGGGTGGATCTCGATGAGCCAGGCTGTGATAGGCAGGTCTGCAAGGTGAACTTCTGATGAGGGGGAAGTCCGGATGTGGAAAATGGAGGCCCCTCATGGAGTAGGGGGGTTGCCTGGCTTGTTTCAAGGCTCTGCTGGGGTGGCGGGCCAGGTCTAGAACCCGCCATCCCTCCCGGGCACCTTGTGAGCAGCTGGGCACAGGGGAGCCAATGTCTGTGAGTCACTGAAAAATAATGGATTAGAAAAACTGAATATATAAGTTCTACTTAAGACTTTATCTGGAAGAATTCAGACCATGCTATTTTTATTAGATATTGTTAATATTGTTGCTCTTTCTGAGGTCTTGTGATATTTTTATAAACTGTGAATCATTTTTAAAATATAAAAGATTAGGATCATGCAGGTAGCTAAATAGAAGAGAGCACTTTTTCATGTTAGTGTCCTGAATTCCACCATAGCAATTCATTTTCCTAAAGCCCAACTGGGAGTGACTTTGGTCCCTGAGCCAGCCATAGTCCTAGAAAACAGCCAGCTGTAAGTAAAAAAATGCCCAATCGCACAAATTAAAGTAACTAGAGTAACTGAAATAAAATACTTTCTATTTATATATACATATATTGTATGTATATCTCTATCTCTATCTATCTATCTATCTATCTATCTATCTATCTATCTATCTATCTATCTATCTATCTATCTATCTATCTATCTATCTATCTATCTATCTATCTATCTATCTATCTATCTATCTATCTATCTATCATCTATCTATCTATCATCTATCTATCTATCTATCTATCTATCTATCTATCTATCTATCTATCTATCTATCTATCTATCTATCTATCTATCTATCTATCTATCTATCTATCTATCTATCTATCTAT
Organism: Cryptotis parvus; assembly: GCA_021461705.1. Lineage (NCBI taxonomy): Eukaryota > Metazoa > Chordata > Mammalia > Eulipotyphla > Soricidae > Cryptotis > Cryptotis parvus. The sequence continues at coordinate 260,145 of JAJIBD010001689.1, forward strand.
CTATCTATCTATCTATCTATCTATCATCTATCTGTCTATCTATCTATCTATCTATCTATCTATCTATCTATCTATCTATCTATCTATCTATCTATCTGTCTGTCTGTCTGTCTGTCTGTCTGTCTGTCTGTCTGTCTGTCTGTCTGTCTGTCTGTCTGTCTGTCTGTCTGTCTGTCTGCCTGCCTGCCTGCCTGCCTGCCTGCCTGCCTGCCTGCCTGCCTGCCTGCCTGCCTGCCTGCCTGCCTGCCTGCCTGTCTGTCTGTCTGTCTATCTATCTATCTATCTATCTATCTATCTATCTATCTATCTATCTATCTATCTATGTGTGTATGGAGGAAAGGGCAGACTCCAGACCCACCGCTGTGCCGCTTGACCCCACGTGGAAGCAACCCATGGAGCTTACCTCCCAGTAAGGGGCGCGGCCAACCCCCTGACCAAGTCCAACATTGCTACAAGGGTTCGCTCACATGTGCAGGGGGCCTCCCTGGCCGGTCTTGGAACAGAGATTTGGGCTCCTCTGCCCTTTCCTCCACCTCCATGCCAGCTACTCTGGAATAGAGACCCATGCCAGACCCACAGCTCTGTTGAAAACCCCGGAAGATATTCAGACCCATCCACTCCAGACCCACAGTTGTGCCACTCTGCCCAAGGTGGGAGCAACCCATGGACCTGATGTCCCGGTAAGGCTTGGCCAGCCCCTGGCCGAGTCCTACATTGCTCCAAGGCTTTGCTCACACGTGAAGGGGAGGGGCTCACTGGCCTGTCTTGGAGCAGGTATTTGGGCTTCTCCGCCCTTTCCTCCCACCTCCACACCAGCTACCCCACCAGAGACCCATGCCAGACCCACAACTCCGTCAGCATTGACCGTTCTGTGGTCACATGACATTCTTTGATAGTACTGATTTTAGCATCAGTTTCTTCCCAGAATCTTTCACATTTACATACTGTATACAGTTACAGGCAGGTTCTAACTGATACCCGTCACCTCATTAAGTCTAGTAAGAAGCCAGAGCAACCCACACATTATGAGTTCAGTCATTCTCAACATCCTACTCCATAGTTCCTCAGAGCTCCACCCAAAAGAACCCTGATCTTTCCCCTTTAAGTTTCATCAGTAAATGTCCAAGATGAGAGCCTTCTACTGAGAGTATAGCACTTACATGGCAGAGCCTGGCAAGCTAACCATGTTTTCCTTGATATGCCAAGAACTAGTAACAATTATGGACCTCAATTCCATGACCTGAAGAATGGTTTGAGGCTCTTCCTGTCAATGGAGCAAGCAGATGCCCATGGGCTACACTTGCTTGCTCCTGGATGTATGGAGATGATACTGGTGCCTTCTGAAGAAATCGATGAATAATGGGGAGACAGTGAAACAGTCATATTTTATGTCCTATATAATTATATATACTGACTTTTAGGAATCACTTCTAGTGGGCTGGGGACCGTATGAGGTGCAAAGAGTAATCTCAGGTAAAAATGCTTCAAGGCCAATTGCATTAACTGATAAACTATTTCTCCCACAGAGATATATTTTAAAATACTTTTATGCTACATTTAATCTGAAAAATAAAACTTTTATTTTTATGAATAGTGATGTGACTTGAGACAGAGTTTTGATCCTGGTTTATAGTTTTATAACTTGAAGTAGTACTATATAACCTTTTTACCACAAAGTGACAGAAAGGATTTTTAAATATATTTCTTCCATTAATTTACATACACATATAATTTTTACCTTGGGTCCTTTAATCTGATTGGTTCCTTAATCAACCAGATGCCATTGGGCTACATTGGCACGTGATAGGGTTCAATGGAAATTTTACTGGCACCCGCTCGAGCAAATCAATGAATAACAGGATTCAAGTGATCAAGTGATCAAGCCCTTTAATACTCAATTAGGTTGCTGTTGGACTGCACTATGTAAAAGAGACAGCCACATTCTGTCTGGAGTACCTTTTATATTTTAGAATCAAAATAAACACTTAATATATTCTATTGTTAATTCTCATGACCATTCTGCAAAATAGAAGCAGGTAACTTGCCCAAGGTTACTCACTAAGTGACTGACCAGGGACTTGCATCTGGTCAGCTGATCCTGGCACAGAATGATTGCCAGTTGGAATAATAAAAGGTCGCAACCCTATACATGCAAGGAATTCTCCTTCCTGGAAGAGTATTATATTTTGACAGGACATCCTAATTTATCCTCAAAAATTATGAGGAATCACTGGCCTATATTTACATAACTCTTTTATCTAGAAATACTATAATGACCATCACCTTAATATCATTAATTCAAAGTCTAAATGAAGATTCAAATTAAGAATAAAAATACATCACCACCTTCCTGGGAAATCTTCGCACTATTCCTTTAACGTCCGGTTATCACTAAATGCTCCACCCAGCAGACCAGCCTATCACAGCCCAGCTTGTGTTGCAGCAAGCGGCCGCTCGGTTCATCAATAAATGCTGGACTTAGAGATGACTACAAGCATATGCTACCTGCACGGCAGAGCCTGGCGAGCTACCCGTGTTGTATTTGATATGCCAAATACCAGTAACAATCATAGACCTCATTCCGGAATGGATTGAGGCTCTTTATGTTCCTGGAGCAAGCAGATGCCCTTGGGCTCTACTAGCATAAGACAGGACATATGGAGATGTTACTGGGGCCCGCTGGAGCAAATCAATGATGAACGGGAAGACAGTGACAGTGATCACTAAATAATATTGCCACTTATCCTTTTTGATGTTAAAATTTTGTATTTGTCTATTCCATGCTTCTTAATAAAGGGAAAAACAAATTAGAAATTGTGCCATACTTTCTGTCTTCTCTGGGCAAATTTGAATCACACAGGTGCCTTATTTTCTATGGCTTTTGGCTTTTGCTATTAAGCAGAATCTCTGAAGTTCATTACTGCAGAAATCAAAGTAGCAAATATATAAAAGTTAGTCCAGTGACACCATTCCTCACTTGCTTAAGGTCTCATAAAATCTGTCAAAAGTGATATCAGTATCCAGTGTATTTAGGCCACCTTCTGGATAAGAGGTCTCCATGTTTATATTCAGAAGTATCAATCATTCTAAGTACTAACTCAAGCTTGTCTTTTTAGTAGCAATATTTCCATTTGCAGTAAAGATGTACAGGAGGACTCCTCCAGCTCATGGCTTTTACATCAATGTCAAAATTAGTATAGAAAGCATCAATCAAATACACACAGAAGATGAATTAGGATTTTTTTTTCTAAATAGTGGGTATTAGGGTTTTTGGTAGGCTTTTTAGATCTCTGGAAGGAGGCAAATTGACAGACAGCAGGGTAATTTTCATAACAGATTACAAAAAGTAACAAAATGAGCCTTAGGAATACTATTAGTATATATGAACACAAGCAGAAACTTGTGTTCATAATTTTTATTTATATTATAATTGTTTATAAATTGCTAAGAAGCTTTGCTGTTGATTTGTATATATATATTAATTTATTTATTTAATTGACACACAGTTATGTACAAAGTTACAAGGTTGTTCATGGTTGGGTTTCAGTTATATGATGTTCCAAACCCATTCATTCAGCAGTGCACAATTTGGTTATCAGGTATATCCCTTTACCTACATTCAACACTCAGTTCTTGTCTAGAGTGATCATTTCCAACTATTATTGTCATATTGGTCCCTATACTAAGGACACACTTATGGTAAAGTTCCAACTATTGACCAGTTCCGCCTGGCCAGTCCTCATGGCCCTGATTTCCCTTGAATATTATTCTCATATTGTTTTAATATCCAACTGAGTGCAGTCATTCTGTATCTGTCCCTCTGCTTCTGACTCATTTCATTCAACATGATTCTTTTCATGTCCATCTATTTATAAGCTAATCTCATAACTTCATTTATCTTAACAGCTGTGTAGTCCATTATCTAGATGTGCCGTTGTATTTCATTCTGTTGTCTGTTTTCTCAAAGGCTCAGCTTTTCCCCAAATTCTGGCTATTGTGAATTTGCTGCAATGAATATAGACATACAGATGGTGTTTCTGGTGTGTATTTTGGGGTTCCCAGGGTATATACCCACGTGCTATATTGCTGGGTTAAATGGGATCTCAATTTCTAGTTTTTGAAGGAATGCCAATATTGTTTCCAAAAAGGCTGAACCAGTCGGTATTCCCACCAACAGTGTGTGAGTCTCTATCTCCCAGCATCTGTGCCAGCATGGTTTGCTCTTGCACTTTTGAATGAGTGCCAGTTTCTGTGATGTGAGATGATATCTCATTCTTGTTTTGATTGCATCTCCTTAATGATTACTAATATAGAGCATTTTTAATGTGCCTTTTGGCCATGAAAAAAAGGCTTTTCTATAGTTTCTAAATTTGGAAATCAGAATGGGCTATTTATAATCAGATGTAAAATATTTATTGGATTATCTCCTATGAAGATGGAATCTTAAAGAAACTAATTGTAGTTGTACTCCCTTATCATTAAGTACTCAAATATCTCATGGATAAAAACTAATTTAACTATTTGGGTTATATTTTTGCTCCCATAAATTACCTAGCATTCAAGTTATTAAAAGTAAGAGGTGTCACTGCTATGTTATCTTTCTAATACATAAGAAAACTGGATCTCATATTTAAATACCATCACATTCCAAAGGAACATTATAAATTTACACAGTTCCTCTGTTTCAGATCACATGATCACTTGAATCCCGTTATTAATCGATTTGCTCGAGTGGGCGCTTAGTAATATTTCCATTTGAACCTATCACATGCCAATGTAGCCCATGCCATCTGGTTGATTCAGGAATATGAAGAGCCTCAAACAATTCCTTCAGAGTCTTTACAAGGAAGTCTGACCATCTTGTAGGTGGGCGGCCACGTGATCTTTTGACATCCCGTGGGATCCAGTCAGTAACGGCTCTAGACCAGTGGTCATCTCCCCAAATCGCATTACATGTCCAGCCTATCTGACTTTCGATGCCTTGGAAAACGAGACAGTGTCCCTGATTCTGGAATAGCAATGGAGGTCAGAGCTCCGGATTCCTTCTCTCACTTGAGTGAGGCATGATATTCCAAGCATAGCTCTTTAGATTCCTCTTTGGGAGACCCGAATAGCATTCTCACCCTGCTTTCGTAGGGGCCCAGGTCTCTGAGGCATATGTTAATGCAGGGAGAATGGTGGAGTCAGAGAGATGTGCCCAGAGCCGGAGGTTCTTTGTCCTTTTTAGCTATTTCTTCGATGCCTTTGAAGGCATTCCATGCCGCTCTCGTCCTCCTGTGCAGCTCAGGTTTTAGGTCGTTCATCATGTTGACTTCTCGACCTAGGTACACATAACTGCTTCATTCAGAGATGTCTGATCCATTGAGAGTGAATGGGGCCTCTGGAACTAGTTCATTTTTCATGAACATAATTTTCTTTAGATTCAGCTGTAGACCTATCTTTCCACATTCTCTGTCAAAGTCAGCCACATTTGTGCCGCTTGGCTAATGTTTAGTGTTATTAGAACGATGTCATCATTGAAGCGGGGGGTGGTGTAGTTGCCGACCATCTATCTTCATTCCCATTCCTTCCCATTCTAATTGTCGCATGATGTTCTTGAGGGTGGTGCTGAAGAGAATTGGTGAAATGGTATTACCCTGTTCAACCCCTCTTTTGACATCAATGATCACTTCCCTTGTAGAATGGTTTGATCCTGGTTGTGAATTCGTAATACAGCTCACGAAGGATCTTGATTTATTGGTTTTGAACTCCCTGTTTGGCTAGGGCTTCGATGACCACTTCAGTCTCCACAGAATCAAAGGCTTTCTGTAAATCAATGAACGTGAGACAGAGCGGCATCTTGTATTCTCTACAAACCTCAATGAGCTTGGTTAACGTGTGGATATGGTGGATTTTGCTGAATCCTTTCCGGAAGCCAGCTTGCTCGCATGGTTGTCCTTCATGTAGTGTTCTGCCGATCCTGCTCAGGATGACTCGAGTGAACAGCTTGTAGATGATGGACAACAGGCAGATTGGGCAATAGTTGGTGATGTTGTGAATGTCTCCCTTCTTGAACAGTAGAACTGTCCTGCTAGTTTTCCATTGGGAGGACACCTTGCATTTGGACAGGTAGCATGTTAAGAGCCCAGCTAGTGTATTGATTAGTACTGATGGCAGATTCTTCACATGTTCGGGTCTGACTTTGTCTGGGCCTGGTGCTGTTCCCTTCTTTACCGATGAAATGGAATGTCAGATTTCAGAAGGGAGAATGTTGGGAATGACATATCCATCCTGTGGAATTTGGTATGTGGGCAGGTGTACGTGGTTATCAAAGAGATCTGAGTAGAAATCATGGATAATCTTCTCTATTGCCTTTCTGGAAGATGTGATAGATCTATCAGGGCATCAGAGGGCAGTCATCTTGGTCTTATAGTTAGCGAAGGACAGGTGGGCGGTGTGAATGCTTTTCCCAGCTTCTGCTGCATCTTCTAGTATTTCTGCTCTTCTGTCTTCGAGTTCTTCTTTATAGCTTCTATGCACTGCTTTGCAAGCTTGGACATTAGCATTTGGTCACCTGAGGCTCGCACCTTGCCACGTTGGCAAATGAGCTTGAGAATTTCTGAAGACAGATGTCCTTTCTTTTCTCTCTCTTCTTTCTCTCTCTCTCTCTCTCTCTCTCTCTCTCGGCATTCTTCGCATGTATCTGTTTCAGATAACATGCCCATATCCTATACCCATTTGTATAGTTCGTCTTGCAACAGAAACAGAATGACAACTGAAATCTTGATCGTCTTTATGGGTGTTTATCTTTCCTGACAAAAGTTAATAGCAAAGAATTTTGTATTTCTCTGATAATTCATTCTCTGGAAGTAGATCCTCTCCTAATTTCCTCTAAAGTTTGTGAAATATACTTTAATGTACCTACCACCATACACTCAATAACTGTTAATGATTAGTGTATGTTCTAATAGTATATTACTCAGATTTATATGTGTGTATGTGTGTGAGTATTCAAACATTTATTTGTATCATATATATATATATATTTATGAATATAAGTTTATATATGTACTATAGAATTTATATGTATACATGTAATATATTACATATCTAAACACATATATATGTAGATATGATAATGGACACAGAAATGATATGACTGAACACTATTATTTGTTGAATTGCACCGCATTGTCTTTTAAGGGTGTTTCTGTAAAACAGTCCATAGGTTATCTTTTGCTTCACTTACGTTAATTATCATTGTGTCCACTTTGCACAGCATTGACATTTAATGTGGTTAATGAATTAAAAATTTGTGGGTAATTAGAAAAATAGTATTTGGGAACATTTGTATGCTGATTTTATTTATTTATATTATCAACAAATGTGTATTCACATTTCTGCTCATAGTAAAATCACAATAAATCCAAAATATTTTTGTGTCATTGCTCATAAGCTTCCAGTTAGACATGGCTTTGGCAGATTTTAATCAGTAATCTGATACAGAACATTGAACATGCACTTAGCCTCGTTCCCAGGAAACTAATTGAATCATTAAATTATGGCTATTAGAAAACTCACCAAATGGTATGAATTTAAGTTAGTTGCTACCAAAATTCTAATTTTAGTTCATTTATCATTTCAATAGTTTCCTTCTCATAGAAGCATGAGAAATAGTCAATTAATACACATAACTATATTCCACATAAGAATACCATTAATCTGTAATCCCTGAATCTTTCATTGGAAATAATTAGAATCACTTTGGAACAATAAGTAGTGCTGAGTATATTATAAATAAAATTTTCTTGTGTCCCTTCAAGTAGTTACCCCAAGAAAACATACATGACTGATAATCTTCAATGGTCAGAGATAATTATTTACTATTTATAAACTTTTTTTGTTTATGCCATAATGTTTTCTGTCTAGGAATCATATAACTTTATGATTACAGGTACTAGATGTATTCTGTTTTATCTAATTAAAGAACAATCATTGTATATATTACATCTAATAACTCAATTAACATAGGTGTGTTATGAATTTATGTAAAATAGAAATTCACAGGTTATATTTGAACAGGCATAATTACCCAACCAATGTCTCGTATACTGCCTCTGTTACTTCTTGTCCACCTAGTTTCCCTTTCCTCCAAATTCAAATGCCATGATGTTGCAATTAATAATAATTACTTCTTGTTTTCTTTTTGCTTCTCATTGTTTCTTATCTCTTTTTATGTTTCTCAGATTATTGACTATTGCTGTGAACTCCAGCAAATATATTAGTACCTCCAGAAGTGAAAAAATCACACTATGATTTACAAATATTATTAAATATTATAGTTAATTTACAACTAGTTAGCTTATATTAAATATTATAGTTCATTTACAAATAATGTTAAATATTATAGTACAAATACTACCGCAAATGGTCAGGAGGGCATGAGGTCCCCATGATTGAACCCAGGGATTTGTATGTGCATATCGTTTGTTCTACTACCTGGGTCACAAGCCTCACTTACTTCTGATTTTGTACTCAGGAATCAGTCCTGGTAGTATTTGAGGGACCATGTGGAGTGCTGAGCATTGAATTTGGGTCAGCCACATGCATGCCAAGCACCTTATTTGCTGTAGTATCTTCACAGCCCTTTTCCTAGTGTAATTGACAAAAATTTACTGTAAAATTATCCTCTACGCTTTATCACACTTGATATGCATTTTCAGTAGGGTTTGTATAGAGGAAGAGAGCATTTGTCCATGTGTACATATCATTCTCTGATACAGTTACAAATTTCTTGTAAATAGTTACAGTCATCATTGTATCTCTAGGACATGGAAGAGAACCTAACTTTTAATAAAACACTATAATTATTTTATATATACTGTATTTATAGTTTATAACTATGTAGACTGTTCCTGAATTGAGGAGCTGTATGCGGATATTATAGAAATGTGAAAATCTTTAATTGTTTCTTTGATTTCAGAGAATAGAGAATTGGATGGTTATCTAAAATATGAATTCTGATTTTGGCTCATCTTACAGAACTGCAGTGTAACATATGCTGTGTTATTAATGTCATCTCAAATGTCTCTGTCATCCAAGTCTATAATATTTGGAAAGTTAGAGAGTATGGTGCAATTAAAGGTTATGAACATTGCTGCTCCCTATAGCCATGGCTGGTTAACTCAGTTAGTTAAAGCATAGAGTTAATAAGGTCGGGGTCAAGAGAGTAATAGACTTTGTGGTCCAGTTACCTTTCATTCTATTTCTGGCCAGAAACTAAACACCAAATCCTAGCCTGCCAATTCTCAAAGGCATGCTTTGGCTGAGGAAGATTGGCCTGGAATATATTGATAGATCAGCAGAAATCAGTCTCACTAAGGCAAAGTAGCTTGAGGCAAATATTACACTAGCACAGTCTTATACATTTAGTCATGCATTCAAAATTTCCAGAGCACTAACCTTAGGACCAATACTTTTTTGACCCTGGGGATATAAAATGAGTAACGTCTTTATCTGCTCTGGAAGAGCTCTCAGATTTATTTCTTTAAAGGAGCGTGTCTTATGCCTTCAGACTGCCATAACAGAATATCACAGTTTTATATCTTATAAACAAGAGAAATGTATTTTTTACATTTAGGAGGCTAAAACTTTTAGACCAGTATACCAGCTTGTTCAGGAAAAGTTTCAAACATCTTGGATCCTCACATGGTGTTAGGTGTTGGTAATAGCAACACAATCCCTTAACAAGAGCACCAATGCCATGATCAATGGCTTCACCCCTTGATTTAACCATATAAGAGCCTAAGTCATATGACAATCACATGTAACATAAATACTTCAACATATGAATTTTGGGGGTGGACTTTAAGATCACAGCAGACTTCAAGTTTCCTAGCATTAAATGTATTGATTGAGACAAAGGTTGTAAGGTTTTTTCCTGTCTGATTGCTTAGAAGATATGTTAATTTTGGTCACATTTATTATCCAGAAATATTCCAACATGATCTTTTCCCCTAAATTTTTTTTCTAGATATAAGTAAACAAATCAATAGCTTAATTATTTAGATGATCTTTGTAAACTTTTTGAAACAATCTAGGCAAGTGATGATGAATTGGCAAAATTACTAGTATTTAGAAGCAAGTTGAGTCTTTTTATTGCTTTTCACTAGTGGATGTTCTTAAGTGACCAATAAAATATGCAGAGGGTTGTATATAGTTACGAACTCTTCTTAAGCACAAGATCCAAACTGAGCACTAATGGGAAATAGAATATAAACGTAGTCTTCTAGCAAAACAAGTGTCCAAGTCCACACCAAGTCATACAGTTTATTTACACATAGGAAAAATTAAGAGCTTTGAAAATATAATATATTTTCTTTGAAGTGTACATAGTTATATATTAATTCTGGCATCAATATTTATTCAAGTTGCCTGAAGTATTTTATGGCACCTTTACCCAATAATATATAAAATAAACTAGTGGAAAGGAGAAAAAGAATGCCTCAAACAAAATTAATGTCATTTTTTGAATGAGAAGATAATCTGATTTGGTACCTCCTGTTGCCTAGAAGGAGATAAGGAACAGGACTGACTACAGAGCTGGCATTATCAGATAAAAACTTATCAGCTTTTCACAGTTTTTTTTTCCTGGCATAGAATTTTTGAAAACTTTAGACCTTATCTCAAAGATATACTGCATGGTATCATGATAGTCATTGTATGCTAAAATAAGTTTATAACAAATATGTCTGTTTCCTGACATCAGTGATAAAAATGAAAAGTTTTATGTGCGAATGCAAGATAATAAATCTGAATCAAAAGAAACCAAACTATTATGAATAAAATATTATTTATTCTAGTATTTTAACTTTATTAAAATGAAAGTCAGATTCACCAAACTCATATTGAGTTTGTATTTTATATTTATTTATACTTATACTTAACATAATTTACCTGAGCTAGTTCATTCATAGGAACTGGTTGTTTTTTAGTAAAATTAACAGAGTTTATAGGCTATAAAAATCTGTGAGAGTAAGAGATAACAGTGCAGGGACTCTTGAATATAAGAATAGATTTGCTTCCACCATTTTTGCTCTTACTCATATGAATGAACACATTTTACATTTTTCTATCCTTTAAAGTTTTTTTCCCTAGATAGATTAGCTCTCTCTGTCAGTAAGTTTGTTAAGTTGAAAATAAATGAATGTGTATGATATTCATAGACCACACACCACTGTATTCAAATATAAACATAATCTAGAAGTTTATTATAAGTTAAATATATATGTGTGTAATATATATAGTGTATGTAATTATAAAATAGTATATGATATATTAATATTCTAAAATTCATTGTGATTATCAATATGTTATATATAATATATATTACCAAACACATACGTAGATACATACAGATATGTATGTGTTTGTGCACACAAATATATATGTATATGCATGCAATATATGCATAAATAGTTAAATTTTATTACAGAGTTGTCTAGTTTGTCAGTCCAGCAACTATGTGCTGACTGGGCATGCATGGCAATTCAAAATATAGTCTTTGAGCCAGGAGTAATTCCTGAGTGCAGAACCAAGAGTAACCCCCTGAGAAATTCTGATGTAACCCCCAAAACACGAATATGTGTGTGCATGTGTTCACTTTGTGCGCCAGATAAAGAGTAGTGAGGATAGTGCACTTACCTTACAATTAGTTCACCCAGATTCTATCCCCAGAATCCCATGTTTCCTGAGCTCCATTTGAAATAATTTCTGAGCAAAGAGCCACCAGTCAACTAAAGTACCTTTACATCCCATCCACCCAAATAAAACAAAATATATAGTTAAAGGAGTATCAATAAGTATCCAAAATTATCCAAATTGGGACTGGAGTGATAGGGCAGTAGGTAGGGCATTTGCCTTGCACGTTGCCGACCCAGGTTCGATCATAGGCATCCCATATGTTCCCCCTGAGCACTGCCAAGAGTAATGCCTGTGTGCAGAACCAGGACAAACCCCTGAGCATTGCATGGGTTTTTTTGTGACCCAAAAAAAAACAAAAACAAAAAAGTCTTAATGAAAAATTAAGAAGCGGGCCGGCGATAGCCCAGCGGGTAGGGCATTTGCCTTTTGCACGGCCGGCCTGTGCCGGCCCGGGTTCTATCTCCGGCATCCCATATGGTCCCCGAGCACCGCCAGGGGTAATTCCCAGTGCAGAGCCAGGAGAAACCCCTGAGCATCGCCGGGTGTGACCCAAAATGCAAAAAAAAAAAAATAATTAAGAAGCACTATCTAGATAGCACCTTACAGCCTATTAAGTGGAAATAAGACAAATGGATTATTTTATATACTACCTAAAAGAAGAGATACATCACATATGAGTGACATTTATACAAGGATTTAAAACCATTGTTTTATATCTTTATAGTGAATAGTTTATTCAACTCAGAGGTGAGAATGGGTGAGGAAACTAAATGGCTTTTGATAATTTTTAAAATATATTTATAGAGTTGTATTTGTATACTTTTTTTTGCAAAACAGAAATAAGCTTTTAAAATCTGTCAGTAGTTCAGGAGAACAGAACATAACTATAAAAAGTGTGGTAAAAATCTTAATTTTAAGTTTTGGCTTTAATAAACTGAAGACAAGTTGATAAAAAATGTTCACTCTTACACAGACTAGCAGTTTTGGTTGTCAGAGCAACATATACATTTTTGAGAACTGAGTGATCTAATGGAATTGCTGACACTAAGTGATATACAACAACAATATGTGAGAGGAATCAGAGGGTGGTAATTCCACCCACACCCGCATACAAATAGCATTTTATGTATAAAAATGTTTATTAGGCATCAAACCTGAGAGAAAATGAGGGTGTTTAAAAGCATCTGTTACCTTTTAAGATGATATAAGTTAGATAGCTAAAAAGTGCAATTCAGAAACTGTACTGGAAATACATTCTCAGATTTTAATTTTTATTTGTCATAATAATTGCTTTTAATTCTAGAACTCTAGATACTCAAATTTTAATCTTGTAGCTTGCTTTTTAAAAATGAGTTTGAGGATCACGAATAGACTAGGGCAAAAAATGTGTGCGCTCAGGTCAAGGTTCTGGAAAGGACTTGATACAAAAATAAACATATTTTCTTGTATATATATTTTATATTGTATTAGTGAATAAATCTAACAAACAGTACACACCTAAGGGCTATTAAATGCTCAAATGTGTTGGTGGTCCCTAGAGAAAATCTCCTTTAATAAAGTCAAATATGGACAAATCTTAGCTCTAACATATCTTAACCTTAAACTTCCATACTGTTCTAATTCAATTTCTTAATCAATCAGAATGAGCAAGCAGGAGAAGCAGAAGGAGATAGTATATAGCCTCTATGGCAATTGTAGGTACTAATTAAAGTAATAAATTTAAACTATACAGTTATGACAGCTGTTCTTTTGATGTTTATATTGTTATATAAAAGTTTTGTCACTCTTATTTCCAAACTCTTGTTATGGCTGTATTTTTTATCTTAAAAACTTTGTCACAATTATTTCCAAACTTTGTCATGAGACATCTTCAATTGCACAAAGGAAGGAGTTACAGAAGTACAGTGCATAAAATTAAAAAAGTAGATAATTTATTCTAACCGGGAAATATAGAATATAAAATATGTGGAGAAATTCAATTCTGTCTTCACCTTCTACCCTTTTAATTTTATGTCCCGATAACCTTTATAGCAAATTAATTATTAAATTAATAATTGAGAGGAGAAATTTTCCCGCACTGAAGCAAAGCTTGATCCTGCAGATTGAATATGTTTAGAAAGTTCCAGGCAATAGTGATGACAAAAACACACACCTCTAGGCATATTGATACTTTTATACTTTGAAGGCCAGTGATTTTTTTTTAAATGGAAACAAATAAATATTTGGCCTATAGGCCAGAAAGAGTATCTAGAAAGTTGAATTTTCTGTTTCTGTTTGAGATCAAAAGTTATTTGTGGTTTTAATTAAGGGAACAAGACTACCTAGCAAATGTCTTTAAGCAACAGGCAGTAACAAATGAGGCTGGATATGAAGCAATAAGGACGGTGATAATGGCGGTAGGCTATAAAGTATACCTAAAGACACTGAAATAAATTATTTTGAAATCTTGCTTGCATAACAAATATTTCTGTAGGTTTAAGTTTGTCTTCTGAATATCAAAGCAGTACAAATATGAATTTTAGCATCACCTCTGCTATTTTCATGGATGATGAATAAATGAATTTAGAGAGTTTGGATTACTTGTATTCTTATTTCCTCTAGTGTAAGTCTTGGAATAAACACTAATATTTTTGCCATGCATACTTATATACATATGCACACCCTCTTCTATGAGACAAATCATTATTTGTTCATTTAATGAATGTTCTCTTATAGCAGGTGCAAATACATCTAATAAAAACTTAAAGTAGTTCCAATAGATGAAAAGTTAGTATGTATACTAGTGATTTCTTAAATGTTTCCAAATCTTAAATAACACATAAGAAAAATTGCAAAGAATAAAAAATGGGTAGAATTACAATTGCATATATATATCTTCACCAATTCTATATCAAATAAGTTCTCTTAAGGGAAAAACATATTTTAGTTTTATTCTGTAATATAATTAATACAAGCAAAAAGACAAATGCGACCAGATGTTTAAATGACACTAAAATTTTAACTCTAATAATACTGATATTATGTTAATTCCAAATCAGAATAATTAAGTGTTAACTTTACTCTTCTCAAAATTATTAGGTTTTAGATTTTCTCAACTTCATCCAGAGGAGATATGGGCTATTTTAATTTATCATCATTCTCATAAAACGTGGTTTACAGATAAACAAAAACAAAGAATGATATAAAATACTGATATAAAATAATTTGCTTACCCTGAATTTTATTTGGTGGGGACTTAACCTATGCTTATTTGCAGTACTTTTAAATGGCAAATTATTGCTTTTGCAAGTTTTCAGATCAGAGCAGGCATCTAATTTGAACAAAGAGATAAAAAAAGTAGTTTATGTTTGCTTTTAAAGCCTTTATCTTGTATCTAGATGGAAGTAACCTAAAATTGTGTCTGGAATTATTCACCTTTTAAAAGGCAATGCAAGTCAATACAAACAAGGACATTTTAGCTAGAAACTGAAATTAACCTTCAGAAATGTTTTGCAGTCCAGATGTGAGTTGCTCCATAGCTGCAGCATAGTGGTATCACTTAACAGAGTCAATGGTTTCCTATGCCAATCAAAAGTATGTTTTAACTGAACTAAAATAAATACATGTTTAATCACTAAAAAAAATAAATAAATAAATTGTCAACTAAAAAAAAGTACTTCACAGAAAAAAAAAAGTATACAGTGTGAGGGGATCCTCACCCTCTTTTTGATGTGCTTGATACACTGATTTCTTCTGCTCAAGAAGCCAAAGTAGCCAACCCCATCAAAAAAATGGGGAGAAGAAATGAACAGCAGCTTCCAAAAAAGAAGAAATTCGAATGGCCAAAAGGCATATGAAAAGTGCTCTTCATCTTTAATCATCAGTGAGATGCAAGTCAAAACAACAATGAGATACCATCTCACCCCACAGAGACTGGCACACATCCAAAACAGCAAGAACAACCGGTACTGGCGTGGATGTGGGGAAAAAGGGACTCTCATCCACTGCTGGTGGGAGTGCCGACTGGTCCAGCCCTTTTGGAAAACAATATGGGCATTCCTCCGAAAGCTAGATATTGAACTCCCATTTGATCCAGCAATAGCACTCCTGGGAATATACCCTAGAGACCGAAAAACACTGAGCAGAAACACTATCTTTACTTCTTTATTCATCTCTGCGCTATTCACTATAGCTAGAATCTGGAAACAACCTAAATGCCCGAGAACAGAGGACTGGCTAAAGAAACTGTGGTTCATCTACACTATGGAATACTATGCGGCTGTCAGAAAGGATGAAATTATGAAATTTACCTGCAAATGGATGGACATGGAGTCTATCATGCTGAGTGAAATTAGTCAGAAGGAAAAGGACAGATATAGAATGACTGCATTCATTAATAGGATATAGATACCAGTGTTTTAATAAATATGAGAAATGGTAATGGCAGATTAAAACTCACCACTGAATATACACAAAGAGACTTAAGTGATAAACTCTAAATATCTGCAGGGCTAGCCACAATGTATAAAATAAGAGGGAGAGAGATGCAGAGACAGAGAGAGAGATAGAGAGAGAAAGAGAGGAAACTGGGGTACCTGCTATTAAGGCGGGTGGGGGACGGGAAGGGAGGGGTACATTGGTGGTGGAAATGGGGCACTGGTGGAGGGATGGGTGCTGGAATACTGTATTACCAAGAACCAATTATGAACACCTTTGTAATTATATGTTTCACAGTGGTATAATAAAAAATTAAAAAAAAAAGAAGCCAAAGTACTTTGAAAAACATCTTTTTACTCTTAAGGAATGTTACTGTGAAACAGATGTTATACGGTAAATGCATTCATACTGAAACTTGCAGTTAAACGTATGAATCAACAATTTTTATTGAACTTTTACTCTCATTCATATATAGAAATCTATAAATATATGTCTAAGATACTTGTTAACTATAGAGCAGCTGCTTTGTATATAGGAGCGCTGGGTTTATTTCCTGGGCACTGTTACAAGCAAACCCAAGCACTATGGGTATGTGGCCCAGATGACACAAAAATATCTATAAATAAATAACGGAGAATAATGCTTACACTTTCATAGACAGAGAAGAGAATACAGATTTATATTTCTAACATGTCCTTGTCATGGATTTTAAGCTAATTTTGCAGTTTTCATTTATAAATCACTGTATGAGGTACATTAATTCTAACAAAAGTTTGACATTTCAGATGCATTATTTTATTACTATTCAATAATGGTTTCTCTTAGCACTCTTAACATTCATTTACTTTTTCCACCCATATTTATATTTTACCATAAAGCTTTTATAAAGATTTCATTAAAATAGCTTAGAATTTCAATGTTTTCTTTTTATAAAACATTTTATACACAGCAGAAATAGGAATGTCTTCTTTAAAACTAAAAGAATGATGTTTGTATTCCCTAAATAGTGTTAAGCTCAAAAAACATATCATCAAACTTGTAAACATACAGTTAGATATAAATGTACATGATACTTATCTATTCTTCTATCATACTTCTTTTGAAAAAAAACAAAAAATACAAAATAATCAATATTGCGTTCTGACCATTGCAAACTAAATAGAACCCTTAGTTGAGTCTTAAATGGATCTCCTTAATGTCTGTCTATGATTTTCATTTATAAATATTAAATCTTACTTATTTATAAATATAGAGATTTGGGGAAATAAAATATCCCTAGGGTCTACATTATAATGGTTTCCACTGTGGAGCTTTAGATTCCTTTAAGAGTTAAATCAATATTACATGATTTAAAGATATATTATATCTATAAAATTGAAATTTACACAATTGATAGAGTTTCTTAGACACTTGATAGACACACTTGATGGAAAATTTCAACTACTCTTATTTTATGAAGCCTACAAATGTATCTTTTAGCCCATGATTGAGAACATTTTATGAAGGTGGAAGATGTCTAGTGAAAAAAGGTGCTAACCCAAAGCTTTAAAACTCTTATTTCTGTAGTTTAGGGTTCCTGACTCACAGAAAACATATATTTCATTTTCCCAAATTACCCTCCTTTGCTGAATTTCATCCATTAACATGCTTTGTACATACAGAACTAGCATTCTCACTCAAATGTAATCTATTACACATACACTATTTATTTTAAAATTTGGAGTAAATTGGGAGAGATTTAGGATGTTTTATCAAAGGCTGCACCCTGAAACACTCACTGAAAGCTCACCCCAGCATCTAGTGGTTCTCAGTGGTTTACCAGGAGATCTACAAGTAAAAGAAAAGCTTCAAGCTAGAATGAGTGGGTGTTCACAGAGCCAGCACACTGAACATATGCAGACACTGGACGATAGATAGAAAAATGTCATCCTACTGAAACGAACAAAACATGTGGTTTGATAAAATAAAACTGCATCTACATAAGTTTGCAATGTAAAATGACTAGATGATTATTTTATTGAAACATGAGAAATTCTACCTTGAAATATCTTGTGATAAAATGTCACCGTGGTAGAGAATAAAGGTATTCAGATCCACTAAGCTGTCCTGAGATTTCATTATTACAGGAGTGCCACAAAAATTATCCTTATAAAGGAAAATGATTTCTCCCCTAAGAGGAAAAACACCTAATGAATCTTCTTATGAAGAATACAGAAATTTTTACATTCTACAATAGGTGATTTAAACACCTATATTTATAAAGTACTTTTATCAGGCAATATATATGTTAGAAATTAGCTGTTCTTCCAGTTGTAAAACCTTGACATTGACTATAATTGAGGAGGTTAGTGTCGGTGTGTTCATAAGTACTACCTGTCATTTGAAATATGACAGTGCTGTAACTGCAGGACCTTGGGGATGCTTGTGTGTTGGCACTGCCATCTGACTGCCTTGGAAGCTGTCAGACAGCCTTCTTAATGCCTCCGACCCTGAGATAATTAACATGGCCCTAGAGGCTTCTGTCTTTTTCATTTGCACACTTGTTGTTTAATAAGATGTTTTCTGCTAGCTCTGCTTTCCTCTGATGTAAAAATTTGCCTTTAAGGAGAACGGTACTTGAGTTCATTAAGTTTTTTTTGTTATGGGCACTGCCGCTTCTATATAATGTGCCTATATTAAAATCTTATTATTTTTCTGCAAATTAAAACAATCCTGATATTAGGTGTTTAATTTTAATTTGACTCCTATAAATGCATTTTACAATGGTAAATGACCATTCATGAAGCAAATGACCTATCTGAATTATAGGTCCTCACTTTGGTAGTCT
This sequence comes from Cryptotis parvus, assembly GCA_021461705.1. Classification (NCBI taxonomy): domain Eukaryota; kingdom Metazoa; phylum Chordata; class Mammalia; order Eulipotyphla; family Soricidae; genus Cryptotis; species Cryptotis parvus. The sequence goes on from JAJIBD010001689.1 coordinate 279,070, forward strand.
TCTTATGTAGCATAGAGACTAGTCAATGTAATAGGAGCCAAAATACAAGCAACTTTAAAAGGTTCTGAGGAAGATTTAAAGGAGTTTTAGCTTATATAGAATCAAGGGCAAAGCCAAGAGTTAAAACAAACTGCTTCTACTTCTGCCTTTGATGTAAGTTATTGACTTGCAATTAGCATTGTGTAGAAAGTGCAAAATTAGTTTACAAATTCTGTATAACTCTTTGTGAATAGGGTTTAAGTAACTTAATGGGAAATCTTAAGTGTAATAGAACAAATCTTTAATGTAAGAAAGCATAAAATTGCATCGTTGACTATTAGTAAGTTGTGATGCTGTTGGATGTATTTAAGCTCTGTTCATTAAAAATAAAATAAGAAAAAATAGTGTAAATGTTTTGAAGTATATGACCTTGGCTATATCCCTGCACTGTGTGGTCTTCTGTTTACTACTGGGTGCAAACCTTGAGCTTGTAAAGGCCCCATTCAGGGCTGTGACACCTCTGAATAGGACCTTAAAGAAAAACAAAAGCAAAGCAGACTAAAAATATTTATGTGATTCTATATTGCTTGTTGAGCTACTTATTTAAATACAGTCAATGAATATGATCTTAGAAAAAAGTCACTGGAGACTCTTAAATCTCTACTGAGCTATTTGAGCCCACTGTATAGGGAATTATCAATATTTTCCCACAGACCACACATCATGCCCATACACCTGTGTTCCTATGAAATGTGATAGACTATCTGCTAGAGGAGTATGCCAGGTTTTGAGATATCAATCAGCCACAAAGCAGCCTAGTGCCGTGGGAGCAGGCCTCTGATGATCTGTTGAGTCTGGACCTTGAGAATAACTGCAGTTGTGGTGCATGAGTTTTACAGGACTCTGAGAGTCTGTTGGGGGCGGGCGAGGACCATAACCTGCCCCCTTCCAGGATGCCCCATCAGACTATCACAGGGTGAGCGGGGAGCAGCTTAGTTCTGTTCCTGTGTGCAGGGGTGCCCACCCAGGGATGCCAGATGTTGGGGATGTCGCTGTGGTCCCCAACAGTGCTGGGAAATGAGTCCCCTAAACGAGTTCCCTTCTACCTCCGAATCCGGCAGGGAATGGATGAAGACTCAGGAATCCGATGGAGTTTTGAAAGGCTTTACTTATCACAGGTTCAGGCATACAAATCAGCAATAGGAAAAACCCTGTGCTTAGGATTCCCGGTTAGAACCCCAGCCATGTGTAGGCCAAGATGGCGGCACCACGTGTAAAGGCCATGTAGAGAGGAGACAAAGACAAGATTCCCAAGGAGAGTGCGAGCCCCAAAAGAGAGCCCAAAAAGAGAGGAAGCAGGCTGGTTTTATACCCCTACAACTCAGACCTCCCACTATTATGGGAAGCAGGAAGGGTCAAATGCCCTTAGGTAATTTCTCCCAGCATCTCACCTAGGCTCTATTATATGCTAATGTTTTGAGCCAAGATTTGCCTGGAAATGCCTTTATAGGGTAGAGAAGGGGTTTCTGAGATGGCATGCCTCTGTACCAAAGATTAATACTAATGCCAGTTAAATATTTCTCCAAGCCTTCACAAGAGTCTCATCTACTTCACGGTAGTTTTTATTTTAGTTGTCTTTGAGTTATCAGGGAGCCCTGCTTGCTTGCTTGGAGGCAAACAGCATTTCTCTCTGGTCTAATTACTTAAGAGATCCAACGTGGCCAGGCAAATATGTGGATAAGATCTAGCTAGTCCTACGATGATTGTGTAGCATGAGAGAATATTTATACCAGCCAGTACAGAATACATGGTCAGATAAACTGCCACATTTAAACTACATCCCCCACCCCCATCTGCAAAGTGATTTGCAGGAAGCAATCCAGGGCAGATACAGAGGCTTTTAGGCTTTTAGGTATCCTGTAACACCCTGTACCTGGATTTTGGCTGACAGCAACAGCAGCAATTCTGGGCGAGCCCACCAGACCTTTCCTGAGAGAACCGAGGTTGGCAAAGGGGTCCCAGCTTCATCTCCATGGAAAGCCTGGTAAATTGACCACAGAGTTCTCCATACCTGGACTTGAACTTGACTTCTGTCTTGGATAGAGCTCTGATGAATTGTGGAGTCCTGATCTGAGAATGGCTGTGGTTGTGGTTGCATGACAATTTCCACCAAATAGAGGTTGAGATAGATGTTGTTCATATATGTAGTGGTGATGTGTCTAGAGTTGACAGTAGACACTGTTCTGGAAAACCATAAAGCGAGTCCAATAACAGAATCAGCCAGGTTCCCAATCAACAACCCAGAAAAAAAAACCATGACTTTATCAATACCATTCAGTTATATGGGCTGTACTGATCAATATAATTGATGCTGGCTAAGGATACAGGCAAAAGGATGGGAAAAAGGGGTTGGTGGGAAATGCGAGTCTCTGGTGCTGGTGGGGGCACATTGGTGAGGGATTGATACTGAATGACAAATCTTTCTAACAACTGTATTGTGAAAACTTTGTAAATCAAGGTGTTTAATTAAACAAAAGAAGGAAAAATATTTATGTTAAAGATTTACTATCTTTAACATAGTAAAAGATAGTTAAAGTAATTTGGAACCTATCTATATCTCTATATCACTCTATCTAAACATTTATATACATAATATATATGTTTTGTTTCTCCACTGTCATAGATTTTAAAATAAATTTGAAATACATTTAAATAAATATATAATATAAAATAAAGTACAAATAATCAGAGGTTTCCGGACTCTAGGGTAAAAGTAGAAAAACCAAAGAGCAAAAGCAAAAAAAAAAATCAAGGAAAGTATAACTTCCTCATAGAAAATAAATATTAATGAAATAAATATTTAAAAATCAGTAAAATTAATGCACATTATAACTCACACTTACTGAATGTTTACTAATATCAGTTACTGTCCCACTTCCTGTTTATTACCTACCAATAATTAAAGAAGTTAATATTATTAGTATTTCCTTTATACAGATAAGGAATTCAGGCACAGGAAGTTTCAGAAAATTACCTCAAATCATGTAGACAATAAGAGACAATTTAGCATATATCTATAATAAAATTTTTTAAGATAGAATTGCCATAATGAAAAATATTAGGTTAAAGAATGGCTGGGTTTTTTATGGGTATGCATTTACTTCATTCACCCCTGAGCTTCTCAGAAGTGATCCCTGAGCACAAAAAATCATTAACCATAAATCATCAATCATAAATCATTAATTAAAAAATCACAAGATGTTAATGAAGGGGGCAGAGAGATAATAGAGTGAATAGGGCATTTGTCTTCAAGAAGCAACTTGTATTCAATCCCTAGCACAATATATTGTCCCCTGAGCTTCTCAGAAGTGATCCCTGAGCACAAAGTCAGGACTAAGTCTTGAACACTAAGATGGGTGATCCTGTCAAAAGAAAAAGTGATGAATAAATATATAACTATATTGCATATGTCATTTCCAAGTCCCATATGATTTCATATATATGTATGATGCCACTTCCTACTCACAATTTCATCAGTGCTAATGTATTTTTTGATGGTCTTGTTTACAGAAAATCTGTGTGAACTATGTATGTCTCAAAAGTTACTATATAGCACAGTAGAGTTATGATAGAGGGAAAACTAGATTTGAGTTGGCATATAAGCAAGCTTAAAAACAAAAGTGGATTTTAAAATAGCTATAAGTATTAGCAAATTTAGATGTGTATAGCAAAGAATAGGATGAAGAAAATTCGGCATGGAGAAATAGTGCTCGTGTGCAAGAGCATGTGAAGGTCATCAAGCCAGCAGGTCAGGATGCTCTAGGAGATAGATTACAGAGATTAGATGTGATGAACCTGCATTACACTTTGCCTTTCCCCTACTTCAGCTCCTTGTTTGTAAAAGTTGCCTAATAAAGATAAAAATCATATGGGGAAGAGGGGCTATATGTAGCTTAGAGATCTAATTCCTTACAACAATGAGTGTATTCAAACTACTGAAAGACTGGAAAGAGCTGTTGAGAAGTATTTGATGAGCTCAACCAGGAAAATAAGTCCGTGGTTTGGAGTGCATGCCTGGCAAGCAGGAGCCATAGGGATTCATTCCACTCTCCCAACACGTTCCCTAAGCAACATTCGGAGCAACTTCTGTGTTCTGAGCCAGCTGTAGCCCCACTAAATTTGATCACCACCCCCAAAATAAGGTAAAAGAACATGGCTTAAAGAAATTTAGCAATGATTTCTTTGCCTAACAAAAATAGTATTACATACTTTTATATTCACTAGTGCCTTATGCAGATTCAAAAATATATTCCCAGACTTCCAGAATTACTTTGAATATAATTAAGACTGCAGAGCACTGGTCCCACTATAGACTGACCAAATCTGAATTTCTATGGCACTCTGAGGTGTCTACACTTAAATAAGTCTCCTAGTCTCTTCAAGTGCACATGATTTACTTACTAAATCCATTTATGCCATCACTTATTTAGATTGGGCAGGTGAAGCAGGTAGCCCTCCGTAAATGGTAACTAATTAAAGATGGACTGATATTTAACAAATTCTGTAGGCCAGTAATTTGAAAAGTATAAATATTTTTTAAATTTTTTCACTTCATTCATGGTAAAATGCAACAGAGTAAGTAAATGTTAAAAATCTTAATTAGAATCAAATGCCACTAAATTAGTTTTCAATGTTTTGTTCTCCTCAGTCTTACCTTGTGATTTTCTCTCACTCTAATGTATTTTCTTACCATATTTTCTATTAACATGTATCCATTTTATATTTATCACTTCTTAAATGATAAAAATAATTGCTATTTCAGACAGTAAAGAATATTATAAATTAAAAATCAAAATTACTTCCAATCTGTGATTTTTTTGCTTTGTTTGCTGAGAACATAGAACATTCTGTTACATGATGTGTAAGTTTTGATTAACTATCTAAAATATTTTCAATATTATAATGTTTACCTAGTGTTCTATTGAGCAATGTTATATTTTTGTTTCTAATTAGTATTTCAGTATAGTATAAAGTATTTCACTTTATACTATAGAGCAGTGACATCCACATAAATTCCCTTAAATGCTTTCAATTTTCTCTTGGTCTTAAGTTGTGTTTTCTCTTTATTTCTATAGAATTGAGACTCACACATATACTCTGTTTCCCACTTTTGTCCACTATTTATTCATAGCTATTATCTTCAAGTACAGAAGCACACCTGATAACACACTCGAGAATCTTGCTCAGGTCTTCATTGTCATTAATTCAAGGCTGACTCATAGTATAGTGACTCATAGCTTTTTAAAGATTCAGGTAAATTAATACTTAGGGCCAAAAATCAAGATAAGTCACAGTGACAGGTCAGTAGTTGCCTTGATGGCATTGGGCAAAAGTGGCTTTGTGAGATGATCAAACAATGTGATTGCTATAACTGTCATTGGACGGTGTTTCCCAGTTTCAACTAAGAAAGTGTCATACTTCCGTAAAAACCAGAAAATATAGACTGCAATAAAAGTATTAGACTTTTAGCACCTATTCAAATGTCCCCTATGCAATCTAGCTTTTTAGTGCATCAGTGACAACTGTCAAGATCTACTAAGAATTAAGGCTTATCCACAAGGTATATATAAAAGTGTATAAGACTGGAACCACAGTTTTAAGATATTATCTTACAATTCTCTTGATTCAGTTATTCCCTTACAATACTCTCATTCAAGATATTCCCTTACAATTCAAGATATTGCCTTACAATTCTCTTGATTCAATTATTTCTACTATTGACTCAGTTGTATCCAAATTTCCCTGACCCAAGACAAAACTCTAAGGCTTCACGAAGGGGAATTCTGTGTCTAAATACCTTAATCTTAAGTCAGCATCCTGATTGTACTCCTTTAAGTCAGCATCCTGACTGTACTCCTAGGTTTATTGTCCTGTTTTGAAGAATCCTGTTTGCTGTTGTGTATGCCCTATCATCGAAAGTGAGCAAGCAGTTGTATTTGTATTGACATAGAAGAAAGCTTGCTTAATTGGGCCCATAATACACATCCAAATCTACAGGGTTCTCCACATGCTCAACAAAATCAAAACGTGTCAATAAATGAAGTACATATACTATAGTAACAGTAGTGTTAATAGTAGTAATGCTGGTAGTGGTGGTGGTGGTGGTGGTTTGGGAGCCTTTGGAAGGGAGAATGAAAAGTCAAACTAAACATTTCTTGGTGTGTTGAAAATGTCTTATTGTTTACTGGATCATGTAGATTTATTAGAGGAGGAAAATAGTTTCGGATAAGGTAGGTTATGTTAGAAAAGAGGCTGAAAGAAGGAGAGAGCAGTATAGGAGTTGTGTAAGGACAAAAGAGCCTAACATTAATTGCTTTGTTAGTTTTATTAGTGCATAATGAACTTTGTCCAGTCTTCTTGGTAGGGGTAAAATAAAGAAAGTGTAGGCTTTTTAAAAACTATTTTATTATATAACCATGAGATAGAAAAATACAAATATGTTCATGTTGGATTTTGGTCATAGAGTGTTCCAGCACCCATCCCTCCACCAGTGGAAATTTCAACCACCACAGATGTCCCTGATTCCCTCCCCTCTCCACTAGTCTGCCTCTATGGCAAGTTCTTTATCTTTTTTCTCTCTTTTCTTTCTCATCTGTCTCTCTTAATTCTGTTACACAATTATAGATTGCAATACATACATTTAGAGGTTATCATGTGTATATTCTTGCCTGTTGTCAATGCTCAGTGTTATCCCTTTCGGCAATTATTAGCACACTGTTCCCTTCTCTGTCTTACCTAACCTCTGACTTCACACGTTTGTAAGATTCTACCTTTGTGGTAGATTCTACCTTTGACAAGATCTCTGTTTGTTTGCCTGACCTTGTATATTGGTATATAATATGAATATATATATCATATATAAATCATGCAAATAAATGCAGTCATTCTATATCTGTATTTTTCCTTCTGGATCCTCTTCATGTCCATCCATTTACAGGCAAATTTCATAACTTCATTTTTCCTTTCAGCTTCATAATATTCCATTGTGTAGATGTGCCAAAGTTTCTTTATCCAGTCATCAGTTCTCGGCACTCTTGTTGTTGTTTCCAGATTCTGCCTATTGTGAATAGTGCTGCTATGAACATAAAAGTGCGGAGGGTGTTTCTGCTATGTGTTTTTGGCTTCCCAGGGTATATTTCAAGAGTGGTATAGCTGGGTCAAATGGGAGCTCAATTTCTAGTCCTTGGAGGAATGTCCATATTGTTTTCCAAAAGGCTGTACCTGTAGACATTCCCACCAACAATGGATAAGAGTCCCCTTTTCCTCCACATCCATGCCAGCACCTGTTGTTCTTGCTCTTTTGGGTATGCACCAGCCTCTGTGGTGTGATATCATATCTCATTGTCATTTTGATTTGCATCACTCTGATGATTAATGATGATGAGCATTTTTTTCATATGTCTTTTGGTCATTCAAATTTCTTCCTTGTTGAAGTATCTGTTCAATTCTTCTCCCCATTTTTTGATGGGTTTGGCTGTTTACTTCTTGTAAAGTTCTACCAGTAACTGATATATCCTGGATATTAACCCCTTATCATATGGGTATTGGGTGAATATTCTTTTCCATTCTTTGGACTCTCTCTGTATCTTTGCCGTTTCTTTTGAGGTGAAAAAAAATTTTAGTTTCATGTAGTCTCATATGTTTATCTTTGATTCTAGTTGCTTTCTTAGTGGCGTTTCATCTTTGAAGATGCCTTTAGCTTCAATGTCGTGGAGGGGTTTTCCTATGTTTTCCTCAATGTACTTTGTACCCTACCACTGTACTATAGGTATCTCTTGTTTCTAGGAGCTTTTTGGTAGAGTGTAGGGTTCTCTAGGTATAATATTATGTCATCTGCAAATAGCGATAGCTTGACTTCTGCCTTGCCTATCTGGATGCACTTAAGTCCTTTTCTTCTCTGATTGCTATGGCAAGTAGTTCCAGTACTATATTGAATAGAAGTGGTGAGAGTGGGCAACCTTGTCTTGTCCCAATCTTAGGGGAAGGCTTTCAGGTTTTCTTTCTGCTTTTTTGGTCACACCCGGGAGATGCTCAGGGGTTATTCCTGGCTCTTCACAGAATTGCTCCTGGTGGTGCTCAGGGGACCATATGGGATGCCAGGGATCGAACTTGGGTCAGCTGCATGCAAGGCAAATGCCCTACCCACTGTGCTATTGCTTCGGCCCGGCTTTCAGTTTTTCTTCATTGAGAATGATACTCGCTGTGGGCTTTTGGTAGATGGCTTGGCCTATGTTGAAAGTTTCCTTCAATTCCCATTTTATGGAGGGTTTTTATCATGAATGGTTGTGGGATCTTGTCAAATGCTTTCTCTGCATCTATAGATAAGATCATATGGTTTTTATTTTTTTCTCTTATTGATATGATGTACTATATTGATTGACTTGCTTTTAAAATAGATTATTTGTTCAAACTTGACAAATAGCTTGGAGTGTAGGAATGAAGGAATTTTTTAAATTCTCATTTATATTAAAACTAAACAATTTAGTCTGAAAATCTAAACACATGAAAGTTACAAAGGGTGCTAACAATAATTGTCTTGAGACAAGCGATATAAATTGTCACTATTGAAATCAGAACCATGGCAATCTCATCCACAGGTGACTGAAATATGTTGTCAAAATAAACAAAGCTCTGTTAGATGAATTAATCATATGTGATGATGAACTAAAAACATTTTCATTGCAATTTAAACTACTTATATTCTTTTTTAAAGAAAGACACTAATGCTCTTCTATACAGGTATCTTATAATGTTATACATTTTTAAATGATTTGCATAGAGTTCCTAGATTTTTTAATTTTATATATGGTATATTTTTATGCAAATAATTTTATAATTTACTGTCATGCATTATAAAAGTCATGTAACATCCTATTCTACTTGATGTTCTTTGTACTTTCATATTTTGATCATGCAAATGATTTTATTTGTTCTGAATATTATGGGGAGGTGAAAGAGAAGAAAGCAGTGTATATAGCTCTGACCATAAGACATTCTGTAAATTGTTTACTGAGTTCTAAATTTAGTAACAAAAATATAAAAACCATATTCTATTCTCAATGTGTCATTTAAAATTTAAAATCAACCTGATATATATTATATGTTCTTTCTTTCATCTATATAGTCATAATTCTTTAATTTCTTTAATTTTATAATATCTATATAAGATTATAAATTATATTCTCTACTGATGGTATTATTTTTTTAATTAATTTGCTGGCAACTCCTGGCAATGCTAAGAAGTTGCTCCTGGTCCTGCATTTAAGAACAACTCCTGGTAATTCATGGGGCACATACAGAATCCCAGGGTTCCAAGTCAGGTGTGCTGTGTTCAAGACAGCACCCTCCCCTGTACTATCTTTCCAGCCATCTGATAATACTAAATGTTTTAGTTTTGCTTTGCAAATCTATGTAAACTTGCAAATTGTATTTATGTTCATGAGTAAAAATGCACACTACACACACACACATAGAGCTTTAGGTCTTTTATGAAATTTAGGTCAGCCTGCTGATTTAAGTATCATTATTTAGATATTTCAGAGACCTTAATTTACCATGTCCAAATCTAAATTCTTAATTTCTTCCAAACTACTCATCTCACATTATATCATTTCTGAATGATATAATAAGAAATCCATCCAAACCTCAGAAACTCCTTAAGTAATCACATGTCTTCCCATTGTTCATGGATTTGATTGAGTAGACACCAGTATCATCTCCATTTGTTGAGAATGAGGTCCATTATTGTTACTGTTTTTGGCATATCGAATACACCACGGGTAGTTTGGCTCTGGCCTAGGGGACTTTGTCTTTTTGTATGTCAGACCTTCAATCACTCAGAGCCCATGGGGCCGAGTCCTGGGTGTAGACAAGCCTGTCTCCTGTCTGCCACCTGCTGACACATCTGGGCACCACAGCCACACCTGAAGCACCTCGAAGGGCAGGTTCCTTAAGTAATGGAATATAGTTACTGTTTTTTTCCTCTCATAACCATTACTCTGTACTTTTCATGAGAGGAAAATATGATTTTCAGCATTATTATAGTGCTTATTTCAGCAGCATCATCTGTTGGTATAACGGACAAATCATGAATCAAAATTTTATGCATATTTTAGACATATAATTGAACTTATCCACTTAAACTGCTTCTAGTCTTGCAGTATCTTTATCACTGTTCTAAAATTCTTTGAGACTGAATACTGTAAAGCAGTAATCAGAAGACTTTATTCTTCTCCCTGCCCCATCTCAATTCCTACTTCTGAATGTGCTGGCATTTCTCTAATATCATTTTAACCTCTAGAGTAAAAGTAATTTTTAACTATAACATTATGTTCTATCAGAGAATCAACTGATATGCTAACTGGGAATTGTTTTACACACAGTAGTTTTGTTAAACTGTAGAGTCTTTCATTTATAAACCAATTTCTAAAAACCAAAATAATAATCAGTCTATATGAAAAATATTCATTCTTTTGTTTTTTTGTTTTTTCAATATATAAAATATTAATTCTTTGCTAAGATAGGCTTAACCCCATATGAAAAAAACATGCATCAGCTCATATTCCAAAAAATGTTCATGGCTGGGCACACATCAAGTATTTGTAGATTCAGTGTCTGCATGCCAATGCATATTTACAATACATTTTTATTCATCCTCTTTTCTACCTTAATTTTTCTGTCAGCTTGGAAAGTTTCACTTTATTCATGCCATGGCCTTATTTTCTGCAACTGCCTCTTGGAATACATTATTATCAATGTTTTTGCATATCGTGGCTATAGGACTTTTTAGTCTGAAAATTTACTTTTCATGCTGATGCTGTTTTTTTTTCTAGCTCTAGTATATGGAATACCTTATTAAGAAAAGTTGAGAACTCCACTGTTCTCTTGGTAATTTTTATCCTTAATAATTTTTAACATATATTCATCATAATTAGTAATTTTTGAGCTGTAATATTTTGATCTATAGGAAAGTCTTTATTTTGGGGTCAGAGAGAATATAATGAGTAGAGACCTTGCCTTGAACATGACTAACCTGATTCAATTACAAGTACTGAAAATGGTCCCCAGACTACTTCCAAGAGTGATCCCTGAGCAAAGATATATGAGTGAGTCCCAAGCACAACCAGGTAGGTATGTTCACCCCTTAAAAAATGAGAGAGTAGCACTTCATAATTTCAAGTGAATGAAAATGAATGAAATAATTTTTACAAAAGAAAGAATGAAAATAAAATAATTTTCTCTATCCAGATGTTGAGACCATGCTCAAAAGTTGTTTTTAAAAATATATGTTTTCAGAATGTCTAAGAATTTTCTTAAGAGAGACTTCTTTGTTATATTCCAAATAATGTTTAAATATCAACTAGTTCAGACTAATTTGAAATTTTTGAAAGACAGTATCATATAAAAGTTGCAATTCAAGTGAGTTCTAGTAATCTCTACTTGTATTGAATTCAAAATAGGATTTTCTGAAAAGTCCCAGGGATGCTCAGAGGTTACTGAGCATATCAATATCATCAACACTGAGTTAACTATCTTTAGTTATAAGGTTTCCATATATCATTTTTACTTGTTTACTCAATTGCAGTATAGTTTTGGTAAGGTACTTCTCTTATCCCTTCCATATTATGTGCACATGTAATCTCTTAAAATGTATATATACATATATATGGGTGTATATACACATGCATACGTATAGTAGTATATTTAAAAATGTCTCCATTTCTCTCTCCTCATCTCCAGCTTGAGAATGTTGTTCAATTTTGCTTCTGTTACCTGAGTGCTCACATGTATTTAAATATTTAGACCCTTATTATACTTTTTTAGGGATCTCATTATCTGCCTTGTGTTTCTTAGGGAGTCACTGCATCTGTTAGTGGTTACTAATTAATCATAAAATATTTTTGAGTTACCATATAAAACTAAATTAAACACTCAATAATCACATATAATCTAAAGTCTATAAAAATGATTGACATCAATGACAAATGCGTGTATTTGTCATTGTTTGCTTTTAGGACAAAACTTTTGATATCTATGAGCATTATTGCAATTCTAGCTTGTGCTGCTGAGTTCCAAATGACAAGTAGTTTGGTGACTATTAAATGAGAGCATCCATTACATGAAAGTTCTAGATATTTGGAATTTCTAGGATCACCTTAACATGAAATAGGTGCCATGGTTCTATTATATAGAAATGTATGTATGTGCAGAGAATGGGGCCAGGCATTTGTTCACTGAAGGTTAATTAAGAGACTATACAATATTATGCTTATATCACTATCACTATCTTCCCGTTGATCATCTATTTGCTAGAGCGGGCACCAGTAATATCTCCATGCTTATATAATTACTATTTTCTGTTAAACCATGTAGTTTGGTTAAATCTTCAAGTAACATTGAGAGATAATTTTGGAAGTATCAATGTTTAGCACGTAACAGGTTTTAGCTTTTTTTTTTGGGGGCTCACACTAGTTCATGCTCAAGGGCTACTCCTTGCTCTGCACTCAGGAATTACTCCTGTCAGTGCTTGGGGAACCATATGGGAGGCTGAGGATTGAACCTGAGTTGCAGAGTGCAAGGCAACCACCCTACCCGCTGTACTATCGCTCCGGCCCAGGTTTTAACATTTTTGATCATTTTTGCACTTCTGTATTAATGATCTTGTTACTTAAATTGTTGTCTTCATTATGGTGCTTTTTTTTTTTGGTGGACTACTCTTGAGTAATTCTCTCTTTCTTTTTTTTGGGTCACACCTGGCGACGCTGAGGGGTTACTCCTTACTTTTTCATTCAGGGAACTACTCCTGGCGGTGCTCAGGGGACCATATGGGTTCCCGGGATCAAACCTCGGCTGGTCGCGTGTGTAAGACAAATGTCCTATCCACAGTGTTATCGCTCCGCCCCTGTCTTGAGTAATTCTAATGACATAAAGTCAAGGAGTCTTCTCTCTGATTAGTTTGGTATTGAATAGTATGTATTTTTCTTTTTTATTGGTAGTTAGCTATTTACAGATATTTTTGTATAGTTTTTATTTCATCCAAGAACTCAAGCTTTGACAACTTTTCTCCCAACATAAAACCAATAAATAAGACCTCTTGTACTTTATTTCTTTTTTCCCTTTTGTAAAACCCATTTTCCATTAAAACCTCTAGAATTTTTCTTTTCCATAAAAGTACAAAATTACAGAGCTATATAAATGAGTCTTATTTTTAATTTTTTGCTTTTGTTTTTTGGGACATAACTGATACTCAATAATGAGTAAAGTTTATTCCCAGTGCTGTGCCGTACTACTGGGGTCACTACTGACAGTGCTCTAAGGACAATGAATGTGACCAAGAATAAACTAGGATCAGCAGATAACAATGTCAGTGTCTTAATCCCTGTTCCATCTCTCAGGCTGAATCTTATTTATACTGTACAACTCTCTTTGTGCATATTCCGTCTGAAGACATGAGTGCCAGATTGCAAAAAAAAAATTAATTCTATTTAGTATTTTTTTTTCCTCATCCATTGTTAGTAACTCCTAGAATTTCTGTCAAGTCATGGAACTTGCTGATATTTTTACAGTCCAATATACAGCTATTATTATTCCTAACATGGAGAAAAATCTCCTTAAGTTGTTTCTTTTTTTAGTTTATTTTTATTTGTTACGAATTAGGTGTTTACCAGTATCCAAGTTATTTTTGTCAAAAATAGAACAGATAGAGATTGTGACCTACTTTCAGTGTAGCAGGTTAGCCTTCTGCAGTTTCATGCATGTTGGTGTGAACAGGATAGTCTTGCATTATAGATAAAGAAGGATACCGCTCAAGGCATTGTAGGCAGAATGAGCACCAGCATATTTATGTCACTTACCTTGCCCTTAAGTCCCTAGGTTGATGTTCAAACATTTGAAGAGGGAAATCTTAAGCTTAGAGACTGGACTCTTACAAAAGACGTGAAGGTTGCATGACCTCTGCTCCAGAGATATTGCCTTTGTCTTTTGAAGCTATAAGCAACTTGCCATTTTGAAACTCAGTATGAAAACTCTACTAATATTTCTGAAGTATTTTGCTATTCAAGCATCCTTGGCTAGATATTTAAAAATAAAAACAATTATTACCTTCCTTTTGTAAGATGTGAACTAAAATACTTGATTTTATTCTTTCATTTTTATATTTTGGTTATCTTGTATTCATGTGTATTTATACATATTAAAGTTTTATATGCCTGGTTATTTTTGTAATCATGTTCCTTTTGAGGGTGAGTTTGGCAGGGCAAGGTGAGGGTACTTAGAAACTTGGAGATTTTATATTTTTTGAGGGGGTGTCACTTCCGGTGATGCTCAGGGCTTACTCTTGACTCTGTATGCAGGAATTAATCTTGATAATGCTTGGGTAACATAAGGATGCTAATATGTTATATGTTTGGTCACATGCTAGGCAAGTCTTCTACCCACTGTACTCTCTCCAGCCTCACTCTGCAGGTGATTTTTAAGAACTAGCTTCTTTTCTATTGAATAATACCTATTATAGTTTCTTGAGTACTTGGGTCACTATCACCGTCACGATCTTACCATTCATCATCTATTTGCTAGAGCAGGTACCAGTAATATCTCCATATGTCCTATCTCATGCTAGTAGAACCCAAAGGCATCCGCTTGCTCCAGGAACATAAAGAGCCTCAAACCATTATATTAGGACATGGGAATGACCTAATATAAATGTCACTGGTATTTAGCATATCAAATACAACACGAGCAGCTTGCCAGGCTTGCCGTGCGGGTGGCATACGCTAGAGCATTATCTGTTTTTATAGTATGAGGAATGCCCATTACAGAAAAAGCTTCTAGCAGCTGAGTTATGACTGCGTCAGCTCTTTCAGATGGGGCGGTTGTAGCCCACTGGAAATGAGAATAAGTATCTATAGAATGATGTACATTTTTGGTTTTACCAAAAGAAGGTATAATCGTAACATCCATTTGCCAAATGTGATTAACTGTCAACCTTCTGGGGTTGGTTCCAAGAGGCAAAGGTGGTATATTAATTGCCTGACACATAGGGCACTGCTTTATTATAGCTTTTACTTGAGACCAATGAAGTGCATTTTTTTTTTGCTTAATGCACGAGCATTTTGATGATGCAAACTATGGGAAGCTTCTGCAGTTACTACTAAAGCCACAAGTTTATCAGCTTGATCATTGCCACATGTTAAAGGACCAGGCAAATTAGTGTGAGCCCTTATGTGGACAATATATAAAGGATGAATATGAGCACAAAGCAATTGCTGCAATGTGGCAAACAATGTTAATAGTTCAGACTGTTTTAAAGGTAAAGAGACAGTATAAATATTTTGTACAGTCCAAGCTGCATATTGTGAATCAGTGACTATATTAAGAGGATCTGAATAATTCTGCAATAAAGAAATAATAGCAAATAACTCATTATTTTGCACTGATTGATAATGCTACGTCTGTCATATTATGTTTGGAATAAGGTTTGAGATTCTAAGTTCCCATAAGAATCTGATGACAACATGTTGTACATTCAAATAAAGAATTTCCCATCCTGTTTTCTTAGGAGCCAGTGAAGGACTTTTGCCTAAAGACCTGGTAAGGGAGAAGTGAATTTAGATTTTTTTAGAAAAGAAAACCTTCTTTGGGGGTAAAAGTGAAGTAAGCATATCCAAAAAATTTGTTTCTTTATAACAAAAATGCCAAAAGTGTCAAAATCTAACTTTTCAGAATTCTGAAAGGCAATCTGAGAGTTTCTAACAATTCAAAAAAACGTTATTTAATAGAAACAGCTGAATTTCAATACAATTGACAAGCTTTATAGCATCTTCATTAGGGCTGTTCTCACCTGTCTCTACAAGAACTGTAAAGTCTTGAAATCATGAGTCCCGCATCAACAATGAAGGTGTGAGTCCAGCAGGGAGTTTGAACAACCTCCTCCCCCTAGTGCAACAGCTACAGAGAATCCTGATTTGATCTTCCTGACCATCCCTGGGACCTTGCAATATCGGGGGAGGGAGGTTGTTTTTTTTTTTGGGGTAACACCTGGCATTTCTCAGGGGTTACTTCTGACTTTGCACTCAGTAATTACCTGGCATTGCTCAGTGGAACATATGGGATGCCGTGAATTGAACCTGGGTCGGACACATGCAAGGCAAATGTCCTACCCACTGGACTATTGTTCCGTCCTCCTATTTTGTTCTTCTTTGCTTTTTTTTTTTTTAGATTCACTCACAATCCAATTGCTTTAACCGGTCTTTTCACTAGGAATATTGTTCAGAAACAATCAGTGGTAGTTGCTTAAAATTAAAATTGCCCAAAGAAGCAATAACACTTGGATATTGGGCAGACAAAAGGTGGTCAAAAGAATTAAAAGATAAAGCTGAAGATGAGAAGTTGATTGATGGATTGGGGTAATCCTAATATATTTCTGGGAACATGGAAGGCCATGCATACATATGTAGAGAGCTGCATGCAGGCCAAAATTGCCTGACAAGAACTTAAACTTTCACATGTTGCTGGCTTTGCGTTTCTCTGAAGCAGAAAGGAAGGTTGATATACTCTAACCATCTACTTGAGGACTGAAAGAATGACCCAACCTGCCCATTCTGATCGATTAAGTCTGAGAACTATCTTATTTTCTGGCCTTAAGAAAATTGTCTTGTAATTAATAGATGACCACCAAGCAAACAAAGCAGCAATATCAGTAGTCTGGCATG
The DNA here is from genome assembly GCA_021461705.1 of Cryptotis parvus. NCBI lineage: Eukaryota > Metazoa > Chordata > Mammalia > Eulipotyphla > Soricidae > Cryptotis > Cryptotis parvus. The sequence goes on from JAJIBD010001689.1 coordinate 295,818, forward strand.
ATGTACAATGTCAACTTTATACATTTAGTTGCAACATTATATCATTTAAAAGATTCAATTTTCAATAAAATATTAAAACTTGCAAAGAATGAGGCAGAGATTTGATCTTTGTAAGGTATCTGATTTAGTAAGAAAATAGCATCATGAACTGATTTAGTCATTGTTCCCTTACAGAAAAAAAAAATTAATGTAGCTAATGCCCCATCTAAACATCAACTTTTATAAAGGTAGTGTTAAGTTTAATCTAAGACTAGAGACTTAGATACATGGGGCAGAGCTGCTCCTGGCTCTCCCTGTTCCCAGCTGACCATGAGGTGCCCAGGAGGGAAGGCAGATTCTAGCCCTGGCCCGCCATGCCAGCAGAGCCTCACAAGAAGCCAGAGGATCCCCCACATCATGAGGGGGTTATCTCTCTCTCTCTCTGTATGTATGTATTTATTTATGTATGTATGTATGTATGTATCTATCTATCATCTATCTATATGTGTATAAACATATATGCATATATATAAATATATATAATCCTAGGAATATACAATTGGTATAGAAGTAAAATATTTCCTAGTAATAGTACATATATATCGGATATATGTATATACATGAAACAAGCAATATGAATAGAGTAATCAAATAAATGTATTTGCACAGCACTCAAATATAAGATTTATTATCAGAAAAATTTGATTTCTATACCCCTTGTATATTCCTAGGGTTGCACAATAATTTATTGGAATGGAGTTTTCAAGTGGAAAAAAGTTTAAAAATCAATGAACATGAGCATCATTCCTGAACAGTGAATCTCTTAATTTGATCCATTTTATTTATTTTATTGTATTTATGTAGCATATTTGTTTTCAATAGTGTTAGGTTTTATAATTTTGATCTACAGTGTCACCACAACTTATTTACAATGAATGTGTCCTTGATCTTCAACCATTGTCATTACTCCTCCTTTATCTCAGACTCCCCTCACCATAACTCTACTACTTGGAAATCTCAGTTTTACCGTAAGGGTAATAAAGAGTTTAACTTCATTTGATAGTGCCCCTTCCTTTATTGTCTCTAGACTACAGGTGAGTGAGGTCATTGTTATTTGTCCTATTCCTTATGATTTATTTCACTTTACTTGATGTGCTCCAGTTCAACCCAAGTTGTATCTATCAGCGTAGTTATAGTTTTATTACAGCTACTTAGAAGTACTTTGTATTTATGAATATTCTTTATCCATTCATCTGTCACTAGACCTATGGGTTGTTTTCATACTATGCCTATTTTACTAAGTTGTTTAGATGTGTAGTTATCTTATTTTTGATTTTTAGGTCATGCCTATTCTCAGGGCTTATTCCTGATTATGTGCTCAGGACCTCTCTAAGCAGTGCTAGGAACCTTTATATGGTTTTAGGAATGGAACTGGGGTTGACGATATTCAAGATAAGAGTATATACTCCTTTTACCTCTTTTGCTTACTGCATATGATATTAATGCTAAGAAGTGGAATCATGGATTATACAGAAGGCCTACTTTTATTTTCTTACCTTAAGCTGTCTCCAATATGTTTTCCATATATGCTTAGCTAGGTGACATTCCATGAAAACGGTTTCTGTATTCACCAGAATTCCTTAATTTTAGAACTTTTCTTTGCAGTCTAAATAGAAAGAAATTCAAGTAATCAAGACCGGTTTATTTGATGTTTGACAATTTATTTATTTTACTATTTCATATTTTATTATAAAAATCAAACAGAGCACAATGCATTTTTTGTATTCTCTCTTGCTGTTTAATCATATACCAGTTTAATAATACATCCACAGCTCTTTTTATTGTAGCTGGTAACATGACAAATATTGGATGAATTCAGGATAAATACATACTTGTTTCTTATACTTATATGGATATGATTCATCTTTCTTTAAGGGATAATTATTACACCTAATAATAAGCTCATTACCATTAGAAAAGTAGCAAGTAGCAATGAAGTAGAAGAAATGAAGTAGAAGAAAAGAAAAAGTCGAAGAAAAAAAAATGACATGAAACGTTGAGAATACGTAAATTGAAACTTTTCAGACATTACACAACACAGCTTAAATAATTTAACTAAAAGGTGGATGTTGAAAAATAGAATTTTAAGAAACGAACAAAAACCCATAGTACCTTTGAGAGCAAATTTTAAATCAAAGTCACAGATTTAGAGAAAATTTAGACTCACATTTTCATATATATATTGAAATATATATACTAATGTCTTATAAATATATGTGAAATAAATATATTTCATATATATGTTATATATATACAAAACACTTTACATTTTAGATTTCCTTCTCTTTTAAATGAGTTATATTTCATTACTGAATATATTACCCAGTTTGTTTATATATTCATAACTTTATAACCATTTGGGTTGCTTTCATGTGAAAATGCTGCTATAAACACATATGCAAAAATAGCCCTTTGAGACACTGCTTCCAATTCTCTGGGGCATTTACTTAGAAATGGAATTGGTGTCTCAAAATGTGATTGTCAATTTGAGGTTCTGGCACATTGTTTACTGCAGTGATTGTACCATTTTACACCCACAACCAAAATGTGTACAAGGACTCACATTTCTTTATATCTTAACAGCACTCAAAGTTTCCTGTTCTGGAAGAAATAACAAACACCTAGTAATAAGTGTTATGTGATATATATATATATATATATATATATATATATATATATATATATATATACTTTTATTTTTTAATTTTATTTATTAATCTTTTATTGAGTCACAGTAAGATACACAGTGACAAAGTTCACGATTGGGTTTCAGTCATAATTTCCCAACATCTTTGACCAGTGTATATTTCTTCTATCTTACTTTTTAGCTCACTGATTCAGTCTTTGACTTTAGCTATTGTGCAGTTGAATCTTTCTATTGTGTTGTTTTTTTGTTGTTTGTTGGTTTATAAATTTCAACTGAATTATTATTTGGTTCAGTGATTTCTGATGGGATATTCTCACACTTTCTCTACTGTTGTTGAAATTCTCTTAATTGATATCCTAATTCAGTGAACATATTTTGGATCACTATTTAGAAATATTCAATTGGAAATTTAGATAGTTGGTGTGCTTGGGATTCTTCCCAGGAATTTGTCTACTCCTAATGCAGATAAATCACTTCATTTCTACATAATACCTGACATGAGGGCCAGGAGCAAGGGTTCATGTTTTCGCATACTTGTGTAGTAATTGTTTATTTTTTCTTGCAGATTTCCAGGGAAGAAATTGATGTTGATTCTGAGTTTGTGTGGGTTGTTGGTTTCTGGTAGTTTATGGTCACGAGTGATCTAGATCAGTGATAGCAGAGTTCTAGTAAGCCTGGATGATGACCCAGCTTTTGCATTTTTTTAATATCAAATTCAAGTGAGTTTGGACAATAAAAACAGACTGTTATGAGTGCTCCAAAATCGTGATGTAACTGAAAGTTTGTGACTTTATTGGGGAATTTGTACTTGTAAGCACCTGACAGCAAACATAGTAAGTGTGCTGTAGTGTGAAGTTGTGAGCTGCAAAGCCTCTGAGATTTCCTGAGAGATAAGGCTACGGTGCTTACCTAGCATGCGGCTGTGGTGGTCACAAACCTGGTTTAAATTCCAGCACCAAAATATCGTCCTCTAAATATGGGAGCTGTGATCCCTTTAAGAGACCAAGTGTAGCCACTGAACACCACCAGATGTGACTGAGAAACTAAGATAATCCTAAAATAAAAACAGAAACCTATGAAGCCAAACTTAAGCATGTACAAGCTGCAACCAAAGGTTCAAAATCAGAGGTTCCCTCGAGCATCTGGGTTACAAATTTGAGCAGGTCTGGGCAGGACTGGGAGACTGAGTTCCTTGTGTAACAGACTCTTGTATGTTGAGTTTGAACTAGCCTATAGGGATATCTTAGACTCAAAATTACTAGCACCTGGGATCATCTGTGCACCGAGTTTGAGCAGGCTTAGATGGAGACCAAGTATTCTCATGGACCTTGTGATCGTTCTGTGCCAGATACAGATGATCTGGGAGCAAGTTTTAATAAAAAATTGTTTAAGGGCTTATTTGTACACCAAATCATATGGGTCAGCTGATGGACACCAAATGTTTGAAATTGAGGATATCATCTGCTTATTGTAATTCATTGTATTGTTCATTGTAATTAGCACAGACCTGGAGGGAGGCTTATAGATAGAAATGGTTAGTGTCAGATATGAACCAAATTTGAACCAGTTTAGTGGAGAGTAGTCATAAGAGTATCTTGGATCTCAGTGCAAAGCATGTTTTTTCTGTGGCTGGCTGGGAACATTGCAACCAATAAGCATTCCCTTCCTACCAGATTATTATTTAGGAGGCATGTGGAGAGTTTTCTAATTGTAGGGACATCACTTTTTATTAAGTGTGGACAAAAAAGAACCAGTATCTGCTGATTTGCTAGGCTTAAACAGTTATGGCATTTCTCAGCTCTAGGCCTGCTATCAACTGTGGGGGGGTGTAGTTCACATCTGGAATTTACACTTAGCTTCAATTACTTAAGAAGTAATAGCAAAATAATTAAAATTTTGTAAGATCACTAAGATAATACCAGCTCATGTATCTGATCCATGTTTTAGTTTGAGAGTTTCTTGTTTCCTTTGTCATGGTTGGAAATCCCTCCCCATCCATACCATAACCCATTTCTTACCTTTGAATGGTACCTGAAAAGTAGTAAAGCAATTAGGTTCTTGCCTTGCACATAGCCAACCTGGGTTATATCCCCAGCATCCCTTTTGGTGTCCCAAAAATTGCCAGTTGTGAATCCTGAGTGCAGAGTCAGGAGTAACCCCTAAGCAACACACCACAAGTGTGACCCAAAAAGCAAAAAAAAAAAAAAAATATTATTTATTGTATCTTTTTGCTCCAGAGAGGCCCTTCTTCCTTCATTCCTTCCTCCTTCCCTTCCTCCTTCCCTCTCTCCCTCCTCCTCCCTCCCTCCCTTCCCTCCTTCCCTCCTTCCCTTCCTTCCTTCCTTCCTTCCTTCCTTCCTTCTTCCTTCCTTCCTTCCCTCCCTTCCTTCCTTCCTTCCTTCCTTCCTTCCTTCCTTCCTTCCTTCCTTCCTTCCTTCCTTCCTTCCTTCCTTCCTTCCTTCCTTCCTTCCTTCCTTCCTTCCTTCCTGCCTTCTTCCTGCCTTCCTGCCTGCCTGCCTGCCTTGCTGCCTTCCTTCCTGCCTTCCTTCCTGCCTTCCTTCCTGACTTCCTTCCTAAGTTCCTTCCTGACTTCCTTCCTGACTTCCTTACTCTATACCCGGTGCTAAGGGCTAATTCCTTACTCTATGTTCAGACCTAAATCTTTGTAGTGCCCAGAAGACCATATGCAATACCAGAGGGTTGAGATTGGTCCAGTCTCGTTTAAGGCAATCAGGTTAACCTCTAAACTATGTTTTACTCCTAGTGTTTTCTTCTTGGCTTAGGCATTCCTCTGACCCTAATCTGTCTCTGTACTTTGCCTATGTATTTTATTGTGAAAAATTTTATTATTCTGGGTTTCCAGTATGTATTAGTACATCAAACAAGTTTATGTAAAGATATTTCTGAGACTGCAGGAGCATTCAAACACAGATTCCTCTTATTTGGCTATGTTAGCCCCACTTAAGCAAAATATTTATTCTTTTTTATTTTAGGAGGGCTTGGGATACGCTCCCAAATAATGTTCAATAAAGAGTAGATGGTTAAATGTCCAAGACTAGCAAAGGAGTTCTATTGTGTCATCAGTATTGAAGACAGCTAAGGCAACAGAAGTCACTGGTGCTCAGTAATCCAGGTGGTGACAAGGTTTAAACATGAGTAGTTTGGAATGCCAGAAAATATTTATGACTGCTGAGTTATCTCCTCAAGATTCATGAAAATGTATCCTTGAGAGTTTATGAAACATTATTAAAAATGAACCATATGTTAAGACATTTAAAAAGTTTAATAAATTTAGGTGTTCAAATCATACAAAACATACTATCTCTACAATACAATAAAATTGGAAATCAATAACAAGGGATTATAGAAAAATAAATATGTGGGAATTAAGCTATACTTACCTAAAAAATGGATCAATAAAATGAGTGTAAGGTAAGTTCAGATGCATCCTGAGAATTAAAATGAAAATACAACTGTTCAAACTTACAAGATAACAATGTATAGGGAAATTTATTGCAATAAATGTCTATTTAAAAAAAGGAGAAAGTGGGAAATAGGGATCATATAACTAGTATGTGCTTGCCTTCCTTGTGTTTGACCCTGTTTATATCCCTGATACTCTCGGATACCCCAGGTCCCATCCAGGAGTGTTCCCTGAGCACAGTGGCAGGGATAAGTGCTAAGCAAGCCAAATGTGACCCAGACATACCCCCAAATTCTTAAAATCCTATTTTAAGAAATGGAATAAACTATAGCTCAGGCAACCAGAATGGAAAATAAAGGTTAAAGTGGAAATAGACAAAATGTATTAGAAAAATGGACAACATTTAAAGCTTGGTTCTTTATAAAAATAAGCAAAATATTCACAATAGCCAGAATCTGGAAACAACCTGAGAGTCTGAGAACAGATGACTGGTTTAAAAAAACTCACTGTATCACTGTCTTCCCATTTATCATCGATTTGCTCGAGTGGGCACCAGTAACATCTCCATATGTCCTGTCTCATGCAAGTAGAGCCCAAGGGCATCTGCTTGCTCCAGGAACATAAAGAGCCTCCAACCATTTAGCAGGTCATGGGAATGAGGTCTATAATTGTTACTGGTATTTGGCATATCAAATACGACACGGGTAGCTTGCCAGGCTCTGCCGTGCGGGTAGCATACTCTTGTAGTCATCTCAAAATCCAGCATTTATTGATGAACCCAGCGGCTGATTGCAGCCACGCAGCTGGGCTATAATAGGCTGGTCTGCTGGGTGGAGTTCTGATGAGGGGGAAGTCCGAATGAGGAAAATGGAGGGCCTCATGGAGTGGGGGGTTGTCTGGCTTGTTGCGAGGCTCTGCTGGGGTCGCAGGCCAGGGCTAGAACCTGCCATCCCTCCCGGGGCGCCTCATGAGCAACTGGGCACAGGGAGAGCAAGTAGCAGCTCTGCCCCATGTCTGCGAGTCTCTGGATCAGCATACCTGGGCCGGATTAAAAAAAAACTGCTGCAGAGTGGATCTCGATGAGCCGGGCTTGTTTTCAAGCTCAAGGGACAGAAAATCAGGGATTGTCTCACAACTGCTCCCCAATACACACACATATACTTACACAGAAATGTCTATAAAAAACTATGCTACATATATACAATGGAATATTATGTAGCTCTTAGGAAAAAATGAAGTCATGAAATTTGCATATAAATTGATGGACATGGAGAGTATCATGTTGAGTAGAATTAGACAAAGGGAGAAGGGCAGTTATGTAATGACTGCCTTCATTTGTGTGATATAAAATATTATGAGGCTAATATCCAAGGTCAACCCCAACAGGGGGTAGTAGGACTTGTCAATGTTTGGAATCTACCACAAGTGTGTCGGAGACAGAATTTAAGGAAAAAAGGTACCAGTTTGCCAGTAGTTGGAAATGGTAATGTTAGACTACAACTGAGCATAGAAAGTAGGTAAAAGTGTATACATGCTAACTCCTCAGTGAATGTACTGCAAACCACGCTATGCATAAGAAGAGAAAATAGAATAAAAGTATATGTCATAGAGGCAGGCATTGGTGATGGGGCGGGAAACTTGAACATTGTTTATGGAAAATGTACAGTGGTAGAGGGTGGGTGCTGGAACAGTGTATGACTAAAACTCAATCACGAGCAGCTTTGTAATTGTCTATCTCACGGTGATATAATAAAACCACTGTATCACTGTCTTCCCGTTCATCATCAATTTGCTCGAGCGGGCACCAGTAACATCTCCATATGACCTGTCTCATGCAAGTAGAGCTCAATGGCACCTGCTTGCTCCAGGAACATAAAGGGCCTCAAAACCATTCCATCAGGTCATGGGAATGAGGTCTACAATTGTTACTGGTATCTGGCATATCAAATACGACACCGGTAGCTTGCCAGGCTCTGCCGTGATATAATAAAATACAAAAATAAATAAATAGAAAAGATTAGCAATATTGTGACAATCACATATTTAAAATTAAATAGATAAAATCTTTCACACAGATTATAACAAATGGAAATTATAATGACTATATAATGAAAATTAAAAAAAAAAACATAATAAGCTTTTAAAAAAATACCCCCAAATGAACTCATCAGTGAAATCTTTCAAACATACAAGGAAGAGTTAATTATGTAAAGAATTGAAATCTTTTAAATCTTCCCAAAATTTCAAGGGAAGTGATAACTCCCAGTTTTCTGTTAGTGTCTGTAATGCTTAATTTGTCAGTATTCCCTGATTTATAATCACTTAATGATCTCAAAAAAGAAAAGAAAACAATATTTATAATGAATATGGAATTAAAAATCATTCACAAACTGACGGGATGCCGCTGGGGACCCCAACAGTGTCAGGACAGAAGTTCTCTTCTACCTCTGATAACGCTGGGGAACAGATGAAAACACACGAGTCTGGCGCAGTTCCAAAAAGGCTTTTAATAGTACAAAAGCTCTTCCACAGCAATCCAATATAATGAACGAACTCTAGCTCTGGTCCAAACTTAGACCATACAAAAGAGCCTAAGTCTCCCACCGAAGAGAGAGGATCTCACCAGAGATGAATCCTACCCAAAAAAGGGAGCAAAGGCCAAGAGGCCTCAAGTCAGTCCCTTTATATACACCAAATCCAATTTGTGACAGGGAGGGTCATGTCAACAAAGAACCCTAAACAGATTGTAGAAGAATGGTGTCATACCCTGTTACAGGTATAAACAAAGGTTAGCCAAGGACTAATCTCTTCTTCTGAGATTATCTCTTATGTAAAACAGGAGAGAGAGAAAAAGAGATAGAGAGAGAAAGAGAGAGAGAGCTGGTATAAAGTAATACATCTTCATTTCATGAGCTTCATGTAATCTAGATGGTACCCACATATCCTTCTTGTTTGTTTTCTGCACCAGGATGATTCTGGGTATCTTGTTCTCCATATACTGAAAGGATCACACTAGCCTGCTTGAGAGAAAACTAGTATGATCCTTCCGTTAATTTTCCTATAGTCTCAACATAACCAGGGTGGTAGTCTCCTGGTAAATTCTAACTGTCCCACTCTGCGAACAGTGGGTATAAAGAGGAGCTTTGCCCAATCTAGAAAACATAAAAGTCTTAGTAGATATATAAGTCAGAAGTTATTCAGAGTCAAGGTGACTTCTGTATCTGTCACACCCTCTAGCAGTGTTTACATAGAAGAGAGATCTCATTAGAATGAAACTTGACTTAAGTAGATTAAGCTGTGAGTGGGCAAAACAGCAAAGTTCCCAAACTAGCTAAACCTGACATCCAACAATAAACTAATTCCCATGACTAACAACAGTTATCCACTTTAGATGTTGAAATGTTGAAACAACATAAGGCTGTTTCAACATCGAAAGTGGATGACTGGTTCCACACATAAATAAAACAAAGAAAATAATAATATGATTATAGTAATAGATGTACAAAAATAATCTGAGAAAACTGAACAGTTTTATTTGATGTCAAGCTTTAACTAGGAATAATATGAAACATCCTGCACCTGTCAATGATAATTATTGGCAAGCTCTTAGGTTTTCCTCAAATATGTACTAACAGATACCAATTATCTGCTCTCTTCACTTTGAGCATGGTTCTGGAAGTTCTAGCCAGAATAATTAGGAATGAAACAATATCAAAGGCATCCCAAGTTGGTACAGAAACTGTAAAATGTTCTCCGTTCTCAGGTAACGTATCTTTGTAAGTATTAAGAATTAAAATGATGGTACTTTAATTAATGAGGGAGTTACAACTGGGGGTGATAGAATTTTCTGATGATTATAATACAAATTAGTATTTCTATTAAAGCACTACAAACTGTACCTTGAATAGCTGACTGCTATCATTTGTGAATTATATTTCAAAATGAATTCTGAGATCAGAACTCAGAGATCTGAATTCAATGTAAAGAATGGATTAAAAAGGAAAAGAAATGATTTCTGGCTGTTAAAGAAAGATACTTTTATGTTTAAAAAACATGATGTAAATATCAAATCACTAGGACATTTAAAGTCTATTTAAAATCAGAATGAATCTGGATTTTTCACCTATACACAAAAAGTTGACTTGTAATCATTTAAGTGTGATTAAAATGTGAAGTTAAATTATGCAAATGAGACAAGTAAATCTCCCAGGGGGAGTAGAAAGTAAACTGGGCATCTATGTAATTTCTAGAAAACAAAAGTATATGCTGAAACTGATAGCTCCATTCTGATTTCAGTTGAAATCCGGATTAAAAATGTTTTATTTCTGGGGCGGAGTGATAGCCCAGAGGGTAGAGCGTTTGCCTTGCATGCAGCCGGCCCATGCGGCCGGATTCAATCCCGGCATCCCATATGGTCCCCAAGCACCGCCAGGAGTAATTCCCTGAGTGCAGAGCCAGGAGTAACCCCTGAGCATTGCCGGGTGTGACCCAAAAAAGCAAAAAAAAAAAAAAAAGTTTTATTTCTTCCTGTGAAATTTTATACTTGAAATGTGGATATTTTACTGCCTCAGTGTTTTGGAAAGATTTCTTTTTCCATTTGGGGGACATACCCAGCTGTGTACAAGAGTCACTCCTGATGGTGCTCAGGTGATGCTTTGCACTACTAGGGTTTCAAGCAGGGTTAGCAGAAGACAAGTACTTTTTAAAAAATTTTTTATTACATCACCGTGAGACATACCATTACAAAGGTGTTCACAATTGGTTCTTAGTAATACAGTAATCCAGCACCCATCCCTCCACCAGTGCCCCATTTTTTTTTTTTTTTTTTTTTTTGCTTTTTTTGGGTCACACCCGGCGCTCAGGGGGTTTCTCCTGGCTCTGCACTCAGGAATTACCTCCTTGCCGTGCTCGGGGACCATATGGGACGCCGGGGATCGAACCGGCCGGCACAGGCCGCCACAATGCAAACACCCTACCCGCTGGGCTATCTCTCCGACCCCAGTGCCCCATTTCCACCACCAATGTACCCCACCCCTCCCACCCACCCCAGGCTGCCTCAACAGCAGGCAGCCCTGTTTACTCTCTTTCTCTCTCTGTCTCTCTCATTGTCTCTGCATCTCTCTCCCTCTTATTTTACACATTGTGGCTAGCCCTGCAGATATTTAGAGTTTATCACTTAAGTCTCTTTGTGTATATTCAATGGTGAGTTTTAATCTGCCATTACCATTTCACACATTTAGTAAAACACTGGTATCTATTTATATCCTGTTAATGAATGCAGTCATTCTATATCTGTCCTTTTCCTTCTGACTAATTTCACTCAGCATGACAGTTCTCCATGTCCATCCATTTGCAGGTAAATTTCATAATTTCATCTTTTCTGACAGCTGCATAGTATTCCATAGTGTAGATGAACCACAGTTTCTTTAGCCAGTCCTCTGTTCTCGGGCATTTAGGTTGTTTCCAGATTCTAGCTATAGTGAATAGGGCAGAGATGAATAAAGAAGTACAGATAGTGTTTCTGCTATGTATTTTTCAGTCTCTCAGGTATATTCTCAGGAGTGCTATTGCTGGATCAAATGGGAGCTCAGTGTCTAGTTTTCGGAGGAATGCCCATATTGTTTTCCAAAAGGGCTGGACCAGCCGGCACTCCCACCAACAGTGGATGAGAGTCCCTTTTTCCCCACATCCATGCCAGCACCGGTTGTTCTTGCTGTTTTGGATGTGTGCCAGTCTCTGTGTGTGAGATGGTACCTCATTGTTGTTTTGATTTGCATCTCCCTGATGATTAAAGATGAAGAGCACTTTTTCATATGTCTTTTGGCCATTCAATTTCTTCTTTTTGGAAGCTTCTGTTCATTTCTTCTCCATTTTTTGATGGGGTTGGCTGTTTTTTTCTTGTGAAGGGCTACCAGTGCCTGATATATCCTGGATATTAACCCCTTGTCAGATGGGTATTGGGTGAATATCCTTTCCCCACTCTGTGGATTGTCTTTGTATCTTGGTCACCGTTTCTTTTGAGGTGCAGAAGCTTTTCAATTTTATATAATCCCATTTGTTTGTCTTTGCTTCCATTTGCTTGGTCAGTGGTGTGCCGCCTTTAAAGATACTTTTCGATTCGATGTTGTAGAGCGTTTCCCCTGTTTTCTTCGATGTATATTATAGATTCATGTCTGATGTTGAGATCTATAATCCATTTTGATCTGACACAAGTACTTTGAACCTAGTACTACTTTGATCCTCAAATGGAACTTATTTTTAAGAGTAACAAGTCTCCATTTATACTAGATTCTAGGTTTTATTGAATCTGAGTTTGAGTATCTTTTCCTCACCTCTCTTTAGAATGTCCACTATTTTCTTTCCTCTGAGTTTAGGTTGTCTACTTACCTACAATTTTTGATTCTGAATTAAATTTTCCCTGAATTTTAAGAAAGTTTCAGATCCATAAATGCTATTGTTTACTTACATTTATTATCCTCTTTTTGTTGTTATTTTATTTTGCATAATTACACTGGGCTTTTCAATAACATAAAAGATGTCATAATTCATTATTATTATTCAACCATATTCCATATTTTTTATAACTCTACTATAAATCTAGTATCACTGTATCACTGTATCACTGTCTTCCCATTGTTCATTGATTTGCTTGAGTGGGCACTAGTAACATCTCCATCAGTCCTGTCACAAGCAAGTGTAACCCAAGAGCATCTCCTTACTAAAGGGACAGGATCTAGTAATTATTTATAAATATATTTGAAAAATTACAATAAGAATACACTTTTATTTAAATCCCTTAGATTACTAGTGTAATCGACTATTTTTAGTTTCTTTCTTTTTGGCCACACTGTTAGTACTCAAGTTTCATTCTTGGCTTTGCCCTCAGCTTCACTTTGGAAGTGCTGAGGGACCATTCATGGTCTTTGTGGTATTGGAGATAAAACTGGATTTTAAGCAAAACAAGCAGTTTACCCTGGTATTATTTTTCTCCTCCTTGCTTGTTTCATATTCATATTATTGATGTTATTTCCGGTTTACTTTTTTTTTGGGGGAGGATGACCAGCTGTGCTGGCTTGGCAGTCAGTGTGCCTGGAGGGTTAGGGGAACTACTTGAGCTGTTGGGAATTGATCTCAGATCAGCTGCATGCTAGGTAAATGCTAAACTGCATTACCTGCTGTACTGGCTTTATAGCTCAATACATTTGTGTTATTTTGATGAATCATCTGAATGCATTTTCTTATTGCATTGAATTCTTATTATTCTATAAACTTTATTTTCATATAATGTGACAAACATTTTGTTTATCAATTTTCCTTAATCTAATCCATTCAACTCTAACTTTTGGTATCCTTTTCATGATATGAATTTGATTTTATAAGTCTATTCACTTATGATATGCTTTTTTAGTGAGTATTTTTATTTCATTTCTAGGATAATATTTTTTTTTATTTTTTTTTAAATGTATGTCTCAGCAGTGTGGCAGTATTTGATTTTTACTTAAAATATTTGATAAGTTTCTGTTTATTTTTTGTTAGGCTAATGTGAATAATTATCAAAGTATATAGCACTGCTAGAATGTTACAAGAAAAAGAACTTTATCAGAAAATGAGTGGTGAGATAAACAGACCTTTCTCAGAGAAGTCATACATATGACTAAAAGGTATATAAAAATTTCTCTTTATCATTTCCTATAGTCAAATCAAAACAACAATGAAATGTCATCTTACACAGTGCTACTAGAATACATTATAAGGAACAAAACAACCAGTGCTGCCATGGATGTGGGGATAAAGGGACTTTCATTCATGGCTGGTGGGAATAACAAGTGGATCAGTCTTTTCAGAAAACTATATGGATACTCCTCAAAAAACTAGAAATTGAGCTTACATATAACCCAGCAATTCTGCTTCTGAGACTACCCCAAGGATCAAAAATTAAATTACATTCAGAAAAGATATTTGAGTTCCTTTTGTTTATTACAGCACTATTCACAATAGCCAAAATATGCGAACAACTCAAGTATATAAGAACAGAATACACAATAAAATACTACGCAGTTTAAAAATAGAAAATCATGAGATTTTCTCCAGGAGGGAGGGATCGGGAGGGAGGGGCAAGTTCTGGCCCTGGCCTGCCATCCCTATAGAGCCTTGGAAAAAGCCTGGTGGGGCCCCCTGATGGCAGCCATTTTCAACATCCCTCAGGGCTCCAACCAAGAAAAAAAGCAGATCTCAAGCCCTGCTCATCAGAGTCCCACCCCATAGAGAAGACTATTTCAAGCCCAGCTTGCTTGAACCAGAGACACAGATACACAGGGCAGAGCTGCTACTG